>OZ024816.1:59491201-59941201 GCA_964017055.1 Chloromyia formosa | reverse complement strand
AGAGGAGGTAGGGGTTTCTTGGGTCGGATCTTGCTCATTATTGCCACCAACAAATAAGATCATGTTTCAAACATTTAAACAAAATTTCAGAGCTTCACTCTATCGGAAGTTATCGCTTATTTGAAGTTTCAGTTGTAGGGGAGGTAGGGGTTCCTTGGGTCGGATCTTGCTCATCATTGCTACAAACAAATAAAATCATGCTACAAACATTTATACAAAATTGCAAGTCTCTAGCTTCACTCCATCGAAAGTTATCGCTTATTTGATGTTTCAGTTGTAGGGGAGGTAGGGGTTCCTTAGGTTTGATCTAACCCATCTTAAATACCAACTAACCCGATCTCACTTCAAACATTTGACCAAAACTTCAAGTCGCTGGCTTGATTCTGTCAAAAGTTATCGCTTATTGAAGTTGCATTTGTAGGGGAGGTAGGGGTTGCTTGGGTCGGATCTTACCCATTTTCAATACTAACCAAGTAGATCCTACTAACAACAGTTTGTCAAATTTTCAACTCGCTAGTGTCATTTTGTCGAAAGTTATCGTAATTAAAAGAATATTTAATTTTTTGAAATTTGTAGGGGAGGTAGGCGTTCCCTTAATCTGATTATGCCCAACTTACTAGAACTTAAGCATCTTCTTACTCCAGGGTTACTTGCCAAAAATCAGGTGTCTACGTCAATTGGTTCAAGAGTTATAGACAAAAAACCCGAAAAGTAGGGTAGTACGGGGCTCTTTGTAAGAAAATTACCGTTAGTTTTCAGCTGATCGATTTAATTTTTTTATGGGAGTAGTAGATTATCCTCACGAGCAATCTGCCAAAGCTAGAGCTTTTCATGTTTATTTAATCGGGAGTTATAGATACATTTAATTATTTTACATATGTAGGGGAGGTAGGCGTTCTCTTGGCCTGATCATGCCCATTTTCAATACCAACCAATTAGATTATAGTTCCAACATTTGACCAAAATTTCAAGTCTTTAGCTTCATTCTATCGAAAGTTATCGTGCGAACGGACAGACAGACGGACAGACGGACGGACAGACAGACAGACAGACAGACAGACAGACAGACAGACAGACAGACAGACATGGCTAAATCGAATCAGGAGGTGATCCTGATCATTTATATATATACATTGCTATACCTCCGGAGCCTCCTTTAAGGTGTTACATATTTTCGTCGTGACAAAAACAATATACCCTATACTAAAAGTCTAGGGTATAACTATACTAAAAGTCTAGGGTATAAAAATATTCATTTAATTACCTTTCGATAGCGAGTGGAAAATTTGACGGAATGTTAGTGGTAAGATCTAGTTAGTCGGTATTGAAAACGGACAAAATCCGACCTAAGGAACCCCTACCTCCCCTACAAAGGCAACTTCAAATAAGCGATAATTTTTGATAGGACGAAGCCAGCAACTTGAAATTTTGGTCAAATGTTTGAAGTGAGACTTAGTTAGTCGGTTTAAAAGATGAGCCAGATTCGACCCAAGGAACGCGTACCTCCCCTACAAATAAAACTTAAAATAAGAGATTACTCTCGACAAAATGGATCTAGTGACCTGGAATTTTGGTCAAATATTTGTACTAAGATGTAGTTGGTTGTTGTTGAAAATGCACAAGATCCGACAAAGGAAACCTCTAACTCACTTATTTTACATGTGAGACTTCAAATAAGCGATAACTTTCGATAAAATGAAGCTAGCAACTTGAAAAATTCGACAAATATTTGTATTGTGTGTGTTAGTCAGTCGATTTTGAGAATGGTCAAGATCCTTCTGAATGATCGCCAACCTTCCCTATAAACTGGGCATATAGGAAAATCGGTTTTAGTGCATATGGTCGTTGCCAATTGGTACTTTTGGTATCACTATAGGTCTGTACAAGTCTAGGGTATATACAAGTCTAGGGTATATACGCTTCGGTCTGGTTTTTTACTCGTTTTTTTTTCCCGGTTTTTTGGAATGGGTTTTTTCCCCGTTTTACAGTACCGGTTTTTTGAGTACCAGTTTTTTAAATCATGAGTCGGTTTTTTAATGGTTAAAAAACAGATAGTAGTACCGGAAAGTGAAAAACAGTGCATTTTGGTGAAATTTTTAGCGAGATGAATCAATTTGAAGTTGGATTGAGAGAGATGAATAGCAATGTTTACGAGAAGAAGTTGGATTGTAATCAGTAGCTACAATATTATTATCGGGTGAAACTTGAGAGGAAAAAGGTATTCAGAGAAGTCTTCATGAAGCACAGCCCTAGCATTTTAAAAAATAGATCTTCTCATGCACACACGAAAAGAACGTCGATCTGTATAGATGTAATGTAAAAGAAAGTATGCATGCACTGAGGAAAATTACAACCGTCTCAAGATAACAAAACAAAACGTTGACTTAGTGTCACCATACACTGTCGATTTCGAACTCGAACACGAGCCTGGTACAAGTAGAACGGTTTTCTTCACATTTATGTCAAGTGTGTGTGTGTGTGTCAGAGAACATTTGTACCAGGTTCGTGTTCGAGTTCGAGATCGACAGTGTATAGTGACACTTATGGTTGCGCAAACAGATTTGGATCACGAGTATGGTCTAGAGTTACTTCAAAACGAAAAGGATTTATGAATATGGGTATGTGATGCATACTCTACTTTAAACCATCTATAGAATAATAGTGTTGTTCCCAAGCATTATTTATATAGTATTCTCAATGAAAACGTATTCTCAATGAAAACGTACGTACTATACGTAGGACAAGTTGATAGTTGATCACTGGTATTTTTTTAAATTATTAAAGAATAATACTCACTGTTCAGCAATATATTTTGTAAAATATTTACTAAACGACGACGACGTTTCGCATTACAAATGCATTATCAAGTCTAAAATAAGTACAACAATATAATCAACAACATATTTACAATATATAAATCAATAACACCAAAAAGTTTTCTTTTGTTGTAAAAACTATCTATGTATATAAAATAAAAATAAATAACTGGCGCAACAGTCCAATTTGAACAATGGCCAAGAGATGAGTTAGCATCATCTCATTTTCTAGATCGTGACGGTCTTGTGCAGAGGTGTGTGATCAGCAACACGCTCAACCGAGTTATTTACCCCATAAATGGGTACTCATTTAACAGCTGAGTGAGCTCATAGTCCGACACGTAAATCCCCTTTTTTATCGAAAACTACCGCATTCAGTAGGAATCGAACCGGGGCCCAGTGCGTAGAAGGCAAACGTGGTAAGCGTTGCGCCATCCGGACTACTAAAACAACTATCTACATACAATAAAATAATTATTAAAAGAAATGTTATCTTTGTAAATGAAATAAGTAATTTCTTTTTGGTGTTATTAATTTATATAAATATGTCGTTGATTATGTTTTTGTATTTCTTTTAGACTTGATAATGCATTTGTAATGCGAAACGTCGCTGTCGTTTAATAAATCCTTTATTAACCCTTTGCGGACGTATTAAATTTGGACATGGGTGTCGTACTGGTCAGAATTAATTTCCATTGAAAGTGCAGTGATACATAACATGCAAGTTTATGAAGGATAAACAAGATTTATTAATTCTTTTTTGAGCATTAGATGTATGTTTTGTAATGAACCACCTGTAATGAACCATATTATGGTCTGGTAGTGCTGCTCCCACCGGCAGATCGAAGCAGCACCTGATGAGTAGTGATCTGTTGGTGGTACGAAACCAGAGGCCGAGGCTCCCATTACATTCGGACCCAGATTCAACCGGGTGGGCGTCTGATCCGTCCGCCAACCATTCCATCCTTATCGACTATTTTTTTTTTTTCATTCTCCATTTTTACCTCCCCTGTTTGTGTTGTCTTCCCCAAGCTTATGAATTTTTGTTAATACGTAAAGGACAGGGGAAATGGGCGGCGAAAACCTCACCCACATCTCCCGAACTGAGCTACAGCAAGCATAGGCCGCTGCTAAGCTCTTTGAGGGGCCTTTTTTCTTCGCCAGATGGCACGGCCCGACCTTCACGGTCATTATGCTACCTTAGGCTCCGTCCCCACGAGCATTTTAGGATGCCCACCAAACTGTCCGTTACATATTTGGCGCCCAACGTGGGGCCCATTTCTGGTCAAGAACAGGACTGAAAAGGAACTCATTGGGTTCCTTTTTGGTCGTTCCACCGTTATGCATTCCCACAAGCGCATTTTCCTTCAAGTAGCTGTGCTTTCCTCTGTAGCACCCCCATCCTTCCTATAGAGTAGTTTTGGTTCATTACAGTTTAGACAATAATGTGTTTCAATAACATGTTTTTATGTAAAAATTCTATTTTATATTTCTCCATTGTGGGGTATCTTTGGAAGCAGTCTCCAATATGCAGTCCTGGTTTTCGACTACATGTATTGCAAAAATAATTAGTTTGGCCTTATTTATTTTGAGACACCTTAACAAGCGAGAATGCCTAATTACAGTCAAACGTAATTTGTTAAGCTTTATTTGAAATTCTGCGAAGTATCTCCGAAGCTTGTCGATTTCTTCACTCTCAAAAGGCGACTCACTCGCCACAATGTTTTGCATGGAGAGTGTTGAACGACCACGTTTGTTTATATTGAGTTTCGATATCTCCGATTTGCCGGAGCAGTGTTTTGGCTCGTGACACGGTCGCTTAGACACTGAAGAGCTTTTAGAGATATTGTATTATGAACTGATACATGAATGAAAAGAGTTAAGATTGTACGGTTCTTTGCTGTGATGGCTGAGAGCAGACATACGACCGGAACGGTAAAAAGCCTTTGGCTAAGAGTAGACAAACGACCGCAAAGGTTTGCTGGACGGGCAGTGATTATTATTCTTTAATAGTACGTATGATCTATATGAATTCCTTCTTCTTTTTCCACGTTGACTTTCTTCTCACGAAATTATTGTTTATAATATTTGGGCTCACACTTGCGACCAGTTCACTTTATCTGAAACTATCAGATACATTCAAATTTAATTTTTGCGATTCCATAATTTACGTTATTGAAGTGATCTCACGCCAAGTCAGTATCCAATTTCAGCCCTACATAACCGCGATTTTGTAGATTTATAAGTTAAAGTCGTCCATTCATATCCTTAGAGCCTGGGCGCATTTCCGGTTTTCTTTCCAGGGTTCTGTTCAATCAAATTCTGGATAACTGCCGTTGTTTTCCGAGTTTTTATTCTTCTCTCAGAGCTTCCTTTTATAATCATTTATCAGATATATATTTTTCAATTCATCGACTACTGGCGTTGAAAAAAGGGCAACCCATTTTTGGCAAACGCATTAAGTAACAGAAATGAACTTAGAATATTGCACTTATAGTATTTACAATAAAGCATATGAGTCACCTCGAACACCATGTCAATCGCTATTTTCAATTAACTCGTCACTATTTATTTAACTTATCATTACCAGCCACACCAATATTACCCGGCACCATGAAATTAGCCATTTGGAAATTAGCCACTGGTCGACAATTTCGGCTGAAATCGAAAGTGGCCATGCATGTACACTTTCATTTCACACTTAGTGTTCAATTTCGTTTAAAAACGAAAGTGTATGGCTATTTTCACGTTCTAAGTCAAAATTGTGCATGTACCAAAGAAAAAGCTTCTGAAGCATATACACTGCGCGTCATCTGGTTAGCACACCGCCTAGCGTAAGAGGTTCCGGCTCAATTCCAGCCAAACTAAAAGAGTTAAAATTGTAAAATTATTGTTGGTTATGGCCGCTTCAATTCTCAGTTAAATAAAACAAAAAGTATTGTTTCTCCATTTTTTAATATTTTTTTTATAATTTTTTTTTTTTTTTAAATAACACAAACAATAACAATTCGATTTTGGTCATCAGGTTAGCACATACCACTTTTTTCATTTTTGTTAAGCTTTTAAGCAATGAACGTATACATTTAGTAATTTAGACATTTTTCAGTAAATTTAATAATGTGTGGATCCTCCCTTGTCGTGAATGACCTCACATGTTCGATTAGGAAGCGACTCGTACAATTTTCCAATATAATTGGCTAACCAAGCGCGCTTCGCGCCTTCAATTAGCTCCGCTTTGTCGGAATATTGTTTTCCAGACGCGTAAACTTTAAGAACCAGCCATCTCCACACGTTTTCTATTATGTATATTGATGTCGGATAAGTAAGGCGGCCAGCAATTTTGGCCCTCAATCCATGACTTACTTAACCACCCTGGCAGTGTGGGTCGGGACATTGTCAAGTTCAAAATGCCATGGAAAATTAACAAACACATTTTTTAAAAAGCGAAAAGCAGTTTGAAATACGTCTTTATAAGTTTTTGCATTCATATTTGCTGTCAAAAACTGTACTCGTAACTAGCACGTACCATAGTAGCAGATGGCTCCCCACACCATCACACCCTCCACCCGACTATGAAGGCGATCCAACTGGCGTTCCTCCTTGCGAAGATCATGGGAGTAGTAGTTGCATCCGTCCGTCTTCCAAATTAAATTTCTTTTCATTCGAAAAGACAACGCAGCGCCAATCAGAATTCTATGTCTTGTGTGCGTGCAAAATTCAAGCGCACTTCCTTTCGAGCCAGGTTGAGTGCTGGTTTTTTCTCAAATTTTACTACTTTGCCTTAACCCCTAGCGGGGCATAGCGCGTCGACTACTCCTGCGCGCCATCGTACTCTGTTCTGGGCAATGGGGCGCAACTCCCCAAAAGACTTACCCAGTACCTGACACTCCTTTGCCACAGATCGACGCCATGTGATTCGAGGACCCCCTCTTGGTCGGCCTTGGTTGGAAATGGGGTTCCATTTCATGGCATGCGCATAGCAATGCAGTTATCACTATTCCGCAATGTGTGACCTATCCACTGCCATTTTCGCCTGCGTATCAATTCGTCGATTGGCATCTGACCCGTACGCCGACTTAGCTCTTCATTTGATATTGTTTCGGGCCAGAAAATTCTTAAAATTCGACGAAGACATGAGTTGACGAAAACTTGCAGCTTTCTGGTAACTCCTACGGAAACTTTCCATGTACTGCTCCCATACAAAAGCACTGACAGTACCAGGGAGCGAAACAGGCCCAGCTTGGTCTTAATGCTGAGATAACTGCCCTGCCAGATTTTGGACAGCATGCCGTATGCGCGTTTAGCCTGGTTGATACGACGAGCGATGTCCTGCTCCGTACCACCATTTTCGGCAACAATGCTACCCAGGTAGACGAAGTTGTCCACCTTCTCCACAGGCTGCCTATTAATATTGATGGCAATAGGTGTCGGATTTCTTTTTCGCAACGGCGGGCTAAGAACCTTGGTCTTGTTGGTATTAATCTTTAGCCCAACCTTGCTTGCCTGCCTCTCGAGATCTAACGCCATTGCGGATAGATCCATGATTTTGTGGGAGAGTAGGCATATGTCGTCAGCGTAGTCAAGATGTTGTAGATAAGATGTCAAAGTCCATTGAATTCCTCTGTCGAGTCCGGATAGGGCTGCATGCAACACGTCGCCGATCACTATGAGGAATAGGATCGGTGAGAGGATGTACCCCTGCCGAACTCCACTGCGAATCTCAAAGTCCCCCGACACCTTACCTTTGTGCAAAACGCGACATTTCGCGCCGTCATAGGTTGCCTTAATAATAGCCACAAGCTTCTCAGGGATACCTTTCCTGCGCAAGGCCGCCCATATAGAATCCCGAATCACACTATCGAAAGCCTTTTCGAAATCGATGAAAAGCAAGTGAAGCGGAGAATCGTATTCAGCGCATTGCTCGATAATGATTCGCAAGGTGTTAATGTGATCGACACAGGGGAATCCGGATCGAAAACCAGCCTGCTCTTCATCAATTGTGCTTTCTAAGTGGGCCTTTAGTCTTTCCAGGACGATTTTAGCTATTATCTTGGCAACGGCAGGAAGCACACAAATGCCTCTCCAATTATTACAGTCTGTGAGGCTACCCTTCTTTGAAAGTCTGATGATCAAACCTTCCTTCCACTCAGTGGGAAAGGTCTCTGTATTCCACGCTTTATCAACAAGTGGGTGCAGCAAATCGGCAGTTACGCTTGGCGCTGCTTGATAAAGTTCGGCAGGGATGCCGTCAAGTCCGGCGGTCTTTCCTCGTTTTAGTGCAATAATTGCAGTGACTATTTCTTCTTTAGTCGGGGCAGTGGACCGTATACGCACATTTTGATGGTTAGCTAAATTATCTATATGAGGGGGAACTTCACCAGAGGTTACACGGTTCAAGACCGCGGCGAAGTGTTCTTTCCACCGCCTCATTTGATCTTCTTCCAAGATAAGTAGCTTTCCATCACTATCTTTCACCGGATGTTGGCAGGAGTTACGACCACCTGTAAACTCCTTGATGACACCGTATACGGCGTTTAAGTTGTTACTTCTAGCGGCTTCTTCTGCTGACGCTAAAAGAGAATTGGCATAAACTCTTTTATCACGTCGCACACTACGCTGAACTTCTCGAGCTTTCTGACGGTAAAGGAGTTCGATGCTGCTTCGATTGTCGTCTGATGCTGCTGCCAAACGAACTTTCAGCTCCTTTCTTTCAACAATCCGCTGCCATGAAGCGTCGGACATCCAGGGCTTATTCCGGCAATCCGGGTTTGGGCCAAGGATGGTATTTGCACTATCAATGTACGCATTTTTTATGGCATCCCAGTTTTCGTTTATGTCACTATCTGGGTGACTAGTTATCCCAGCCGCTTTTTGCGCAAGATGGTCATTATATTGTTGTAAGACAGCTGGATTTTTTAGTCGAGCGGTGTTGAATTTGCGGGGCCTGGATCTTTCGTCGCTGGGGCGGCGCACGGCTGCAATACGCAATCGAACATTAGCGATCATAAGATAATGGTCTCTTCCCATCCCAATATCGGCACCCTTCTTGTTTCGCACGTCCAGGAGGCAACTCTTGAATCTTTTACTAATGGCAAAATGGTCGATCTGATTTTGTGTTCTGCGCCGATCAACAGAGGACCAACTGATTTTGTGGTGGTCCTTATGCTCAAACATAGTACCACCGATGAAGAGACTGTGAAAGTTGCAGTACTCTACAAATCTTTCACCGATGTCATTACGATCACCAAGACCGTGTCTCCCCATCACATGTCTGAGCCCATAGTTATCAGCGCCAACTTTCGCATTCAAATCACCCATAACCATTATAATGTCACCTTTAGGTGTTCTGCTCTGAACGGCGTTTAGTTCTTCGTAGAAGGAGTCTTTTGCCAAGACATTGTCGGGTTCAGTAGGGGCATAACATTGTATTATTGAGATGTTCCTCATTTTGGTCCGGAACCTGGCGATCAAGACCCTGTCAGAGACCGGTTCCCAGGATAAGAGACAGTTTCGCGCGGCTCTGGTTAAAAGGAGCCCCACACCTGACTCACGACGACTACCGGTAGCTTTACCGGAGTACAACATTACAGTGCTGCCCGTTGGAGAGATGAATTCTCCGCTGTTCCACCATCTTATCTCACTAACTCCTAAGATATTTAATTTGTACCTCAGAAATTCACTCTCTAATTGAAGAAATCGTGCGTTCTGGGGACTTTCTGATCCATTGTCCAGGAGAGTACGCACATTCCCGAATCCAATCTTTGTCATTGTACGATAGCTAAAAGTCGTAACCGTTGAGTCAGTCCTTATCCGAGGCATAGTTGACGTTTCGTTAGCATATAAAGATTTCGGATAGTGCAAGTTGCTGGCATACACATCCTGTCCTTTGATTGTCGGTTTTAACGACAGGCCCTCAAAGGGAAAGGCCGTGGTATTTTTTTCACACACCACAGGGGTACCTCAACCAAATCATCGCACCGCCATCACTGGCGGCTTGACGTTGGTTGGCAATGGTCAGTGACCACTGCCGTTCCAGGGGGCGCAATGTAGAGCATTCTTTACAACTCTGAATAGTAGATAAGCTCGCTTTAACGCCAACATTTGCACTGATTTTTGCGTCCGAGTCATAAGAGTTCGATGATTCTCTCAAAATTACTCTCTTATCAGCATTGAAAATCACTCTATTATTATCACCTTTATTATTTTTACCATATTATTACTTATTACGCACGAATGCGGATATCACTTGACGATTTCTTAGCACAACTTTAAAGGGGAGATAGGATCTTGCCCACTTCCAAAATCAACTAACTAACCCACACGGACACCAAGTCGCTATCTCTATATATGTATTTGACATATCATATCATCGTAGGGGAGGTAGGCGTCTTTTTGGCTCGATCATGTCCATTTTCAATACCAGTCAACTGGATTCTTTTGCATACATTTAGCCAAAACTCCAACTTGCTGGATTTATTATATCGAAAGTTATTCGGAGTATCATTTGTAGCAGAGGTAGGGGCTGCTTTTGTCGGATCAGGGATGTGATAGGGTATATTAACATTGTGATGAAGTTTCCAACGCACAGAAAGAAGCATCTCCGACCATATAAGCCATAGATATTTTTGGTTAGTATGATGAGACGAGTCGATTAAGCTTTGTCCGTCTGTCTGTCTGGTTCTATGTAAACTAGTTCCTGAGCTAGTTTAAGGCTATCGAGCTGAAATTTTGTACAAAGCCTTCTTTTTATTGCACGCTGTAAATATGTCGGAACCAACGGAATCGAATGGAGCAATGGTTAGCACCTTCGTCTTCTACGCACTGGGCCCCGGTTCGATTCCTACTGAATGCGGTAGTTTTTGATAAAAAAAAGGGGATTTACGTATTGGACTATAAGCCCACTCAGCTGTTAAATGAGTACCCATTTATGTGGTAAATAACTCGGTTGAGCGTGTTGCTGATCACACACCTCTGTACAAAACCGTCACGATCTAGAAAATCAGATGATGCTAACTCATCTCGAGGCCATGGCTCAAATTGGATTGTTACGCTAGTTATTTATTTATTTATTTAACGGAATCGGACCACTACGTCATATAGCTGCCATAGGAACGACCGGTCCAAAAATTCGTCTTTGTGAGAAAAACTTTTTTATTTCTGAAGCTTTGTTTGTCAAATTTCACACTAATCAATAGGATCTCAAGTCATATTTCCGAATTTGGTTGAAATTGGACTACTCTATCATATAATTGTTATAGGAACAACCGTTCCAAAAGCGGGTTTTTGCTAGGAAATATTTTTTATTTCCGGAGCAAATTTAATATTATTTCATCATATTGACTGCCGAATCACGTCCCTAAATTTGGTTGAATTTGGCTCACTATTTCATATAACTCTCATTGGAACAGTGAAATCGGAACAAGTTTTACTACTAATTTCAATGTGGTAAATGTACCATAAGTCACAACGAAGGTAAGATACTCTTCACGCTTCGCGTGAATGGCATCATAACTTCAGCAAGGTAGCCGAAGGCTAGCTTGTTTCAATATCATATGATACGTTCGAAGCCTCAGTTCCTATATTTTTCGATTGGTATATATAGTATAATATAATATTCAGTGCCATACCGGTATACATCTATACGTTCTTATCCATATTGATCCATCTCCATCTTGTAACAAATCGCAACCCAAATTTACACAATGTTTTTCACTACGCGGTACTAGTACCGGTTTTTTGAACACCGGTACTCCAAACTATTTAAAATTAAAAAAAATGGGTAAAAAGACCGGGTAAAAAACTGTGTAAAAAAAAACGAGCAAAAAACCGAGTAAAAAAATAGGTGACAAACTGGGTAGAAAGACCAGGTAATAAACCGGTACTCGAAAAACCGGCTCATGATTAAAAAACCTGAACTAGTACTGGTACTGAAACGAGTATCAAAAATACCGGGGAAACCGCTTGCAATACAAGTACTTCAGTTGATGGCACTGATGGGATTTGTGCACCAATTTCCATCTTTTTTCTCAAGAAATTGATTGGGGCAGAATCTGAGGTACATATGGGGTACCTCGATTAGCCAGCTATGGAAGATTCTTTCGAACGCTTTGGCGTAATCGATATTACAGCAATATAGACTCTTGTGTTTGTGCGTAGAGTGTCCTACCACAAATTATCGTTAGTTGTTCCTTGCAACTTCTAGCTCCAACTCATCAGCACTTTTGCTCCTCGACAAGGATATTGTTCTGCTCGAGTTGCGTATATATAGATCCGGCCACTAATAATAATAATAATAGCTGTACTGTACTTGAACAGTGTCGGGAAGCATGTTATTGTTCTCGTTTCAGCAGGGCTCTCCACTGTCTCCCGTTTGGGTAACAAATAGTTTGCTGCTGTGAGGAAGGTGAGAATTCTGCAGGTCTATTTACCAACAAATTTATCTGTTCTGCGAGCCGACCATATATACTTGGGAATCGCTTGTAACAGAAATTCTGCGATTTATCAGTACCAGGTCCTTTCCAATTTTTGGTCCGCTTAATAACTTCGCAGACATCGGATTCATTGGCCTCAGCGAATATCATGCCAGACAAGCCGGTATGAAGGTGGTTTCGGCAGTGATCCATTTAGTATGTTGAGCGGCCGTTTGCCAAATACCACCCCAGTACTGTTCCGCGTCAGCCACCGAGAAGTTAATAGCGGGGCTGGCCTGTTAGTCTTGGTTGATGGACTTGTAGAAGTTCCGCTGGCTTTTGGTGCAAGCAGCGTTCTGAACACGTTTGGTGAGGCTCAGCATGTATCGCCGGAGAAAATTTGTGATCCCTGATATCTAATCGTTCCATAAATACACACATTTGTACGTATCTAATAGTTTCAGATCAGTGATTTAGTGGTTTGGCTGCTCGTGTAATATTATCAAACAAAACAATAATAAAAGAAAAAAAAAAACAAGCTTGCCGAAGGGTATCATACCTTCATTATGACTTAAGATGCATTTGCCACTTTGAAATTAGTAGTAAAACTTGTTCCAATTTCACTGTTGCTATAAGAGGTATATGCAATAGTGGGCCGATTTCAACCAAATTTGGGAACATGGCTTTGCAGTTAATATGATTGAATAATATAAAATTTCATAAAGATGTCTTCAAAAATAAAAAAGTTTTTCTAGCAAAAACTTGCTTTTGGAATGGTTGTTCCTATGACAGCTGTATGATAGAATAGTCCGATTTCAACCAATTCGAAAATATAGCTAAATATAATAGTGAATAGTATGAAATTTGAAAAATTTATCTTTAGAAATAAAAAAAAAATTTCTCACAAAGACGAATTTTTGGACCGGTCATTCCTAGGGCAGCTACATGACGTAGTTGTCCAATTCCGTTTTTTCCGACATATTTACTGCGTGCAAAAGAAAGAAGGCTTTGTACAAAATTTCAGCTGGATAGCTCTAAAACTGAGGGATTAGTTTGCATATACATAAACAGACAGACAGAGAGACAGACGGACAAAGCTTAATCAACTCGTCTCGTCATACTGACCAAGAATACATATAGTTTATATGGTCGGAGATGCTTCGTCTTGTACGTTGCAAACTACATGACAAAGTTAATATACCCTATCACATCCGTGAAAGGTATAATTAAAAGGCAATTCACTATACAAACTTCCCATACAAAATTTAATAGCAAATGATATATGTACGCTTTATATTGTTGTTAAAGTACAAAGTTAATATGAAAAAAATGGGTCAGTAAGCAGCGGCAGTAAAAAAATTAAACCGGAATATAGAGGGCTACGCCCGCAATGCGAGGGTTTTGTAGCAAGCGCTTGTTTTGGTATATAATATAAATATCGGCTCCTTGCTCTTCTTGATACCACTCAGATGGATAAAAAACATAATTAAAATGTCTTACTCGCTTACATTTTACATGCCAATTCATATTACGTGATTGTAACCAAACTTAGAATATATGATTGCCTAAGGTGTTGGTTATCGTTGGCCATGAGTACTTTTGACCTCGAACGTGTTTAAGGCATGCAGGGGTGTGCTAACTGTAACTATACAAATAAACTATTATTAACCTATTCTAAGAAGATATACAGATTCCATTATTTTCCATTAATTACGAACTAATATTTTCTCCTCCCCCAATGTTCCCTTTTCTACAAATTTCAAGAAAAAGTGAAAAAATGGAAAAATGGAATGTACTCAACATTACCTTTCTCACGACACCTCACTTGCCTATACCAGTCGACAAAAAAAATTGACCTTAATTTCGCCTCTATGTGCACACCACCCCCCCCCCCCCCCCCGCCCTCTTCACCCGCTAAAGTTGTATTAGTCAGCGCCCCCAACTAATCTTAACCCTTTCAAAAATGATTAATTAAATAACTGCAATTCGCACTACAAAAAACAGCATGAAAGTAGTACATACTCACACCTATGAGGCCGGTTGGTGTATTTTTTGTGTGGATAGTGTCAAAATGCGTAAATTTAAATGAATGTACTATTATTAAATATTATGTGATTGTAATGAAACTTCGAGACATTATTGCCTATAGTGTTGGTTATCATTGGATATCAATATTTTTGACCTGTGAAACGTTTAAGGGATGCAGGGGTGTGTTAACTGCAACTATAGAAATGTACTATTATTAACCTTTTTTGATGAGATATCAAAATTCTACGATTTTTGGTTTTCTATACTAATGAAATGCCGCTTTCCTGCAAATTTTCATATTTCTAAGTACAACGGTCTCGAAATGCAAGGGGGGGGGGGGGGGGACAAACTCGGATCACATATTTCCCCTCTACTTCTTTTCAGCTTTTTAAAATTTGATGAAAATTCCAAAAATGGAACGTACTTGGTGTTACTTTTCTCATGATACCCCACTTGCCTATACCAGATGAAAAAAAAATTTGACCCTCATTTCCCTTCTATGGGGACCTCCCCTTAAAGTCAGCCTATTACAACGAATTACTTTCTCCGGCGAATTATAATAATTCTACATATTCTCACAAAATTTCATATATGTAGCTTCAGCGGTTCATGAGATATTTCATGGAAAGACAGACAGACGGACGCATGACCGATTTCATAAGGGTTTTGTTTTTCTACAAAACCCTAAAAACAGCGAAAGTACGGAAACCAATAAAGCCATCCACAATTAAAGCAGTGCCAGGGATAGTGACATAGACATTTCATGCATTTTTCACTGTTTTCTTAACTGGCGCCTCCTCTTACTGCCCCAATTCTGTTTCCCGCTGTCTTTTGCTGTACATTACTTAACTGTACTACAGGAAGAGTGGCTCTACGGTGCATTTGATTCGGTCTCCAAATAAATGAAAATAAAATTCCGATCAACCGATTGTTTATAAAAAAAAAAGCTTTATTTGAAATTTCAGAAAGTATAGATGTTTTCGGATGCTATACTGTAACTATTTTTCTTGACACTACATAAACAATGTTAGTTGTTTCGACTACCACTGTTCCCTTTTTTGATTGCGACTTTTTCCTCCTAGTTGATCGTTCTCGTATTGCAAATCATAGCAGCTACATTAATAGCTAAGCTGGCAGAAGGGGTTTGCTCAATATAAATATAGTGTACGTGTAAACGGCTAACATTGTGGTCATAAGTTAATAGAAAAAGTAGCTTTTAAATTTTTATTGTTAGGTTCGATTTTTTTTTGCAATACTTGATGCGATGGTGGAAAATAAAATAAAATCAAAACCCGTTTTTTTTATTCAAGTAAAAAATTATGATAGTCCTTCCATTTTCAGCCACTTCTAATGCTTTGATGTACCAATGGCTCCTTCAAAACTAATTCAAGAACGTGTTAGTCGAATCAGCTAATATTGATTATAACGTATACAAAATATGATAAAAAGGGTTAAGCTGCATCTACAAGTACGAGTACATACTTGTACTACCAAATATTATTGGTGATTGATGTCTTAGTACATGAAAAAGTTTAATACTGGAAGAATTTTAATTCTGGTGAAATGGTTCTATGTAATTTATTAAATTTGCTTTTATAGTTCTAGTAATTATTTAAAGTTTGCTGATTGCCACAATTGTCTGAAAATAGATGTAGTAGTAGAATGCATGAAATGATGATGAATCAAAATTTTATCTGGTTTTTTGAAAATATAAATAAATATTTAGTATTTCCTATGCAAAGTTATTAGTTCTCTTGTAGTGCAAAAAAACTTGAAAATGAATAAAAACTATTAATCTTAAATAAACATTACTGAATTACATATTTCTACCACCTTTTTTTCATGAACTTTTCTAAAATTAAATCGAGCTACAAAATTGGTATATGTTATATAATTATTATTATCATTATCATTAGGTTTCATAAAAACATGCATTAAAAAAATACCTTCCAATTAATACACCAATTAAAATATGAAAATTCTACATTCACCATTTGAGATTATACATAAAATAAGTATACCGACTAACAAACGTACGTTTTATTTTTGTGTTGAATGAACATTGTGCCAGACTCTTCTAATGTAATATACTATATACATATGCAGTGATCCTATTTCAAGCATTTCGTACGACTAAAATTTCGAAGTGGCAGTTGTCATAGAACGGATATTATTTTAAATTTGAGGCTCCATTCTATTTTTTTATTCGCAAAATAGGCATTTTAAGACACATTACTAAGAATAATGTTTTTTTATTGGAAAAGTCGATATTGTCTACAATTGGACACGTAGAACGTTAATGGGTTCTAATGCTTATAATGTTTGCTAATTTTTGTATTTTTTTAAGGGAAATATAATTAAATATTTGCTGAAACACAATTTTTCCAGTGAAATTGAAATTTTTGTGACACTTGGTTTCATTCTGTACACCAACTTAGTATGCGTCTGTAGCTTAGCTTGGTACTCGAAACACGGTCGATTATGATTCCAGCCCCACAGCGGGACAAATGTTTTTATACCCTCCTAGACTTATAGTATATGGTATATTGTTTCTGTCACGACGAAAATATGTAACACCTTAAAGGAGGCTCCGGAGGTATAGCAATGTATATATATATAAATGATCAGGGTCGCCTCCTGATTCGATTTAGCCATGTCTGTCCGTCTGTCCGTATGTCTGTCTGTCTGTCTGTCTGTCTGCCCGTTCACACGATAACTTTCGATAGAATAAAGCTAGAGCCTTGGAATTTTGGTCAAATGTTGGCAGTATGATGTAGTTGGTTATTATTGAAAACGGGTATGATCAGGATAAGAGAACGCCTACCTCTCTAACATACATATGTAAAATATAAAAATATGTAAAATATTTCAATAACTCCCGATTAAATTAACATGAAAAGCTCTAGCTTTGGCAGCTTGTTTGTGAGGGTAATCTTATACCCTCCTGAAAAAACCAAATCGATCAGTTGAAAACTAACGGTAATTTTCTTACAAAGAGCCCCGTACTACCCTACTTTCAGGTTTTTTGTCTATAACTCTTGAACCAATTGACGTAGACACCTGATTTTTGGCATCTAACCCTGAGGTGAGATGCTGCTTCAGTTTTAGTAATTTGGGCATACTCCGATCAAAGGAACGCCTAAATCCGTGACAAATTTAAAAAAATTCAATATTCCCTTAAATATGTATGATAACTTTCGATAGAATGACACTAGCAAGCTGAAAACTCACTAAAATATTGCTAGTAAGATCTTCCAGGTTGGTATTGAAAATGGGCAAGATCTGACCCAAGGAATCCTTACCTCCCCTACAAATGAAACTTCAAATAAGCGATAACTTTTGAAAGAATGAAGACAGCAACTTCAAATTTTGGGTCAAATGTTTAAAGTAAGATTGAGTTAGTTGGTATTAAAGATAGGCCAGATCCGACCCTACAAATGGAACTTATTATAAGCGACAACTTACGATAAAATAAAGCTAGCGACTTGAAATTTTGGTTACATATTTGTAGTAGGATTCAGCCTTCTGATATTGAAAATACGTAAAATCCGACCAACCAAACCCTTACTTCCCCTACAAATGAAACTTGAAATAAGCAATAACCTTCGATAGAAATAAGCTAGAGATTTGAAATTTTGCGTAAATGTTCATAGCATGATCTAATTTGTTGGTGGCAATGATGGGCAAGATCTGACCCAAGGAACTCCTACCACCCCTACAAATGAAACTTCAACTAAGCGATAACTTTCGATAAAATGAAGCTAATGACTTGAAAAACTAGACAAATATTTGTAGAAAGGGTTAGTTAATTGATTTTCAGAGTGGTCAACATCCCCTTGAATGAGGAGTGCCAACCTCCCCTACAAACTGGTCATATAGGAAACTCATTTTTAATGCAAATCATCATTATAGTGGCGCGACAGCCCGACGTCGGGCCTTGGCCGCCTGGATCATTTTCCTCCAATTATCTCGGTCACGTGACCGCGTCCTCCAATTTTGGAAGCCCAGTAGCTGCGCGGCGTCCACACCTACTGGGCTCTCCCAACGAGATCTCGGTCGTCCTCGCAGTCTCGCTCCGTCGACTCGTTCTGCATTCATTACTCTCTTAGGCATGCGATCGGAAACGAAATACGTGGAGGGAATTCTGCTCTAGCATGAAGGATACGTCGGAAGTATGCAGATTACAGAAGATGATATCGAAAGACACTGCTTCGAAAATGGGGCTGATACGCAAAGTTGATGGTTCCATGACAGAAACAGTGGAAGAAACGTTGCAGGCCCTGATGGAGGTACATTTTCCTGGAAGTTTCAAGTCAAACCAACCATGGGCCCAAACTAACAAGGGAACTGGTGGGGTAAGTCAACAAGAAGCTGAGAGGATAATAACTCCAAATGGAGTCAAAAGTGCTATAAACTCTTTTGCACCATTGCACGGCTGGAATGGATGGAATATTTCCGGCACTATTACAGTGGGGCATAAGCGCTCTACTAGATAGGATCCGGAATATATTCGTCGCCTGTCTTTCAGCAGGCTATATCCCGAAGGCATGGAGGGAGGCTAAGGTGGTCTTCCTGCCTAAACCGGGAAAGAAAGACTATACAGAGGCAAAGTCCTTCAGGCCGGTTAGCCTTACATCATTCCTGTTAGGTTAGGTGCTTATCGAGCAGGCAGATCTACGGAAACCGCTCTACACGAACTTGTTAGAGTTGCAGAGAGAGAGATTAACAATGGCGGGATCGCTATGTCTACTTTTATGGATATAGAGGGTGCTTTTGATAAAATCTCCTTTACCAAACTAAGGAACGCCCTGACTCAGCGGGGGGTTGATTATATTATAATTAAGTGGATCGACTCAATGCTTAAGCAGAGGGCGGTAAATCTTAGCAGTGGATGTGAAAGAATACGGGGTAAGGTAGTCCGAGGATGCCCACAAGGAGGTGTTCTTTCGCCTCTACTGTGGAACATCACCGTGGACAGTCTTCTCTGGAAGCTGGACTCGATGGGCGTACACACTGTAGGATACGCCGATGACTTGGCACTTACGGTCAGTGGAAAGTTCATGGACACAATTCTAGGTTGCATGGGACAAGCCCTCAAAGTAACCGAAGAATGGTGTAATGAGCAAGAGCTAACCATAAACGCTAGTAAATCAAACACTATGATTTTTACTCTTAAGAGGAAAGACATAGAGATAACTCCCTTACGGCTCTTTGGTTCGGAAATTAAGGTGTAAGTGAAGCATCTAGGAGTTACCTTAGATGCGAGACTAACTTGGAATGTTCACGTTGATGAACAGATCCAAAAAGCGAAAAGGATTTTGCATCAATGTAAGAGAGTGTGTGCTCGTAGGTGGGGAATTTCACCTAAAGCGACACACTGGATTTACACAATGATGGTAAGGCCCATTCTAGCCTACGCATCAGTGGTATGGTGGCCAAAAGCCATGCAGAATATTACAAAGCAGAAGCTGGATGGGGTACAAAGGATAGCTTGCGTAAGCATATGTGGTGCGATGCGCACCACACCAACGCGAGCAATGGAGGCATTGCTGGGACTGCCGCCGTTGGACTTATTTATAAAGAAAACGGCGGCGCTTTCGGCAATACGCATGGAAAGGGATGCCATGTGGCATCGCTTTGGAACTAGCAGCGGTCATAAGAGTATCCTAGACATTATTCATGATAAGGTCAGGAAGACTCTAATGCCGGTAGAAGGCATGAGTAGACGTAGGGTAGTTGAAAGACTACACAAGACTCACATTGCAGATGGAAACATACACAATGAGTGTATGCACAATGACGTCAGCATTTTTACTGATGGCTCTTTAATGGACGGTAAAGCGGGGGCGGGGGTTTACTCTGAAGAGCTAAACCTAGCATGTGCGCTTAGTCTAGGAGAGTATGTGTCCGTATACCAGGCAGAGATGCTTGGCTTGTTGCATGCGTTGGACCACCTGCTTGAAGGTCAGGTGCGGGGGAAGAAAATCCTTATTGCACTGGACAACCAATCGGTGATCAGACGCATGCAGCAGACGAACATAAACTCTAAACTGGTACTAGAGTGTGTCAGGAAGCTCAACACGTGTGCCTCAGAAAATGAGGTTACGCTGATGTGGGTAAAAGGACACATAGGTACAACAGGAAATGAGGCGGCGGATGCCCTAGCAAAACAGAGATCTGCGGCAACTTTCATTGGCCCAGAACCCAGAGTTGCTCTGGGGAACGGCATGATTGGAGCGAAGGTTGGGGAGTGGATGGACTCCATGCATCGACAAAGATGGCAGGAGCTAGTCACTTGCAAACAAGCTCGGAATGCAATGACCAGCCCTCTAGGTAGGGAAGCGAGAAAGGTACTCAGTTATAAACGGAGTACCCTAAGCTGGATAACTGCCTTGGTCACAGGGCATGGTAATTTTAAGGCTCATCTGGCCAAGATGAAAATCGGGGAAGATGACGTTTGCAGGCTATGCCTGGAGGAGGCTGAGACGGCAGCACACATTGTGTGCGAATGTCCAGCACTGGCTAGCACGCGGTTGAGGATCACAGGCAAGCACACGATAAGTGTGGAAGCCATGAGTGAGCTCAGCCTTAAACAAATTCTAGCAATAACACGGGACTCAGTGATGAAAAAAGAGGTCGACAACTATCAGTCGACATCTGGAAGCCACTGATGACCGGGAGGGGGCGAAAAGGGACCCAAACGTTAGTGGTCTGCTTCGGCTATCCCCCAGAATATAATAATAGGCATGCGATCGTCGTCCATTCTTTGTACATGCCGTACAGTTTGACGATTTTCGAGACTGATGGTTGTACCGAATGCGCCATCCATCTCGATCGCAAACAGCCCCGAAAATTCGCCGTAGGACCTTACATTCAAATGTATCAAGCATGTTTTCGGAGGCTTGAGTTAGGGTCCATGCTTCGCAGCCATAGCATAGCACTGGTCGTATAATGGTTTTGTACACGCGGAGCTTCGTGTTTCTGTGCACATGCTTCAATTTCATGATGGGGAGCTTTTAAAGCAAGTGGTGGTTGCCAATTGGTACTTTTGGTATCACCAGTAGGTTTGTACAAGTCTAGGGTATATACGCTTCGGACTCCGGGCCGAAGCCCGGTTTTTTATTCTGAAATTCCCTCTATTTAATTTTGCCATGCTTAGTGCTTTCGTACGGGTAGAAGGGCTCATCAGGTGTTGCATCTTTTCAGCTATCTGTATGCAAGACGACCACGAAAGTGTGAGAATTCTGTTAGTACTTGCCATGAAGGCGTGATTTTACTTGAAAACTGGACCGTGGAGGTCTAGATGGTGTGAGGCACTTTTATTAACTCACAAGAGTGAGTGGAAAGAGGGTGAGAAGTGGCGATATTTGTTCCCTAGCAATTTTACTTCAGGTATTCAATGTTCTTGCAATGTGCAAGTGCAAATTATTTTTTCAGTGACATTGGAATTTCTATGGCACTTGATTTCATTCTGCACACCAAGTTAGTATGCGTTTGTGGCTTAGCTCAGTAACGCAACGCGCATTGTTTTGTTACTCGAAACAAGATAGTTTGTGGTTCAAGCCCCACAACGGTACAAATATTTTTTTATTCTGAAATTCCTCAATTTAATATTTTTTCAAGCTTAGTGGTTTGGTACGGATAGAAGCACTCATCAGGTCTTGCATCTTTGGTATCCGTTCCGTGTGCAAGACGACGACGAAAGTGTGAGAATTCTGTAAGTACAAAACGTGAAGGTGTGATTTTACATGAAAACTCGACCGTGGAGGTCTGTATGGGGTGAAGCACTTTTATTAACTCACTAGAGGGAGTGGAAAAAGGGTAAAAAGTGGAGTTATTTGTTCCCTGGTAATTTTACTTAAGGTATTCAATGTTCTTGGAATTATTTTTTCAGTGTGATTATTTTTTCATTGAAATTGGAATTACTGTGACACTTGGTTTCATTCTGTAGTTTTGCACCCCAACTTAGTATGCGTCTGTAGCTTATCTCAGTAGAGCCCCGGGTATTTTTGCTACTGGAAACACGGTCGTTTGTAGTTTAAGCCCCACAACGGGACAAATACTTGTTATTTTCAAATGTCACAAAAATTTAAATTTCACTGAAAAAATAATTCGTATTTGCACATTGCAAGTACATACATTGAATACATTAAGTAAAATTGATCAACTGGTTACAGAGAATGCTGAGACCAGCAGAGGCGCAACACTGCATTCCTTTACGTAATTCACTCATAAACGGTGTAAGCTGTGTGCTCAGCGCACATGAATAGTACAAAAATGCAGCATTAGGCGATCAAACATTTTAATCTGACGTGAAAGGACAATCCTGGCAAACAGAAAGGTACTTAGGGCACGCTTTGTCCGGACACCGAAGATGTTCCAAATGCCGGCAATTCAAAGCAGCCTTAGGTACCACAAACGAGGGTAGTTTTTATTCCCAAAGTGGGAAATAGATCTATGGACGACCCTAAATTGTATCGACCTATCAGCCTGACATCATTCATGCTGAAGACTATGGAGAAGATCCTTGATGTTTACATCAGGACATCACTTCTCGTGAGAAACCCGCTTCACCCCAGACAGTTCGCCTATCAACCTGGTAAATCTACCGAAACTGCTCTACAAAACCTTGTTGGAGAAATTGAAGGGGCCTTGTCAGCTAATGAAACGGCACTTAGTGCGTTTTTGACATTAAAGGAGCCTTCGACAACACCTCCTTCGAGTCCATCGAAAGTGCACTCCGAGCTAAAGGAGCCAATCTTACCACCACAGTCTGGGTGAAACATACGCTGTCCTCTAGAAGGGTCATCACTACGATAGGTGACTGTACCCTCTCAGCGAATGTCATGCGGGGATGCCCGCAGTGTGGAGTATTGTCTCCCCTCCTGTGGTCCATCGTAGTTGACAGTTTGTTGTGGAAACTATCCGCGATGAAATTTTCCACACAAGGCTACGCGGACGATCTGGTTATCACGGTCAGGGGAAAATTTGAGGAAGTCCTGCCTGATACTATGCAAAGGGCGCTGCGAATAGTTCAAGAATGGTGCGACTACAGCGGCTTACGTGTAAATCCCGCGAAAGCTGCCATAGTGTCATTCACTAAAAAAAGGAAACTTAGGTCACTAAAGTGTCCCCTCATGTACAACTCCCCTATAAAACTGGTGCCAAATATCAAGTATTTGGGAGTTGTCTTTGACGAAAAGTTGTCCTGGACAGAACACCTTAGAACGACTTATGACAAAGCAATTAAGGTTCTATGGATCTGCAGACAAAATGTCGGCAGGACATGGGGGATCAACCGCCATTTAATTCTGTGGATCTACAAAGCGATCGTCAGACCTATAGTAGAATATGGTGGGGTTGTACGGTGGAAAAAGGCCACTTCCTTAGCTGGTAAAACCGCTCTGACGAAAATCCAAAGACTTGCGTGCATGACCATCACTGGAGCCATGCACTCTTGCCCCACTGCGGCTCTGGAGGTTCTACTCGACCTCCCACCGTTACATACACATATTGAAGCGGAGACACGAATGGCAATGGTCAGACTTAGGGCCTGTGACATAGAGATCAAGCTCAATTCAAATCAATTAGGCTGGTTGGAAAGTGACAAGGTACTCAGCATGCCAACTGACTACCTTGTTAAAACCACTCGATTTCACCACTCGTTTCAATCAGTCATATGGGACAAAGAAAGGTGGGCGGATGGCTACAACTCTCTCCGACCCAACACAATCAAATGGTTCACAGACGGCTCCAAAATGGAAGAAGGTTCCGGTGCAGGCATTGTTGGTCGTGAACACCGAGTCTTCATTCCGATGGGTAAAACGCCGTCCGTATTCCAAGCAGAAATACATGCCATCGAGGTCTGCGCAAGGCTGTGCCAAACCGCTGGCTATTTAAACTGGGACATTGCAATATTTACCGACAGCCAGGCTGCCATCAAAGCACTTACCAGCTTCACTTTAAATTCTAAGTTGGTGCTATCCTGTCAGGAAATCCTCCATACCGTGGGTTCAACAAACAAACTCACTCTTTACTGGGTCCCTGGTCACTCGGGAGTCGAAGGCAATGAGCTAGCAGATAGGCTAGCAAACCGAGCCTCTAAAGCCCCCTTCCAGGGCCAGAACCTTTCTGTGGAATTCCACTGTGCTACTGCAGAAACCAAATAAGAGACTGGGAAAGTGCTCTTGCCACATCCCAATGGGAGGCCCTTTCAGGCCTGAGACAGGCCAGGCTGTTCATCTCGGGCTACTCGCGTACTCGTACCTTAGGATTGCTACGGCTGAGCAAAAACAGAGTCAGAATGATTTGTAGAATTTTAACGGGGCACTCGTGTCTGAGGGGTCACCTTAAAACCATGCGTATTGTACAAGATGCTAGCTGCCGCTTCTGCGAGGCTGATGATGAGACTTCAGAGCACATCCTTTGTGAGTGCGAAGGACTTGTGGAACGACGCACGGACTGCTTCGGCATAACATTTCCTGTGGCCGAGGACATCCCCTCTATCAAACCTGGCCAGATCAGTCAATTTATCGAGAAAAGTCGGCTAAATCATATGATCTAGTCTTCTCGATAAAATGGGCTTCAGCACAATAGACCCATGGTCGCAGTGCTTGTGGTTTCAACATGATCCACGGCCCTCCCTCTCAATCTAATCTAATCTAATCTACCACAAAAGACATCAGGAATGCCTTGTTGAACTGAAACTAAAAAGATAAACTAAAACTACTCTATTGGACAAATGGTGGCTAAGTCCTAAGTCTTAGAGCAGGTAGTCTTTATTTGCTTGTTTGTGGTGAGGGGGTGGCGGGGGGCATTTCTGGTACAGGACTAAGAAGAACCTCATCGGGTTCCTTTTTGTCTTTCCACCGATTTGTATCCCCACAAGCACATTAGGTTTACTTGCTCTAAGTCTTAGGACTTAGCCATTTGAAATCGGTGGAAGGACTAAAAAATCCCTTGAGGTCCTTCTTAGTCTTATTCTGTACCAGAAATGGGCCCACGTTGGGCGCCAAATACGCAGTGGACGGTTAGAGGAGGCCCGTGGGGTCGGAGCCTAAGGTTGGGTGAGGAAAAATGCCTCTCAACGAGCTAAGCAGCGGCCTATGCTTGCTGTAGCTCATTTCGGGAGAACTGGCAACACAAACATGGGAGGAAAAAATAGAGAATAATGAAAAGAGGGGCGATAAGGATGGAATGGTTGGCGAACGGTTCAGATTCCCGCGCGCTTCCATCGGGATGCTCGGCCTCTGGTTTCGTACCACCCAAAAATCACTACTCGAGCCTGGCGACACGGGGCCTCTAAAATCGGAGTGAACATCGCATGCCAACGGATGACAATTTTAATACAATCTCCTTATCTCGTACGAAATTGGTTGATGCTACCACGATAATTTGTAAAATTCTATTGAAGAAGGTTTCATATAATAGGTGGTTAACGAAATATGGGTTAGGACAATTTGCATATTAAATGAATAGCGAATGTGGCTTATGATTAGATACATAATAAAGATTGAGAAAGTATCTGAAATCCCATAACAAAGAATTCGTGTTATGACCAACCATCAACCTATTTCCTATTGGAAGCATTATGAATAGCCGTTTTCGTTTCAGCCGGCCTCAGATCCATATTCATACAAAACGACAGATCCAGGTCTCGTATGATCTCATCGGATCTAAGTTCAAAGTGAATTGGTTGAACGTCAACTTGTTTCGCCCCTATCTAATGTATACTGAGTCGCTCACGCGGCGAAGTATTTGTATGGTGGCTGTTTAAGTTCGCTTGTCGCTGATCCGTGACGTTCGATTCAGTCTGATATGAGACGAGTGAATCGAAAACCGGCCATTAGGATGGTCACAATCGCAGTTTGCTCTACGACATGATCGGACATCCATCCCACTGGAAATCCATAACTTGCATTATGACGTGGTCAATCTGGTTGATGGTGCGTGTATCCGGAGATGGATACTTTGGCTTGTTTATGAATGTTTTGGTGTGAGGAGTATGTTGAACTTACCACATGACTTCTACTGCATGCGTTGTCGATTAGTCTTTGACATTATCTCTGCTTCGCTCGTGGAGGCTGTGTCCCTCTGCGGTTTCCCAATCCCAACTCTAATTTCCAACTTCGGCATTAAAATTAGCAATATTTGGATGTAATTTGTTGAAAGTGTCTCGAGACGGTCGTAAAATTCGTCTTTCACTGCTTCTTCATTCACTTTAAAGGGCGCGTGTACATTGATAAGCCAAAGGTAGAAAAATCGAGTTTTAATGCGAATCGTACACCGCCTTTCATTGGGTGCATTAGGGAGTCACGGTTGCTAGCTAGCTTTAAGTGCTGCCTCGTGATTTGTATTCCGAATGTTGTGCTAAACCACTGCTAAACTTAGCGCAAGTAGCTAGGCGCTAACACTTTTAGGCAGCACAAAATTTGTTCGCTGTCTTGGCTTAGCGGAGATTTAACAGTTCGAACGAATTGCCTGCATTCACAAATCATAGCGCTACCTGAGCGCTCCCATTTTTGTTGTTGTAATTCAGTGCAAAATTGGGAGAAAAATAGGAGAGCTTAAGTAGCGGTACCGATTTGTGAATGCAGGCATGTCAATTTACAACATGGCATTTCCTAGTCGGCTGAATTATGCGTTCTCCATTGTTTTCATAGATTTTACAATGCAGAAAAGAACAACACATAATTACGAGAGGGAGAATTGCGTTGAATTGAACTTGTCATTTGACAAGTGAGCCAGCATACCATTCGGACGTCACAAAAAAAATTGTTATGTGCTGCTTAGGAATTCGCTATTTCTATGCAGCGCATTACGCTTTTTCCGTGACGCCCGAATGCACCCATTGATGGGTTTGAAGTCAATAACGTGCGGTTTGAGGTCTTTTTTCACAATGAAGGCCAAACTTGTGGTGTCCAGATTAGAGCTGCGACATCGACCTCGAAACATCGATGTTTTGAGGAGAAACAATCAATGTCGATGAAAAATCGGTAAAAAAACATCGATGTATGCAATTAAAAAAAAATAGTATGTATTTATTCCAGATGCCGAAATGTTGAGTCTACTGTCTGCAAAACCAGTAGTTTTTGAAGCTTGTCCCCTGAGAGAGAGCTTCTTCTGCTGGAGGCAATGTTCCCTGTAGCAGAGAGCACTCTCTCAGAATGGACCGAAGTAGCCATAATGGAGAGGTATTTCATGGCAGACTTCATAAGTGCCGAATTGCTGGGCACGTACCCCTGTTCCCATCCATCCAGGAAGTTTTCATTCAACCTGGAGGCCGGGTCTTTTAAACACAGAGACAATTCTGCGGGCATTTGAGCAGTATCGAGTTCGTCTATTACTCTGGACCTTTTTTTCGCTTTCCAATTTTCTTGCACTAGTTTGTGATGGTCTTCCCAATGGTAGGTTCTTAACGATATTTTGTGTTCGATGTCGATGTTATTATAAAACATCGATGTATAAAAAACATCGAAGCCAAAACATCGATGTCGATGTCGCAGCTCTAGTCCAGATGCGTTACCGCTTTTGAAAATTGTGTGTGATTTATTTTTTGCCGATCTTGGTGCCAAGCCAATTTATTTCCTATACTGATGAGGATGCTCAGTCTGTAATTCTCGACCTGTTGACTCGGTTTGTACAGGGAGCATAGATTTCAGGATCCGAAAAAAAAATACACCTGGCGCAGTGAAGCCAGAGGAACTGATTTTTGATATGGGCTTATTTCGGGCTCATTTATGAGTTAATGTATAATTATGGTATGGGTGGAATACTTAACTGCAGTTGTTAGTACCAGGTGCGGCTGCAGAATTTTGTATTTCGATATTTGCGGAGATATTTTCAGATGATGAAACTTTTTAACTGTTTGACTGATATCACTATATGAATTTATCTCCAGTTTCATTTTAGGTTTCATCAACTAAATGCTATTCGTGTAGGTAAATCGTTGTTTATTACTTTTTGCTGTTGTATTACTGTAACCTTTCGACTGTGTTGTGGATTTTCCTGAAACTGCACCGAAAGATATTCCTCACTAATTTTCATCAATTAGACAAGTTTTGCTCAACTAGCTTTTTCCGTTATAAATTAATTGAGTTCCCAAAATGTTGCGGTTATCTAGCTGTAATTCTGGAACTGACTCATTGATGTTGCTGAAATTAAATAGGAACCCAGTCTTGACGATTGCCCACAAATTAGAAAAGTTTCACTCAACTAGCTTCTTGCGTAATAGAGTTATTTCGCTTAAAAAAATTGCCGTTATATGGCTGTAACTTTTGAACCGTTTGATGCATTTTTCTGAAATCAGATAGGAGTTGAGTCCGCCTTAACATCCACTAACTTGGCCGAGCTAGCTTCTTCCGTTATGTAGTTATTTTGTTTATAAAATTATGCCGTTGTACAGCTTTAACTTTTTAACCGCTTGATGGATTTTTACTAAAACTCAATTATAGGCTAGTTCGCTTCATCGATAGTGCTGGATTTCAATAGCAGCCCGCTCCCCACCTCGCTTATGATTTCCGTTCGACTCTTATTGTGTCCAAAACATTTTGCAGATATATATATAAATGACACAAAAAAAATTTAATGATGCCAATCGATTCCTGGGGTCATGAAACGTAAAGAAAACCAACTCCGGGGTCGATACTCGTTATTGAAGGAGGGTCGAATAACTGATTTTTTCTTCAAAAATCAGTTAAAAAAATTATACGTTTGTGTGGTGGTTGTTGTTGATCTGTACAATCCAGATTTGAATGGTTTTTACGATAACGGGTTGTCTGCCCATAGGTCAACCCTGTCCAGAATCTGACTCGGTGATAGTTGTTTTCAGGAAGTTCATGACGTGCCAGAAATATGTTGCAGGTCTGAATAAGTTATTGGTGCCATCAGCCATCCTAGTAACCTGATACGCTTTGGTGTAATCAGAAGATCCCGCGGAAAGCTCTCTAAATGTTCGTCATGGCGCTTTCAGATACCTACACTTCAGATAACACTGTCCGACATAGATTTTGGCACTTAAGCAATGAAAACTGATTTCAATAGGTTTTTTCCCGTTGAATCCGAATCTGGAAACGGAATTCAAGAATTGGCTCTAATTTTCAAGAAAAACGGGGTCAAAAGTACGAAAAAACGTGTTATTAGCCTTATTTGAGGGCGTGTAAAAATGTAACGCGACCCAATAGAACCTCCTAAGATGGATGAAATGAAAGCTTGGTTCTTGGCCTTTCAGAGTAAAGAGCAAAAAACCAGGTGCCATATTTCATAAATGGTCAGGAACAGACTTTGTATACGTCCGCGCACCAATTCCACCACGCGCTTCCAGCTTCGCGCTCGCTGTTCTCTTCATCCTTCAACTTTCATCTTGTTAATTCTCTAGTCCCCACCAATTCTAATAATTCAAAATCTAATAGTGCTAAGATATATGTATGTGAATCGGAAATATGTGTAATGTTGGAGGACGAAGAGAGCAGCGAGCGCGAAGCTGGATGTGCGTGTTGGGATTGGTGCGGGGACGTGTACAAAGTCTGTTCCTGACCATTTCAAGGTCACGGCATCTGGTTTTTTGCTTTTTACTCTGAAAGACCAAAAGCCAAGCTTTCATTTCATCTATCTTAGAAGGTTCTATTGGCTCGCGTTACATTTACCCAAGTGCAATACACCGATTTTCTTAAAACTGGGTACACTACTAAAATAACGAAAACTATTTCACACGTCTTTTTTTATATAGGCCTGTTTTGATTTTAAGGAGTAAATGAAACCGGAATATAGAGGGCTACGCCCGCAAATCGAGGGTTTTGTAGCAAGCACTTATATTTGTACGCAAGTATCGGCTCCTTGCTTTTCTTGGTACCACTTAAATGGATAAAAAAAAAACATAATAAAAATGTCTGACTCATCATATAGTATCTTACATGCCCATTCATATTAGGCGATTGTAATGAAACTTAGAACATATTGATGTTGGTTATCCTTGGCCATCTGTACTTTTTATCTCGGACGTGTTTAAGGGATGCAAGGGTGCGCTAACAGTAACTATGGAAATAAACTGTTATTAACCTATTTTGAGGAGATATACAAATTCCATTATTTCCCGTTTTATATGCTATTCGGAACCCACCTTCCTGAAAGTTTTCATTTTTCTAAGTGTAACGGTCTCGAAATGCAAGGGGGGACAAATTACCATCTAATATTTTCTCCTCCCTCACTGTTCCCTTTTCTTCAAATTTAAAGTAAATGCCAAAAATAAAATGTACTCAACATTACCTTTCTCACAACACCCGACTTGCCTATACCAGTCGATAAACAAAATTTGACCTTAATTTCGCCCCACCCCCTCCCCCGCTCGTTAAAGTTGGCCAATTACAACACATCGCTCCCTACCAATCTTTACCCTTTCATAAATGTAATTAACCATAATATGTAACAATAACTGCAATTCGCACTACGAAAAACAACATGCAAGTAGTACTCGCACCTTCGAAGCCGGTAGGTGTATTTTTTGTATGAATAGTGTAAAAATGCCCAATTTTAAGTGAATGTACTATTATTAAGTACTACATGATTGTAATGAAACTTAAAGGCATTATTGCCTATGGTGTTGGTTATCATTGGCCATCAATATTTTTGACTCCGGGTGTGCCTAAGGGGTGCAGGGGTGTGCTAACTGTAACAATAGAAATGTACTATCATTAACCTTTTTTGATGAAATTTTGAAATTCTATTATTTTTAGTTTTCTATGTTAGTGAAATGCCGCTTTTCTGTAAATTTTCATATTTCTAAGTGTAACGGTCTCGAAATGTAAGGGGGGGGGACAAACTCGGACCACATATTTTCCCCTCTACCTCTTTTCCTGTTTCTTCAAATTTGAAAAAAATTCCAGAAATGGAATGTACTCGACGGTACCTTTCTTACGATACCCCACTTGACGAAAAAAAAAATTCGACCTTCATTTCCCCTCTATGGGGACCCCCCCTTAAAGTTGACCTATTACGACGCATCACTTTCTCCAGAGAATTATAGTACTTCTACATATTTTCACCAAATTTCATGCATGTAGATTCAGCGGTTCGTGAGATATTTCATGGACAGACAGACACACAGACAGACAGACGGACAGACAGACAGACGGACGCATGACCGATTTCATAAGGGTTTTGTTTTACTACAAAACCCTAAAAACATCCTTTTAAGGTTTAAGGGAAGAAATCAGTATCTCAGAAAGAATTTGTTAGATATACGCGAAACTTGTTACTCGCGGGTTTAGGGGTTGCTGATTTCAAATATAATGTCCGATTTTAAAAATTAACCAGGCCGAAGCTTCGCTTCGGCCCGGAGTCCGAAGCGTATATACCCTAGACTTGTACAGACCTAGTGGTGATACCCAATTGGCAACGACCATATGCATCAAAAGTGGGTCTCTTATATGGCCAGTTCATAGGGGAGGTTGGCACTCATTCAGTGGGATCTTGACCATTCTCAAAATCAATTAACTAACCCATTCTACAAATATTTATCCAATTTTTCAAGTCGCTAGCTTCATTCTATCGAAAATTAACGCTTATTTGAAGTTTCACTTGTAGGGGAGGTGGTGGGGGTTCCTTGAGTCGGATCTTGCCCAGCATTTCCATCAACCAATTAAATCCCCCTACAAACATTTAAACAAAATTTCAAGTCTCTAGCTTCACTCCATCGAAAGTTATCGCTTATTTGAAGTTTCTTTTGTAGGGGAAGTAGGGGTTTCGATGGTCGGATTTTACGTATTTTCAATATTAGTCAACTGGATCATACTACAAACATTTGACCAAAATTTCAAGTCGCTAGCTTTATTTTGTCGTAAGTTATCGCTTATTTTAAGTTTCATTTCTAGGGGAGGTAGGGGTTCCTTAGGTCGGATCTTACCCATCTTTAATGCCAACTAACCCAATCTCACTTTCAACATTTGACTAAAATTTCAAGTTGCTGGCTTCATTCTATCAAAAGTTATCGCTTATTTGAAGTTTCATTTGTAGGGGAGGTGGGGGTTCCTTGAGTCGGATCTTGCCCATTTTCAATACCAACAAAGTAGATCTTATTAGCAACATTCCACCAAATTTTCAACTTGCTAGTATAATTTTTTCGAAAGTTATCGTAATTAAAGGAATATTTAATTTTTGGAAATTTGTAGGGGAGGTAGGCGTTCCTTTGATCTGATTATGCCCAACTTACATAATCTTAAGCAGCTTCTCACTTCAAGGTTACACGCCAAAAATCAGGTGTCTACGTCAATTGGTTCAGGAGTTATAGACAAAAAACCTGAAAAGTAGGGTAGTACGGGGTTCTTTGTAAGAAAATTACCGTTAGTTTTCAACTTATCAGTTTTATTTTCCCAGGAGAGTATGAGATTACCCTCATGAGTAATCTACCAAAGCTAGAGCTTTTCATGTTTCTTTAATTGGGAGTTATAGATACATTTATGTATTTTACATATGTAGGGGAGGTAGGCGTTCTCTTGGCCTGATCATGCCCATTTTCAATACCATCCAACTAGATCACACTTCCAACATTTGACCAAAATTTCAAGGCTCTAGCTTCATTTTATCGAAAGTTATCGTGCGAACGGACAGACAGACGGACAGACAGACAGACAGACAGACAGACAGACAGACAGACGGACAGACAGACAGACAGACAGACAGACATGGCTAAATCGAATCAGGAGGTGATACATTGCTATACCTCCGGAGCCTCCTTTAAGGTGTTACATATTTCCGTCGTGACAAAAACAATATACCCTATACTATAAGTCTAGGGTATAAAAATGGCGGCTCCAGTATGGCGGATGAACAGCAACAACGAGTTTTAAGAAAATCGGTGTATTGCACTGGGGTAGTGTTTTTTGTTAGTATTTTCAAAATACTCTTAGACAAAAACACACCCCCTACTTAAAGGGCTGATGCAATCAATTTCATCTATAGCTCGTTTGAAAGAGCATACTTCAGGCTTTATTTTCTGATAAGAGCGAAGTTTCTGACACATATACAGGGTGTCCCAAGCCCCAACGTCAACCCGGAAACCGGTGACAGGCCAAGTGGTGGCAGTTATCAGAAAAGTATTAAAAAAAAGTCTCCGTAAATTATTTTTGACTTATAGACATTCAAAAAAGAACTGGAAAAATTCATACCTTGTGATGATATTTTAAGTACTGTTATTACAAATTATCATTTTTTTTATTTTTTTTTATGAAGCAACCCTGACTAACTGTTCTATGAATCACAATCTAAAAGTAAAAAATTACTTACACCTTGTGTTTTGTGGTACATTTGCCTTTTTGAAATTTGTAGTAAAACTTGTTCCGATTTCACTGTTACTATAAGAGGTATATGAAATAGTGGGCCAATTTCAACCAAATTTAGGAACGTGGCTTAGCAGTCAATACGATTGAATAATATGCAATTTCGTAGAGATACCTTCAGAAATAAAAAAAGTTTTTCTGACAAAAACTTGCTTTTGGGACGGTCGTTCCTATGACAGCTATATGATCGAGTAGTCGGCTTTCAACCAAATTCGGAAATATGGTTTCGCTAAAGATACTATTGATTAATGTGAATTTTTAAAACAATACCTTTAGAAATAAAAAAGTTTTTCTCACAAAGACAAATTTTTGGACCGGTCGTTCCTATGGCAGCTATATGACATAGTGGTCCGATTTCAACCAAACTGTTATGATTTTTTAAGTACTGTTACTACAAATTTTCATTTTTATACCCTAGACTTTTAGAATAGGGTATATTGTTTTTGTCACGACGGAAATATGTAACACCTTAAAGGAGGCTCCGGAGGTATGGCAATGTATATATATAAATGATCGGGGTCACCTCCTGATTCGATTTAGCCATGTCTGTCTGTCTGTCTGTCTGTCTGTCTGTCTGTCTGTCTGTCCGTCTGTCTGTCCGTTCGCACGATAACTTTCGATAAAATGAAGCTAGAGCCTTGAAATTTTGGTCAAATGTTGGAAGTGTGATCTAGTTGGTTGGTATTGAAAATGGGCATGATCAGGCAAAGAAAACGCCTACCTCCCCTATATATGTAAAATACATAAATGTATCTATAACTCCCGATTAAAGAAACATGAAAAGCTCTAGCTTTGGTAGATTACTCATGAGGGTAATTTCATACTCTCCTGGGAAAATAAAACTGATAAGTTGAAAACTAACGGTAATTTTCTTACAAAGAACCCCTACTACCCTACTTTTCAGGTTTTTTGTCTATAACTCTTGAACCAATTGACGTAGACACCTGATTTTTGGCGTGTAACCTTGAAGTGAGAAGCTGCTTAAGATTATGTAAGTTGGGCATAATCAGATCAAAGGAACGCCTACCTCCCCTACAAATTTCCAAAAATTAAATATTCCTTTAATTACGATAACTTTCGAAAAAATCATACTAGCAAGTTGAAAATTTGGTGGAATGTTGCTAATAAGATCTACTTTGTTGGTATTGAAAATGGGTAAGATCCGACTTAAGGAACCCATACCTCCCCTACAAATGAAACTTCAAATAAGCGATAACTTTTGATAGAATGAAGCCAGCAACTTGAAATTTTGGTAAAATGTTGAAAGTGAGATTCAGTTAGTTGGAATTAAAGCTGGGTAAGATCCGACCTAAGGAACCCCTACCTCCCCTAGAAATGAAACTTAAAATAAGCGATAACTTGCGACAAAATAAAGCTAGCGACTTGAAATTTTGGTCAAATGTTTGTAGTATGATCCAGTCGACTAATATTGAAAATACGTAAAATCCGACCATCGAAACCCCTACTTGCCCTACAAAAGAAACTTCAAATAAGCGATAACTTTCGATAGAATGAAGCTGGAGACTTGAAATTTTGTTTAAATGTTTGTAGGGGGATCTAATTGGTTGATGGAAATGCTGGGCAAGATCCGACTCAGGGAACCCCCACCTCCCCTACAAATGAAACTTTAAATAAGCGTTAATTTTCGATAGAATGAAGCTAGCGACTTGAAAAATTGGATAAATATGTATTTGTAGAATGGGTTAGTTAGTTGATTTTGAGAATGGTCAAGATCGCACTGAATGAGTGCCAACCTCCCCTATGAACTGGCCATATAAGAGACACACTTTTAATGCATATGGTCGTTGCCAATTGGGACTTTTGGTATCACCACTAGGTCTGTACAAGTCTATGGTATATACGCTTCGGACTGGTTTTTTATTATACCCTTCACAGATGTGATAGGGTATATTAACTTTGTCATGAAGTTTGCAACGCACAGAAGGAAGCATCTCCGACCATATAAACTACATATATTCTTGGTCGGTATGATGAGACGAGTCGATTAAGCTTTGTCCGTCTGTTTGTCTGTCCGTCTGTCCATCTGTTTCTATGCAAACTAGTCCCTCAGTTTTAAAGTTATAGAGCTGAAATTTTGTACAGAGCCTTCTTTCTATTGCACGCAGTATATATGTCGGAACCAACGGAATCGGACCACTACGTCATATAGCTGCCATAGGAACGACGGGTCCAAAAATTCGTCTTTGTGAGAAAAACTTTTTTATTTCTAAAGATATGTTTTTCAAACTTCGGAGGAATCAATAGTATCTATAGTTAAATCATATTCACGAATTTGGTTGAAATTGGATTACTACGTCAAATAGCTGCCATAGGAACGACCGGTCCAAAAATGCGTCTTTGTGAGAAAAACTTTTTTATTTCTAAAGATATCATTTTTAGACTTCACATTAATCAATAGTATTTTTAGCGAAATCATATTTCCGAGTTTGGTTGAAAGCAGACTACTCTATCATATAGCTGTCATAGGAACGACCCTCCCAAAAGCAAGTTTTTGTCAGCAAAATTTCTTTCTTTCTGAGGATATCTTTACGAAATTGCATATTATTCAACCGTTTTGACTGCTAAACCACGTCCCTAAATTTGGTTGAAATCGGCCCACTATTTCATATACCTCTTAAAGGAACAGTGAAATCGGAACAAATTTTACTACTACTAAAGGCAAATATATCACCAAACACAATGAAGGTATGATACCCTTCACGTATCATACCTTCGGCTAGCTAGCCGAAGGCTAGCTTATTTTTTTTTTATGAAGCAACCCTGACTAACTGTTCTATAAATCACAATCTAAAAGTAAAAAATTACTGTATTGGTTTTAAATAAAATATGACTTTTTTGCTCAATTTTGTACTCAAAATTATCACTTATCCCAACTTCAACTGACTGCACTGTAAAAAAATATACCACGCGGTTTTGGCAAGTAACTGTAAAAGATGGCGCATTTTGTCCAGATTTCAAAATGGTACGACACTTCCTATATTATCTCTTAATTGAAGTGAAAAGAAGTAATAATCTCATTTAGGTAAAAGTGTAATCTATTGAACAAAAAAATCAATTTACAATTAAGCGTTAGAACTTCAATTTACAACAAATGTTCAAAATGTTTGCCTTCAGCTGCAATGCAAGCACAACATCTTCTTAAAAAGGATCGAGTTATAAGCCGGGCGAATCTTCCGGAACTAATGGTTTCAGCGGCTTCCACAATTTTTCGGCAGAGTTCCTCCAAATTTTCTATTTTTTTCGTGTAAACCTTTTCTTTTACCGCTCCCCAGTAAAAAAATCGAGGGGATTTAGGTCAGGTGAACGTGCCGGCCACGAAATTGTACCAGATCGCCCTATCCACCTCTCGGTATATTCTCGATCGAGGAACTCTCTTACTGTACGGGCATAATGCGCTGGGCAGCCATCGTGCTAATACCACATATTTGCAGAAATACTGAGTGGCACGTCTTCCAATAAATTGGGTAAATGATTTATTCAACAAGCTAGCCTTCGGCTAGCTTGCCGAAGGTATGACACTCTTCACGCTTCGCGTGAAGGGTATCCTACCTTGTGTTTTGTGGTACATTTGCCTTTTTGAAATTTGTAGTAAAACTTGTTCTGATTTCACTGTTACTATAAGAGATATATGAAATAGTTTGCCAATTTCAACCAAATTTAGGAACGTGGCTAAGCAGTCAATACGATTGAATAATATGTAATTTCGTAGAGATACCTTCAGAAATAAAAAAAGTTTTTCTAACAAAAACTTGCTTTTGGGACGGTCGTTCCTATGACAGCTATATGATCGAGTAGTCCGCTTTCAACCAAATTCGGAAATATGGTTTCGCTAAAGATACTATTGATTAATGTGAATTTTTAAAACAATACCTTTAGAAATAAAAAAGTTTTTCTCACAAATACGAATTTTTGGACCGGTCGTTCCTATGGCAGCTATATGACATAGTGGTCCGATTTCAACCAAATTCTGGAGTGTGATTAATCTGTAGATACTGTTGATTTCTGTGAAATCTGAAAAAGATATTTTTAGAAATAAAAAAGTTTTTCTCACAAAGACAAATTTTTGGACCCGTCGTTCCTATGGCAGCTATATGACATAGTGGTCCAATTTCAACCAAATTTAGAAATGTGATTCAGCTAAAAGTACTATTTCTTAGTGTGAAATCTAAAAACGATATCTTCAGAAATAAAAAAGTTTTTCTCACAAAGACGCATTTTTGGACCGGTCGTTCCTATGGCAGCTATATGACATAGTCGTCCGATTTCAACCAAATTCAGGAATGTGATTTAGATGTAGATACTGTTGATTCCTGTGAAATCTGAAAAAGATATCTTTAGAAATACAAAAGTTTTTCTTACAAAGACGAATTTTTGCACCGGTCGTTCCTATGGCAGCTATATTATGTAGTGGTCCGATTCCGTTGGTTCCGACATATACACTGCCTGCAATAGAAAGAAGGCTCTTTACAAAATTTCAGCTCGATAGCTTTAAAACTGAGGGACTAGTTTGCAGTGACGTGCAGTGGAAATTTTTCATAGTCAAGCAGTTGGGCGCCCTAAAGCCAATTTAGCATAAACAAAAATGGACTGTATAATAGAATATGGACAGTCACAAAAACATTTATACCAAGCGGCTTTAAGCCTTAAAGAAGAAATCAGGAAAGATATAAATAAAATATTGGCACATATATTCGGAATACAAAAAAAAAAAAAAATAAATAAAATATTACTAATAAAAAAAATGATAAATAAATATTATGTTAATTAAGACTAAGAAAAATTCAGGGGTATTTAAAATAAATAAATATTCTTTCGCCATTGCCATTTATTTGTATTCCAAATCTATGCGCCGTTCTTTAAGTAAAAACTCTTTAATCACATTATCAAAAAAATCGTTTTCTCTTCGCATTTGTATAAGAAGATCCTTTTCAACCGCAATTAAAGCAAGATCCGAAAGTCGTTCTTGGGATTGGCGATTTCTCAAAAATGTGTGAACGCGCTTTAGTGTTGAAAATGACCTTTCCGCAGTTGCCACTGTGACTGGAATTGACGTTAATAATTTTGCTAAAATATGAACTTGCTTAAAACCGTTTGCGACATAAGGCCGTTTTTGAAAATAATCGAGAATTTTACTAGGATTCGCGTTTTTAAACTCATCTGAAGAATAAATAACTTTTAGCTCATTTTTCAACTTTATTCTGTCGAAAAATTGACCGTGATATTCAATAAGTGAGTCAAAATTTTTATCGGGAAAATTTGACTTGAATTTAGAAAAATAATTCGGTTCAAGCAACTCTAAAAATGAAAGATCTTTAAACGAATGGAATCGATCTCGAATTTGCCCGAGAATAACATCTATAATCTCCCGAAATATCCGCCGTAAATTTTGTAAAGGATCTATCGCATTTCTACATTTCTTACGTGGTGGCTGATATTCTGCTGTAACTGTCGAATAGAAATTATCAAACTTTTTAGAAAAGTCATTTTCAAGCCAATTTTCAAATTCAATAATTTTTTGGCTTGCATATGAAATGCTTACCACTTTGCTCTGAATAATATTAAATAATATATCAGTTTTCGAAAAAATTTCAGAAAAAATTAACAGATATAATTGAAAATCTGACTCTGCGAATTTTTGTAAGTAAAATATATATCGGAAAAAGTCAAGGAATCGCCATCCCAGTGTTGAGAACCATTCGAAATTGTCTCAAAAACTGTACAAATTTCATGCTTATGTTCAAATATAACGTTAATAATACGCGAATGATAATGCCAACGCGTTTTGGAAACCGATGGTAAACGACGATTTACTATATTTGCAAAAAGGTCCGACCTTTTAGTGGATGTATTAAAAAATGATGCGATTTTATTGATGTGCGCGAAAAATAATTTAATTTCCGGAATAAACTCAACTGCTTTAGACAATACTAGATTTAGTGAATGAGCGTAACATGGAACGAAAATTGCCGATTTATGTTTTTCCCGAATTAAAGTCTGAACTCAACGAATTTGAGAACTCATTACTGCTGCGCCATCGTAACATTGTGCAATTAATTTCTTATCGATATTAAAATTTTGCAATTGTTTTAAAATGTGAGAGCTTATTGCTGTAGCTGTACGATTAGCGCTTACATCCAAAAATCCGATAAATCTTTCTTCAATCTCATTTGATATTGTATATCTAAAAATCATCGTTAATTGTTCCCGACCGCTAACATCTGGCGTTTCGTCGACCATTACAGCTACAAATGGAGCCTCCTTTATTTCCAAATTGATTTTATTTCGAACCACATTAGCTATAGCGGAAACAAGATCGTTTTGGATTCTATTAGACAAACCCGAAAACGCTGCATTTGCTTTTATAGAATCTATGTGGGACTCAATTATCGGATCGTACAAACTCAAGAAATTTACGGTTTCGATAAAATTATCACGATTATTTGAAGAAGAGTCTTCATTATTTCCGCGAAAAGGAAGCTCCTGTTTTGCCAAAAAAATTACAGTATCGATTAAACGTTTCAAAATATTACGATTACGCTCAACTTTTTCATTATGCAAACTAACAGATATTGCCACCTGGTTACTAAGCATAAACTATATACGCTGAGAACCAAAATTATCTAATTTAATTAACGACTGAAGATGTTTTTCGGAACTTGAATGCTTTGCTGCTGAGCCCGTAAAATTATTCAAATCACTAAATCCAGCTTTATTCCAAACAGATTTTTCATTCGTGAACAAAAGACACGGCCAGCAAAATAAATAACTTATTTAATTTACAGCTTCCCGTTAACCAAATGTACTTTTCATACGTTTCGATATGGAATTTTCGCGTAATATTTTTTAATTTAAACTCTAAACTAAGAACTGGCTTCGGTCTATCCGATTCTATAATTTCTCTTTTCTTGGCAAAGGAAAGAGTTGAAAATCCCGCTTTTAGTACGAAATCCGTCGCGCAGCAATACTCCGACATAATGCGAAAAGAAAACTTACCACTTTTATCACAAATCAAATCAATTAAATCACTACAAACGGTCAAAAAAACTTCAAATCACAATTTAATCAAAATCACCCGATTGCACTGATTTCCTCTTTTAAATTGCAACGGAAAATCCATTACATAACAAAAACAAAAGCTCTACTGGAAAAATCAAATTCCCATAAACATTCCCTGCATTGGCAACATTTCATTAACAAGCATCATTGGGCTTTATCCCACACACAAAAGCAGTCGCGCCAGTGCTTGACTTGTCTCATATAAATTTGCGAACAAAACAAAAAAAAAATCGTTGCCCAATGTACTACCGAAATCCAAGATTCCCATTTTCTGGAATCAACATGTCTCTAGTATTTGGATGCACACATGGTACATGCATCTAAAGATCTAGGCACATTTTCCTATTCTAAGTTTGGTGTCTATGGTGTGCAAAATGTGGGAGGTTTGAATATTATCTAAAGTAATTGAACGAATGTTTTTTAACCAAAAGAAGGCGCGGATCAGAATTTGAATGTGTAAAGGAATATTTGAATGATAATTTGTATTCTTCCGCTTAAAGAAAAACATTGACTGAAATGATGATATGTGTATTGGTGTAAGCACAGTTTATTATTGAATTGCTTATTTCGGTAAGTCAAGCAGTTTGGAATTGCTTACTACGAGTGCACGTCACTGCTAGTTTGCATAGAAACGGACGGACAGACGGACAAAGCTTAATCGACTCGACTCATCATACTGACCAAGAATATACAATATATAGTTTATATGGTCGGAGATGCTTCCTTCTGTGCGTTGCAAACTTCATGGCAAAGTTGATATACCCTATCACATCCGTGAAGGGTATAAACATAAAAATATGTCTCGACACTTAAGTTCTCCGAATGCTCGAATGGTCCAATAATTTGGCCATTTAAAATTCCAGTCCACATGTTCACTTTAAAGCGATTCTGCGCTCTATTTTGCCGCATTAAATGTGGATTTTCAATGTGCCACTCGTGCAAATTGTGGAGGTTAATGTAACCATCTTTAGAAAATGTGGATTCATCGGTCAATAGAATTTTGTCAAAGAATCGGGGATCTTCTCTGTACTCACGCAACATCGTTTGACAAAATTGTACTCTCTGCGGATAATCTCGAGGTAGCAGACTTTGGACTCGTTGAACATGGTACGGGTGCATCTTGTTTCTCCGTAGAATTCGTTGTACTGTACTTTTGGGTACTCCTGTGCTACATTCAATTGCACGTACTGAGGCACTGGGTTCTTGTTCGACTGCTTGTAAGACTTCCTCCTCGTAGGGAATTTGGCTCTCCTGTCATGTGGTGTGGAATTCGACCCTCTGAGAATGACTGGTGTACGTTTATAAATATTCGGTGATCCGGATAACGTTTAGCATTTGGATATCTCTCACGATAAAGTCTGGCTGCAGCACTAGCATTGCATTTGCATTGCCCATAAATAAGATGCATGATAGCATATTCCCGCGCCCTGTATTTGTATGGCATTATGGCAGTTAAATGCGTCCTATAATCAAATTGTTACTGAATCACTAAATCATTCATAAGGTTACATGTGTTACATATGTCGTACCATTTTGGAATCTGGGCAAAATGCGCCATCTTTTACAGTTACTTGCCAAAACTGCGTGGTATATTTTTTTTACAGTACAGTCACTTATCTTTAGTAAATTGCTTTTTCATGCTAAGAAGGAGTTTGTAATGTATTAAAAATTCATCAGAATTAATTAAATAAATAAATATAAACATATTTTAATCGATGAACTTATGCGAAAAACACCTCCTATATCGATGTATGGATATCAGACGTTCCATATTTTAAAATGGATTCTAAAGCCTAAATTACATTTTTCATTTATGTTACCAAATCAACCGCAATCGCTCTCAATGTCAGCCATCAATGGCTTCAACACGCCATCAAGGCGAATACACGATGGCAATAGCTTGTAATTGGCAAAGATAAAAAAAAACTTATGGCCACTACACACAATAGTAGTATAGTATAGTTTTTTTCTTGTGATGTCAGAAATGTTACTTTATGGACAATTTTTTTTAGATTATTTAGTGTAATATGCCGATGCGTCCGATATATTAATTGCAATATTGTATATCGATATATCTTTGAAATTATATACATATCGGATAACAATACATTGTTATCATCCCTACTTTTGATAGAAATGAATACTTATCTATTTGTTTTGTATCGTACGAGTATGTTAGTCATTTTAATTAGTACGTGTATTAATTGGTGATAACTAGAGACCGGATTATATGCAACATAAAAAGGCTGAAATATGCATGCAAATATGCATGTAAAATGCTTAAAATATGCAAGTAAAATGTGAAAATATGCAACATAAAATAAAAGAAAAAAATTGGATAATTATGTTTTTATTAAGAAAGAAAGGGACGAAAAGTCGCAAATTTAATGGTTTTAGCAGTCTCTTGTTTTTATAGAAGTTTACTATAATATATTGTTCTGTGTTCAGTTGTAAGATTATGTCTTTTATCATTTAAAATAGTTTTGTAATTTGAGAAAGATCGTTCTACGTCCACCGATGTCACAGGGCAATACTTAAACATGGGTGCTGTATTGGCAGATATTGTCCCAGGCAAAGTTCTACTTGTACCATTAATAAAACTATTAATCTGGCACAGAGACTCGAAGCCTGGGTTGTTGTTTAGAATGTTTTCAAACTTTTTTTTTTTAAAGTTTGTCTTGGCAATTCAGAGTGTATTTTACGAACTTTTTCAATCAGCAGAATAGATCCATTCAACTGCAAGAATAGATCCATTCAACTGCAAGCCTCGAGTTTCAAGTTTTTTGATACACTCGGGTATGTGGGGAAAAATGAGTACTTATGGCAGCGATGTTCTGATGATGTAGAAGAATTTTCAAATGCTGTATTGTATTGGTGTATTGGCTTAATTTTTCCGTGTGTTATGAATGGGTTTTATATAGAAAATCACCGGACAATTACGAATGCGATCTTAGTGTCACCATACACTGTCGAACTCGAGCACGAACCTGGTACAAATGTCCTCTGACACACACATACACTTCACATAGATTTGAAGAAAACCGGTCCACTTGTACTAGGTTCGTGCTCGACAGTGTATGGTGACACTTAAGCTCATGGGTAGGGGAAGCTCCATGAGCACGTTTCACGTGAACGTTTCTCTTCGCTGAGGGTTTACGATCAAAATATCAGCACCAGCACAAGCATCATAGCATAGCTTTCACTCTGTTTTCACAGTGTTTGCTTATAAACACAAAATGTCCTTTGCACACTACATGAGATTTGGATAAATCATGAGAAGACTCGTAACAATTTCCCTAAAAATATGCAAAATTAATGGATTTTCAATGAAATAGGCTAAAACCTCTAAAAACAGCCAATATATGCAAATGCATATGAAGTTATGCATTTGCATACAATCCGGTCTCTAGTGATAACATAATCAGTCCAGTTGGTTAAGGAATACCTACACTCGTATCTAAAGTTCATATAACAAATAGGGTAATCACCTTACTTTTAGGACACCTGATTTTTACTGTACACTAGATTTTACTGTACATTAGCAAACATTATGAGGATTGTAACTTAACCAAATTAAAAAAAATTGAATCCGTGGATTGCATTTCTCATTTTTGAATTTATTGCCTTTATTGAATTGAAGCTATTAGATTTATGTATTAATAAATAATCGTACACGTAAATTGCATCATTTCGATGAATTCACACAGTTGATACTGAGCTACAACCCTCCAACCATATATTTGGGAAGCAATATTACGATATGATTAAATAGCTTTGTAATAATCTGCAACCTACAATACATTTCATAAGCAGTTTTAATACTGCTGATCTGGTTCTGTCACTTTGTTCATTTGTGCAGAAACAATAAATTGTTAATATTTTTCTTATTTTAATTAATTATACGTTGTTTATATACTTACAATTTAAATATTTTTAAAACTATAGTATTATATGAATACCTACCAAAAATATTTAGCATTCTTGGCATGTACCTTTTTGGCGGTAAGTTTTGTAAATTTTTGGACGAATTTGGGCAAGAAAGGGAATGCACTTGTCCCGAGATTATCAGCAAACATCCACAGTGTGAATGTGATCGCAAACATTTCAACAACATTCTATGGGCCACAGTTACCGTATTTCAAGTAAGCAAACATCTTATAAGTTAATTTTTTTATTTAGTCGTATCTACATACTTTTCGTTTCAAAACATATGTATACACAACATATTCTTGTATTTTACATTTAAGTGATTTAATTTTTGAATTCAGGAAATAATATTTTTGATTGAATTTTTTTAAATTTGTTTGTTTATTGAGAGGTACTAGTAATCAAAATACTGATTTTAAAATACAGACATGGAATAAATATGTGTACCATTATAATCCAGTCATTAGGAGCTCCGAACGACTTCGGGGAAACAAATTGTGGTTGAGAAATTTTTTCTTTTTTTATGTTTTTGGGATGCTGAACACAAATTCGGAGCTTCCCACCACCAAAATTTCTTTGCGGAACATGATCTCCAGAAACCTCGAAATTTCGGTATTTTCTTTGTTTTTGTTTTTTTTTATTATAACTTGAAAACCGAGCTACCTAAACTTCAAAGTCGGTCCAGTGGTGTAGCCGCAATCGTTGATTTTAATACCCAACGAAGTTGCTGACACCAGTACGAAGCACATGGAACATCTGAGAAGATCAACCAAGAAACAATTTGTAGAAATAACCTTTACTGAACTGATGGGGCCCACAGTTGCCCAACACACTTTCCTGACCTTTTTACAAAAGGCGCCTGATCTCAATGTTCATGGAGAAATTCACAGAGTTCCAGATGGAGTGTGAGCAAGCCAGAGAAGATGCAGATACCCTCATAATCACGACAGTTCTCTCTCTTTGGCCCCATCAAATGAATCCGGCACAGTGGTGGGGGAAGTCGTCGATCTTTTGGTCATTCTTATTGGTCTTTGTGCGCAAGCGTACGAAACGTTTTATTCCTCAAACCAGCAAAAGGGAGTGTGCCGCAAACCCTGTAGGCTCCTCATCTCGCATTTGAGAAAATATTATCTCAAACCATACTATTTTAACATGCGATGAGTGGGTGCGACTCCATCAGTGGGCTGTTTAACCAGCTGCTAGAATTTGTGGAAAAGTACAATCTGCTGGTAGCAAACAAGGGGGTCGCTCCCACCTTCGTGGATGCACGAAGGGCTGAGGTGATCGACATTACCCTAAGCTCTGTTAATATGCTTGACAGAGTTCAGAATTGGAGAGTGGTGGACAGGCTAACCATGTCTGATCACAGGGCTATCCAGTTTAAAATTCTGTATGGCAGAAAACGGAGTAGCGAACGCAAACGTATAAGAGTGCCAAAAAATACTGATCGTGTTAAGTACGAGACATATATTATTTATTGGAACAAGTCGAGGATATTCAAGACGGAATACCTCGGAATACGGTCGAGATAGAGCGAACAGTGGAACAACTGAACTCCGCTATTAATCGCGCCTTCGAACACGCTTGTCCCTCCACAGTAGTGGACGAAAAGGACAAAACACCATGGTGAAGTAGGGAACTGGAGTCTATGAAAAAAGAGACAAGGAAAGCCTTTAACCGTTACATGAGGGAGAGAGACTCTCACTCTTGGGAACTATACAAGGATAAAAAGAGGGAGCTGAAAAGAACCTTACGTCTTCGGAAACGAAATACGTGGAGGGAATTCTGCTCTAGTATGAAGGATACGTCGGAAGTATGCAGATTACAGAAGATGCTATCGAAAGACACTGCTTCGAAAATGGGGCTGATACGCAAAGTTGATGGTTCCATGACAGAAACAGTGGAAGAAACGTTGCAGGCCCTGATGGAGGTACATTTTCCTGGAAGTTTCAAGTCAGACCAACCATGGCCTCAAACTATTTTAACATGGGAGCTGGTGGGGTAAGTCAACAAGAAGCTGAGAGGATAATAACTCCAAATGGAGTCAAAAGTGCTATAAACTCTTTTGCTCCATTTAAAACGGCTGGAATGGACGGAATATTCCCGGCACTATTACAGTGGGGCATGAGCGCTCTACTAGATAGGATCCGGAATATATTCGTCGCCTGTCTTTCAGCAGGCTACATCCCGAAGGCATGGAGGGAGGCTAAAGTGGTCTTCCTGCCTAAACCGGGAAAGAAAGACTATACAGAGGCAAAGTCCTTCAGGCCGGTTAGCCTTACATCATTCCTGTTGAAAACAATGGAAAAGGTGTTGGTGGACTACCTGGAGAACACCACGCTAATGTATAGTCCTCTGAGTAGGTGCCAACATGCTTATTGAGCAGGCAGATCTACGGAAACCGCTCTACATGAATTTGTTAGAGTTGCAGAGAGAGAGATTAACAATGGCGGGATCGCTATGTCTACTTTTATGGATATAGAGGGTGCTTTTGATAAAATCTCCTTTACCAAACTAAGGAACGCCCTGACTGAGCGGGGGGTTGATTATATTATAATTAAGTGGATCTACTCTATTCTTAAGCAGAGGGCGGTAAATCTTAGCAGTGGATGTGAAAGAATACGGGGTAAGGTAGTCCGAGGATGCCCCCAAGGAGGTGTTCTTTCGCCTCTACTGTGGAACATCACCGTGGACAGTCTTCTCTGGAAGCTGGACTCGATGGGCGTACACACTGTAGGATACGCCGATGACTTGGCACTCACGGTCAGTGGAAAGTTCATGGACACAATTCTAGGTTGCATGGGACAAGCTCTCAAAGTAACCGAAGAATGGTGTAATGAGCAAGAGCTAACCATAAACGCTAGTAAATCAAACACTATGATTTTTACTCGTAAGAGGAAAGACATAGAGATAACTCCCTTGCGGCTTTTTGGTTCGGAAATCAAGGTGTCCAAGGAAGTGAAGCATCTAGGAGTTACCTTAGATGCGAAACTAACTTGGAATGTTCACGTTGATGAAAAGATCCAAAAAGCGAAAAGGATTTTGCATCAATGTAAGAGAGTGTGTGCTCGTAGGTGGGGAATTTCACCTAAAGCGACATACTGGATTTACACAATGATGGTAAGACCTATTCTAGCCTACGCATCAGTGGTATGGTGGCCAAAAGCCATGCAGAATATTACAAAGCAGAAGCTAGATGGGGTACAAAGGATAGCTTGCGTAAGCATATGTGGTGCAATGCGCACCACACCAACGCGAGCAATGGAGGCATTGCTGGGACTGCCGCCGTTGGACTTATTTATAAAGAAAACGGCGGCGCTTTCGGCAATACGCATGGAAAGGGATGCCATGTGGCATCGCTTTGGAACTAGCAGCGGTCATAAGAGCATCCTAGACATTATTCATGATGAGGTCAGGGAGACTCTAATGCCGGTAGAAGGCATGAGTAGACGTAGGGTAGTTGAAAGACTACACAAGACTCACATTGCAGATGGAAACATATATAATGAGTGTATGTACAATGACATCAGCATTTTTACTGATGGCTCTTTAATGGACGGTAAAGCGGGGGCGGGGGTTTACTCTGAAGAGCTAAACCTAGCATGCGCGCTTAGTCTAGGAGAGTATGTGTCCGTATACCAGGCAGAGATGCTTGGCTTGTTGCAGCCATAGTTGCTCTGGGGAACGGCATGAATGGAGCGAAGGTTGGGAAGTGGATGGACTCCATGCATCAACAAAGATGGCAGGAGCTAGTCACTTGCAAACAAGCTCGGAATGCAATGACCAGCCCTTTAGGCAGGGAAGCGAGAAAGGTACTTAGTTATAAACGGAGTACCCTAAGCTGGATAACTGCCTTGGTCACAGGGCATGGTAATTTTAAGGCTCATCTGGCCAAGATGAAAATCGGGGAAGATGACGTTTGCAGGCTATGCCTGGAGGAGGCCGAGACGGCAGCACACATTGTGTGCGAATGTCCAGCACTGGCTAGCACGAGGTTGAGGATCACAGGCAGGCACAAGATAAGTGTAGAAGCCATGAGTGAACTCAGCTTCAAACTAATGCTAGCAATAACACGGGACTCAGTGATGAAGAAAGAGGTCGACAATTATCAGTCGACATCTGGAAGTCACTGATGACCGGGAGGGGGCGAAAGGGACCCAAACGTTAGTGGTCTGCTTCGGCTATCCCCCAGAGTATATAAATAATAAAAATAATAACCAGGGGAAGATCAAATTTCTCAACGTCCTCAGGAGAAATTCACATTTGGCAGTCATAATAAAAGTTTCTAAAGGTCCCCATGCAGCTCGTTCAAGTATAGCCGCGGCAGCACAGGCCATCTTGAAGGCACTGTACGAACGAAAGAAGCCACCTCATTGAATCTGCTGAGGTACGAAAGCTATGTGACGTCCTCCTTCAAGGTGCGATTCAACTTCGCCTCACTTGCACCAACTGAGGACGCAGATCAGCAGCATTCAATGAGTTTATACCACCAAATCCAGAAGTGACTTGGCTTTAACAAAAGGCCCGAAGAATGAGGATGGAAAATCACCAAAAGTGGACTCCTGTCCGTAATAACCACGAGAAATGCCGCACGAGATGCTCTACTGCGCTTCATTTCTTATAATTGCAAGAAGGTATGTGTAGGACACTCTGGCTGCAAAAAAAACCAGGTCTACATTGCTCTATGCTCTATGTGACAACTCTGCAGCCATGGACGATGACGAGGACCCCGAACAGATGTTGGAAGAGTCATTCGACGAATCTTATCCAGCGGAACCCAGATAACCGTCCCCACAACCTGGACCTTCCAAAAAAACTAAGGCTGTAAACCTGTAGTGAACTTTTCATTTAACTTCTTGTAGTATATACATGTAAATAAAAACTTCAATATTGAAATTGTTGAAGAAGTACCAGCATCTAATAAAAAAAGTGCGAAAATGTGTTATAAGGGAACACTCGTTCAAAAACATGATTTTAGTTATTTCGAATTTCTGATTTTTTCCTCGACAGAATTAAAAAGATTAGGTACTGAATGGAAAATTTCATGCTCTACAAGTTTTACTTGTTGCATTTTTACGTATTAGTAGCCGTTTTCAAGTTACAGACATTCAAATGTAACAGAGTTTTTCGCAAAGTTGAGGAAAATCGACGTTTTCCGAATGTCGATTGCAGCTACATCCCTGGACCGAATTTGACGTTAGGTAGCTCATTCGACGCAGAATTTTATGCTTTTAAACAAAAGTTATAACCAAAAAAAAAACGAAAAGTTAAATTATACCTGGAGGAATAAGTGTAATATTTATTCCATATTATGAGTGAATTCGAAAGGCTCTTCTGCAAGTATAGAAAGTCCCAACTAATTGCTTTCCCTAGTCAGTCAGAACTGCTTAAATCATTAGCCGATGTGTCGACGACAAAAATCATGATCTTTGTTACAACCGACAATCTGGTCATTAGCCTGGCCACGCACTGTCGAGCATGTCTGACAGTGTGTGGGCAGGCTAAGCCGAGTCGATAGTTGTCTACGTGGTCTTTACCAAAATAACGGACACTTAACCTAATTTGTGTGTTCACATAACGCCAAACTTAAGCGTGACAATAATGAGGATGGTTAGTTCGGCAATTCGGGCAAAAATACGACAGTTTAAAAGTATTCTGACATTACAAGAGAATGGCAGCACATCCATCGATCAACGTAACATCTTACAAAATGTTGTCAGCTGAGTTTATGAATCTATTCTGAAACGGGATGATAATACTATGTTAAAAGTGAAGACGGAGTACAGAGGGGAGAAACCTGTTCCAGCAAAATGAGTGTTTTGTAGCATGTTTTTGAAAAATGTCGAGACCCATAGTTTAATCTTTCTCTACTTAATGATCTAAGCATATAGTGAGTCACAGTCAAAATGAACCACCTTATGTTAGAAAAAGGATTACTTAAAAACCATTCAGAATAAAATTATCTTTATGTAAATTTATTGTCTCAACATGTAAGTTTCTTATTTCAGTGTGTTTTATAATTATTTTTTTTTCTTAGTACACAATAAATAATATAAACTTCAAAATTTCAAAAATTTCAAAAGTCAAAATTAACCACTTAAATAAAAGTAAGCATATACATTGTAATGGACGGTTTGGTGGGCATCAGAAGATGCCCGTGGGGACGGAGCCTAAGGTGGCATGTTGACCGTGAAGGTCGGGCCTTGCCATCTGGCGAAGAAGCAGTGGCCTATGCTTGCTGTAGCTCAGTTCGGGAGACGTGGGTGGGGTTTTCGCCGCTCGTTGTCCCTGTCCTTACGTATTAATAGAATTCATAGGCCTGGGGAAAACAACACAAACAAATGGGCAAACAAAATTGGACAGAAAAAAAGGCGATAAGGAAGGAATTGTTGTCGGATGGCTCAGGTGCCCTCGTGCACGCAGCTGGGTCCAGGTTTTATAGGATCCTCGGCCGTCTACATCCACCCTACCACGAAGTCCCATGGCCGACAAAAATATGTGGGGCCTCCCTACAACAAAAAATACCATACTATAAAGACCTTGTCATTCACGAAAAACCCCGATTTCAATGCATGTGAACCATTTTGACGCAAAGGTAAGCCAAGCTACGCAATCCTCCTCGCTAACAGCCCGACGCGTACTGTTGAATTGCTGAATATAACCAATTGATTTATTTGTAATTGAGAGAATATGGTGTTAAGACTTTTTGTCTCTCATGCACGAATGCATACTATTATGTTACGCCTTTTAGGCTTAATTCCTACAAGCAATTAATCTCGCATGGTTCACGTAAAGGTTTTCCCATTCAATTCTTCACTCTTCGAGGGAATGTCGCCGAGAACATGAGAACTTGCGGATCTTTCGGCATTTCGAATTTCTTATCCACTATATACAAAATTATTCCGGGCGTTGCATTAAACAAATAAATAATTACACAAATATATACAGATAAAGGCATAAATACAGACAATAAACAAACAAATCAAATCATTCAATAAAAATCATTCATACCTCATTCAAAGCCTCACACATTCATACACGAACAAACTCACAGCAGCAAAACGTTCACATCGGGGTGATAAGAATTTCACTCAAACAGGCAGTCCTTACACATTCAAACATTCACACACCATTCACAAAATTAACAAGCACAACGCACTTGTAGTTCGCACTCCTTCATGCAGTCATACCTCGTTCAAACAACATTTACATTCACACTCAGTCAGGCTCGTTACAATACATTTACGGGACATTCACGGCACGATTATACAAATGAATTAAAATATAATAAATACATTCAAAACACAGTCACAACACAACCACTTAGCTCTTCTTTTTTTCGTGCGACTCCAAAGATTGAAACCTTCGCCTTTCGAATTGTGACATTCACGAGCGAAATGCCCTGGCGGGTATATTTGTAGCAGACTTTGCCTTCTGCAGACATCTCGTTGTATTCGTTATTGCGAACCATTCTGCGACAATCCTTAGTTGAAACATACACTAATTGTTAATTTTTGATTCGCTGATATCAATTGCGTTTCAGATTTCACAATTTCCTCCGGACTAGCAAAGCACTTTGACAAAGACCCCGACGACAACACTACACCCGCCGAGAAGCGGCTCCGCCTCCCAAAAAAAAACGACCTTCTCGGCCGCCGTATGAAAACCAACTCTCCAATCGCCAGTCATTCCTGTCCAAAAATGACATTTCCCCCACACCTTCAAAAAGACTCAAGTGAGTGGGTTCAATGGAATGTTTCTTTGTTTTCGTACGCATAACCGTCATATTTAAAAATTCAAATCGATTTTCGCAAATACATTTATTTTGACAACATCAAGACAAATATACCTATAGGTATATTTGTGAAAAATACTTCGAAGCAAAAATGACGGTCTCGCGTCAAAATTGATTCATTACAGGGCAGTTTCTTCTTCGCGGCCTGCCAAGAACAAGACGCCCCACTTCAGATGATAAATACTTTAATGATAGATAGTACCGTTTATTTGTGGAAAATTGACACCAAAGTGGACACTCCGTTTCTAACCGTTACAGAGTTATATCATTTTTAGGGTTTTGTATTAAAAACAAAACCCTTATGAAATCGGTCAAATGTCTGTCCGTCTGTCCGTCTGTCCATTAAATATCTCACGAACGGCTGAAGCTACATACATGAAATTTTGTGGGAGTATGTAGAATTATTATAATTCGCCGGAGAAAGCGATTCGTTATAATAGGCTGACTTTAAGGAGATGTCCCCATAGAGGGGAAATGAAGGTCAAATTTTTTTTTTTCATCTGGTATAGGCAAGTGGGGTATCATGAGAAAGGTAACACCGAGTACATTCCATTTCCGGTATTTTCATCAAATTCGAAAAAAGGGGAAAAGAGATAGAGGGGAAAATATGTGATCCGAGTTTGTCCCCCCCCCCCCCTGCATTTCGATACCGTTATACTTAGAAATATGAAAATTTGCAGAAAAGCGGCATTTCACTAGTATAGAAAACCGAAAATCGTAGAATTTTGATATCTGATCAAAAAAAGTTAATAATAGTACATTTCTATAGTTGCAGTTAGCATACCCCTGCACGCCTTAAGCACACCCGAGGTCAAAAATATTGATGGCCAATGATAACCAACATCATTGGCAATAATATCTCTAAGTTTCATTACAATCACAAAATATTTAATAATAGTACATTCATTTAAAGTTAGGCATTTTGACACTATCCATACAAAAATTACACCTACCGGCCTCATATGTAGGTGTGGGTACTACAATACTTTCATGTTGTTTTTCGTAGTGCGAATTGCAGTTATTTAATTAATCATTTTTGAAAGGGTAAAGATTAGTTGGGGGCGCTGCGTCGTAATTGGCAAACTTTAAGGGGTGGAAGAGGGGAGGGGTCCACATAGAGGCGAAATTAAGGTCAAATTATTTTTTTATCGACTGGTATAGGCAAGTGAGGTGTCGTGAGAAAGGTATTGTTGAGTACATTCTATTTTTCCGCATTTTCTTGAAATTCGTAGAAAGGGGAATATGGGGGAGGAGAAAATATTAGTTCGTAATTTGACCCCCCCCCCTCCCCCCGTGGCATTTCGAGGCTGTTAGAATTATGAAAACTTACAGGAAGTTGGGTTCCGGATAGCATATAAAATGGAAAATAATAGAATCTGTATATCTTCTCAGAATAGGTAAATAATAGTTTATTTCTGTAGTTACATTTAGCACACCCCTGCACGCCTTAAACACTTTCGAGGTCAAAAGTACTGATGGCCAACGATAACCAACACCTTAGGCAATAATATATTCTAAGTTTCGTTACAATCACGTAATATGAATTGGCATGTAAAATGTAAGTGGGTAAGACATTTTAATTATGTTTTTTTTTGTCCATCTGAGTGGTATCAAGAAGAGCAAGGAGCCGATATTTATATACCAAAATAAGCGCTTGCTACAAAACCCTCGGATTGCGGGCGTAGCGCTCTATATTCCGGTTTCATTTGTAAATTGTATCAAAAAGCTTGACTTTCCGAAAAAAATCAAAATTCGCTACTCTCTCAATCATTAAATCCGAGGTTTGACCTCACTTTCTAAAACTACATAAAATTTTACATAAAATATATTAAAGTCCACGGTTTCGAAATTCACCGTTACTACATCTAGGGACGCGGGAGCGTCCCGCCCCTCCAAAGATAAACGATAAAATCGAAAAAAAAAAATGGAAAAGTGTTTACGCGACACAACAAGTACGGGTTTTCGGACCTCAGTAGCTCCGACTCCGGGTGCTTGTTCGGGCTCAAATTTGGTATGGGCATTGTCTCCGGTCATCTTACAAAGTGCTGCAAATTTGATTCCGATGCCAGGAAAAACACCTGAGATATGATAATTTGAAAATGGCTATTTTTTTCAAATTTTTCTTGTTCTCGTTGTTCTCGTTGTCCCCGTTGTCTTCGTTCTTCTTTGACAGGGCTACAGCCTCGTAGGGAGCGTGTCGAGGTTCGCTTTCTTTTCTCACGGATTGACTGTGTCCCAAGGGTGTGCATAAGCTATCATTTGCTCTGATCCGTGCAGTAGATAAAAAGATACATCCAAAAATGTGAAATTTTATAGTAGAGTTTCTCGCTTAAGTCTTTCTGATAATTTCAATGCGACATAGCAAATTACTCGCAGAGATCGCATACCGGCGGGGAGAGAGACGCAAACACCTGATTATGTGAGTAGTGACGACGACGGCTGCAAAAGTCCGTGCGCTCGTCGGGTGAGGAGAATCATACGAGTTCATGATTGTGGGCGTGGCTTGTGGCAATAACATGAATGAAAAGTGTGTCATGAAAAAATTGAAACTGAAGGTTTATGGCTGCATCTTGGATGTTCGGAAAGAAAAAACATGCTGTGTGGTATATGATTTAGGTAGTTTCATTTATGGAATATGAGATATGAATTATGATGTAAGATGATTTTTTCCAATGCGATGGCTAGGCAAGATGTTCTTGGCAAGGAATATCGCTTCCTAGATGAGTATTATATTATCGGTGGTGATGAGGCGAATGCAGTAAACTACTGTTAAAGGCACTTTGAGTCCTTTGAACTTGAAAAATGATATTCTTGGCAAGAAAACTATTTACCCCAAATGGGTAACCTGAGTGGACTCATAGTCCGGCACGTATATCCCCTTTTTTATCGAAGACAACCGTATTCAGTAGGAATCAAATCGGAGCCCAATATATAGAAGGCGAACGTGTATTACTATTACTACTACTACTACTATGCAAAAAGATATGATATCTCCCAAAAACAACTCTTTAGTAAAAAATTCCCTGCCAAGAAAAACCTCTCAACCGCAAAAAGGATTGATATGAATACAATACCGCCAAAGTACTCGTAGCTTCGCGCCTTAATCTAGGGTTGGCATTTACAATGCTGTTTGAATTAGTTAATTTCTTTCAAAACTGATTGGCGGGGAGCTTCATAGCCATAGACAAAATGACAGTGATAATAACAACGATGTCGTTCTGATAAAATGGTGGATATGTAGTTGCGTGCGGATCATGCTGTAAGCTCTTATGCCAAGTATTATTGGCTTCTCGCCCGGATCTTGTTATAAAGCTTTCGCCTTACAAAAAACTAAAAATGCACTTCAAACCAGAAGTGATTAATAGACTGTTTTCTACCCCGTTTTGACATGGATATGTCTTATAGCTGGGGATCATCCTAAAAATCTGTCCGCCACACGAAATGTCTGTTTTTCTACTCGGGGGTCAGAAGAGGAAACAAGCCAATTGAAAATTTTTCTATTTTGGTTGTGCATGTCGTTTGCGTGAAGTGGTCATTGTGCATGGCTGTTGCTTGTGGATCCACGCGGGCGGCGCGCTTGCGGGGATCTTGTGTGTACATGTTGAGATGTTGATTTGATAGCGATAAAGGTTGACGTTGTGGACGGCAAGAATGAATGTAGTGGCCGATTTAAAATAGCACCCATTGTACTATCTGAATCACTAGGATCCCAGAAAAACACTTGGACATGCGCAGACGCAATTTGAGAGAGTGTACATAGTTCCCGCCCCCGAAGATGAGCGAGAGCGGATGAAGTTAATTCGAGCCAAATCGGGTGATCCAGCGACTACGGTTGTGCATTTGCAATGGCGGCGGTTTGAGGTCTGACTGGTTCACAATGTGGGCCCCCCCACACGTGCAATAAACATATAGAACAAAATGGCGGATTTATACTACGTGCTATAAACATAGAACAAAATCTCCACATACGGTACCATGTATTAGCAGCATAAGTGTTGACTTTCAATAGGGCGTGTCTATCTGTCTCATGTGGTTGGGTGTTCAATCTCATTAGAACGGGTGTATCCGGTTCATATGGGGACGTTTGTTTTCAATGGGGTATGTCTCTCTGTCTGTTAAAGGGGGTGTTAAGTTTGATTTGGGGCGGGTTTATCGGGAATCGGTTCTTGGAAGACAGGTTATTGGCTTTTGGTGGGAAATGATACAAAGTATTTACACTACATGCAGATATATCGAAACATGGATATGTCTTTGGCTACCGACTGCGTGTAACCTGTTGCGTTGAAGATATCGACATAAGTTTTATAAAGATCCCAGTATAATGAAATCATTCGACAAAACACATCCCACGCTTTCGGTAGGCACAAGACATATCTATGTTTCGATGTATCTGCATGCAGTGTAGATACTTTGTGTTTGTATCATTTTTATACCCTAGACTTTTAGTATAGGGTATATTGTTTTTGTCACGACGAAAATATGTAACACCTTAAAGGAGGTTCCGGAGGTATAGCGATGTATATATATAAATGATCAGGATCACCTCCTGATTCGATTTAGCCATGTCTGTCTGTCTGTCCGTCTGTCTGTCTGTCTGTCCGTTCGCACGATAACTTTCGATAGAATGAAGTTAGAGACTTGAAAATTGGTCAAATGATGGAAATATAATCTACTTGGTTGGTATTGAGAACGCCTACCTCCCCTATATATGTAAAATAATTAAATGTATCTATAACTCCCGATTAAATAAACATAAAAAGCTCTAGCTTTGGCAGATTGCTCGTAAGGATAATCTTCTACTTCCCTAAAAAAATAAAATCGATCAGCTGAAAACTAACGGTAATTTTCTTACAAAGAGCCCCGTACTACCCTACTTTTCGGGTTTTTTGTCTATAACTCTTGAACCAATTGACGTAGACACCTGATTTTTGGCATGTAATCCTGGAGTAAGAAGATGCTTAAGTTCTAGTAAGTTGGACATAATCAGATCAAAGGAACGCCTACCTCCCCTACAAATTTCAAAAAATTAAATATTCTTTTAATTACGATAACTTTCGATAAAATGACACTAGCGAGTTGAAAATTTGACAAAATGTTGTTAGTAGGATCTACTTGGTTGGTATTGAAAATGAGTAAGATGCGACCCAAGGAACCCCTACCTCCCCTACAAATGCAACTTCGATAAGCGATAACTTTTGACAGAATCAAGCCAGCGACTTGAAGTTTTGGTCAAATGTTTGAAGTGAGATCGAGTTAGTTGGTATTTAAGATGGGTTAGATCAAACCTAAGGAACCCTTACCTCCCCTACAAATGAAACTTCAAATAAGCGATAACTTTCGATGGAGTGAAGCTAGAGACTTGAAATTTTGTATATATTTTTCTAGCATGATCTTATTTGTTGGTAGCAATGTGAGCAAGATCCGACCAAAGGAACCCCTACCTCCCCTACAAATTAAACATCAAATAAGCGATAACTTTCGATAGAGTGAAGCTAGAGGCTTTAAATTTTGTTTAAATGTTTGCAGCATGATCTTATTTGTTGGTGGCAATAATGAGCAAGATCCGACCCAAGGAACCCCTACCTCCTCTACAACTGAGACTTCAAATAAGCAATAACTTTCCATAGAATGAAGCTAGCGACTTGAAAAATTCGACAAATATTTGTAGAATGGGTTAGTTAATTGAATTTGATAATGGTCAAGATCCTACTGAATGATTGCCAACCTCCCCTATAAACTGGCCATATAGGAAACTCACTTTTAATGCATATGGTCGTTACCAATTGGTACTTTTGGTATCACCACTAGGTCTGTACAAGTCTAGGGTATATACGCTTCGGACTCTAAATGCCAACCCTAGAGTGAAGCTACGAGTACCTTGGCGGTATTGTATTCATATCAATCCTTTTTGCGGTTGAGAGGTTTTTCTTGGCGGGGAATTTTTACAACAGAGTTGTTTTTGGGAGATAGATACAACTGTTCAAACTATCAAAATCGATTTTTCATCGAAAATTCAAATGATATTTTTACAACGGTTCGTTCGAGGTCAAAAGTACTGATGGTCAAGTTCCATATATTCATGGGCATTATGACACTATCCATACAAAAAATGCACCTACCGACCTCATGTATAGTTGTGAGTACACCATATTCAGGAGTTCATCTCGTATATATACATATCTATCTACAGTATAGCTTCTCGTTTTAAGATTATTTCTTTGAGAGGTGAAAGATGGAGTCTTCTCTTACACAAGATACAATGCCTGCGTTCACGTCCTGCAACGTTGTAATTGCGTTAGGATTTCCCCTACTACTTTGCCTTAACCCCTAGCGGGGCATAGCGCGTCAACTACTCCTGCGTGTCATCGTACTCTGTTCTGGGCAATGGGGCGCAACTCCCCAAAAGACTTACCCAGTACCTGACACTCCTTTGCCACAGATCGACGCCATGTGATTCGAGGACCCCCTCTTGGTCGGCCTTGGTTGGAAATGGGGTTCCATTTCATGGCATGCATAGCAATGCAGTTATCACTCTTCCGCAATGTGTGACCTATCCACTGCCATTTTCGCCTGCGTATCAATTCGTCGATTGGCATCTGACCCGTACGCCGACTTAGCTCTTCATTTGATATTGTTTCGGGCCAGAAAATTCTTAAAATTCGACGAAGACATGAGTTGACGAAAACTTGCAGCTTTCTGGTAACTCCTACGGAAACTTTCCATGTACTGCTCCCATACAAAAGCACTGATAGTACCAGGGAGCGAAACAGGCCCAGCTTGGTCTTGATGCTGAGATAACTGCTCTGCCAGATTTTGGACAGCATGCCGTATGCGCGTTTAGCCTGGTTGATACGACGAGCGATGTCCTGCTCCGTACCACCATTTTCGGCAACAATGCTACCCAGGTAGACGAAGTTGTCCACCTTCTCCACAGGCTGCCCATTAATATTGATGGCAATAGGTGTCGGATTTCTTTTTCGCAACGGCGGGCTAAGAACCTTGGTCTTGTTGGTATTAATCTTTAGCCCAACCTTGCTTGCCTCCCTCTCGAGATCTAACGCCATTGCGGACAGATCCATGATTTTGTGGGAGAGTAGGCATATGTCGTCAGCGTAGTCAAGATGTTGTAGATAAGATGTCAAAGTCCATTGAATTCCTCTGTCGAGTCCGGATAGGGCTGCATGCAACACATCGCCGATCACAATGAGGAATAGGATCGGTGAGAGGATGCACCCCTGCCGAACTCCACTGCGAATCTCAAAGTCCCCCGACACCTTACCTTTATGCAGAACGCGACATTTCGCGCCGTCATAGGTTGCCTTAATAATAGCCACAAGCTTCTCAGGGATGCCTCTCCTGCGCAAGGCCGCCCATATAGAATCCCGGTTCACACTATCGAAAGCCTTTTCGAAATCGATGAAAAGCAAGTGAAGCGGAGAATCGTATTCAGCGCATTGCTCGATAATGATTCGCAAGGTGTTAATGTGATCGACACAGGAGAATCCGGATCGAAAGCCAGCCTGCTCTTCATCAATTGTGCTTTCTAAGTGGGCCTTTCGTCTTTCCAGGACGATTTTAGCTATTATCTTGGCAACGGCAGGAAGCACACAAATGCCTCTCCAATTATTACAGTCTGTGAGGCTACCCTTCTTTGGAAGTTTGATGATCAAACCTTCCTTCCACTCAGTGGGAAAGGTCTCTGTATTCCACGCTTTATCAACAAGTGGGTGCAGCAAATCGGCAGTTACGCTTGGTGCTGCTTGATAAAGTTCGGCAGGGATGCCGTCAAGTCCGGCGGCCTTTCTTCGTTTTAGTGCAATAATTGCAGTGACTATTTCCTCTTTAGTCGGGGCAGTGGACCGTATACGCACATTTTGATGGTTAGCTAAATTATCTATATGAGGGGGAACTTCACCAGAGGTTACGCGGTTCAAGACCGCGGCGAAGTGTTCTTTCCACCGCCTCATTTGATCTTCTTCCAAGATAAGTAGCTTTCCATCACTATCTTTCACCGGATGTTGGCAGGAGTTACGACCACCTGTAAACTCCTTGATGACACCGTATACGGCGTTTAAGTTGTTACTTCTAGCGGCTTCTTCTGCTGACGCTAAAAGAGAATTGGCATAAACTCTTTTATCGCGTCGCACACTACGCTGAACTTCTCGAGCTTTCTGACGGTAAAGGAGTTCGATGCTGCTTCGATTGTCGTCTGATGTTGCTGCCAAACGAACTTTCAGCTCCTTTCTTTCAACAATCCGCTGCCATGAAGCGTCGGACATCCAGGGCTTATTCCGGCAATCCGGGTTTGGGCCAAGGATGGTATTTGCACTATCAATGTACGCATTTTTTATGGCATCCCAGTTTTCGTTTATGTCACTATCTGGGTGACTAGTTATCTCAGCCGCTTTTTGCGCAAGATGGTCATTATATTGTTGTAAGACAGCTGGATTTTTTAGTCGAGCGGTGTTGAATTTGCGGGGCCTGGATCTTTCGTCGCTGGGGCGGCGCACGGCTGCAGTACGCAATCGAACATTAGCGATCATAAGATAATGGTCTCTTCCCATCCCAATATCGGCACCCTTCTTGTTTCGCACGTCCAGGAGGCAACTCTTGAATCTTTTACTAATGGCAAAATGGTCGATCTGATTTTGTGTTCTGCGCCGATCAACAGAGGACCAACTGATTTTGTGGTGGTCCTTATGCTCAAACATAGTACCACCGATGAAGAGACTGTGAAAGTTGCAGTACTCTACAAATCTTTCACCGATGTCATTACGATCACCAAGACCGTGTCTCCCCATCACATGTCTGAGCCCATAGTTATCAGCGCCAACTTTCGCATTCAAATCACCCATAACCATTATAATGTCACCTTTAGGTGTTCTGCTCTGAATGGCGTTTAGTTCTTCGTAGAAGGAGTCTTTTGCCAAGACATTGTCGGGTTCAGTAGGGGCATAACATTGTATTATTGAGATGTTCCTCATTTTGGTCCGGAACCTGGCGGTCAAGACCCTGTCAGAGACCGGTTCCCAGGATAAGAGACAGTTTCGCGCGGCTCTGGTTAAAAGGAGCCCCACACCTGACTCACGACGACTACCGGTAGCTTTACCGGAGTACAACATTACAGTGCTGCCCGTTGGAGAGATGAATTCTCCGCTGTTCCACCATCTTATCTCACTAACTCCTAAGATATTTAATTTGTACCTCAGAAATTCACCCTCTAATTGAAGAAATCGTGCGTTCTGGGGACCTTCTGATCCATTGTCCAGGAGAGTACGCACATTCCAGAATCCAATCTTTGTCATTGTACGATAGCTAAAAGTCGTAACCGTTGAGTCAGTCCTTATCCGAGGCATAGTTGACGTTTCGTTAGCATATAAAAATTTCGGATAGTGCAAGTTGCTGGCATACACATCCTGTCCTTTGATTGTCGGTTTTAACGACAGGCCCTCAAAGGGAAAGGCCGTGGTATTTTTTTTCACACCCCACACCACAGGGGTACCTCAACCAAATCATCGCACCGCCATCACTGGCGGCTTGACGTTGGTTGGCAATGGTCTGTGACCACTGCCGTTCCAGGGGGCGCCCACGCGGAGGACTATGGAAGAGGAGTTTTTGCCCCATAAATTCACGACAAAATTAAAAAGAAAACTTCAAAACCGAAAACGAAAATACACACCATCTGACGGTCACATGCAATATGTCAACTATGAACTGTAAAATATGCTAATACCCCTTACCAAACAGTTGACAGGGGTCATCGGCCAGGAAAAATTTCTGGTTAATTTCCCCGATGTCCGGTTGATCAAACGCAAACTGAAACGGAGCGTCTGCGATCAAAATCAGTCGAACTGTTTGTGCTACCGCAATTGCAAGGTTGCGGGACCTGAACCCACCCTATATCAAGGGTAAGACATTTTAATTATGGTGTTTTTATCCATCGGAGTGGTACTAAGAAGAGCGGGGAGCCGATGTTGACATATCAAAATAAGCGCTTGCTACAAAACCCTCGGATTGCGAGCGTAGCCCTCTCTCTTTGAAGTGAAACTTCTTATGGGAGGGTGCATGCGGTATTTCGGCGGCCTTTTGATGTAACGGAAATCCGGTAGTAGAAGCGGGTTCGCTTTTCAAAGAAAACAATCAAAGTCCCCAACCATTGGGTTTATTGGACGAGGCAACAAAAAGAGATGAGTCTCTAACGCCTGGTACGTTCTGGGACTCTTGAATAGTTTGTTTTTGTGTCTCCTGAATATTGCCTGCTTGGAGTTGGACTCATTGCAAGATTCAGGAAATACATACCAAATTCATGGCGGCGATAAATCGAGGCAGGTGGGATTCTGGCGAGACGCAAATCAATTTATTCAAAGAATTGGAATGCGTAGTAGGCGTAACTAAGCTCTGAGATGGCTCTCTTCGTTTTGAACAAGATTGCGAAGAACGCAGAGTCAGGTACTATTCACGAGCTGGACGAGGAAGATAGGCGTAGATACCAAGCTGTGGTAGACGACGATTCGAAGCAAAGTCAACAGGCAGAAATTGGGACGCACGGGGCATCCAAGCGCAACCGGTCTCAGGATGAGACGGATCACGCTGCCAAACGAACCAGTTCGACGAAGGCATCGGGCGTGTCCTCCGTTAGCCATTATAATACAACTACCAGGCCTTACAGTGAAGTGGTGAAGGATCACCTCTCTGTTACGTTTCTAGATGAACTAACCAAGGATGGTTAGTTGGCGAGCGGAGCCTGGGCCAAGGTTGAGGCGAAATTATCGGAGTTGGTGATATATCACCTGCTACTGGTAAACGACTGCCATGCTTTGACAGCAGTATGAACAGTAGAGGCTACCGAGTAATCAAGTGTGAGGATCGGTCCTCTCTTGATTTCCAAAGAAGCTCTGTTGCAACAGTATGCGACGCGTGGGAGGGCATGAAGCTCAAGCTCATCCCAGCTTCGGACATTCCAGAAAGGCCTAGAGCGCGGATTTGGTTACCCATGATAGGCGGGGATCGCAGAAGGCTTCTGCATTGTCTCCGCATACATAACCCTGCAATACCCATGGGGAACTGGGAGATCCTCAAGGTTGAGGAACCCCAGTCTAACAGCCTCACTTTTCTCCTCCTCATAAATGAGGAAAGTTTGGAGCCGCTTGAAAAAGCAGGCTACAGACTTCGTTTTGGAATCAGAAATGCCAAAGTAAAAGTGTTCCGCGCCTCAGGAGAGGAAGCAGATACACTGCAAGATGAAAAAGAGATGCTGGATGAACTTAGCCTCGATAAGGAGGAGGAAAACACTATTGTAAGGTGAAGAGAAGATGGATGGGTCCGATGTTAAAGTGTGTGCAGATTAACCTAAATCGCGCTAGGTGCGCCTCGGATAATCTGCAAATTCTCCTAGGGGAGGAGGATATTGACATAGGACTCATACAAGAACCATGGACAAGGAACCTTAAGGTTAAGGGCCTTGATGGCGACAATTACAATTTATTTTACGCCAGCAGTAACCAGGTAAGGCCTAGAAGCTGTATTCTAACAAAGAAACACATCAACGCCTTTCTGTGTCCACGCTTTAGTACATCCAACCTAACGGTGGTAAAGGTGGAAACAGCTGATGGAAGAGCCATCTACATTTCCTCCATATACATATATGGCCCAAATTAGGACAGCACCCACCGAAGAACTACTCCTACTAACCAAGGAAGTGGCGGCATTGAAATCAAGCCTCCTCGTAGGAGGGGATGCCAATGCGAGACACACCTTGTAGGGAAGTACCACGACAAACGAAAGAGGTGAGTCAGTTTTTGAATATATCCTTGATAACAACCTTATAGTGTGTAACAGGGGAAGTACACCAACCTTCACGTTCCCAAGTATGGACAATTTCCGGGGTTGGGAGGAAGCTCTGGATGTCACTTTGATCACCAACAGTGTAAACTTTAGAGTTGAGGACTGGAAAGTCTCCAGTCTGAAGTCTTTCTCGGATCACAGCTGGATTCTCTTTGCACTGGATCTCAACGTGAAGCAGCCGAAGCCCTTTAGGAATCCCAGAAGAACTGACTGAAAGAAATTCAGGCAGGTTACTTCCACAAAATTATCTAGAATAAAAAACTTAAGTATGGGGACAGCACAGGAGCTTGAGGCCAAGGTTCTGACTTTCGAGAAGGCGTTGGACTCTGTGACATCCGAGATTTGTTCAATTAAAACATTATTCTCAGTTTAAAAGTTATTCTTTTATTTAATCACGAACGTCCACACTCCGTGACGGCTCAAACAGAAGAGGGCCATTTTCTTACATACTAATACAATGTGGTACAATTTTCTGGTGCTGACATAGAGGCTGTCACACCCTCCGCCTTTAATTTCAAAATTCAATTTTGTTCTACGTTACGGTTCAAATATTTAATCCATGATTTTCTTATTATCATTTTTATTTTTATTTTGTTACTTGGATAGTGTCGAGACAGGACTTAGCACATGCGCTTGATTCTTTCAATGTGTCTTTTAATAACTTCACCATTCTCACGTTTACATAGATAAACTCTCTTTCCAAGAACTTTGTGAATTTTCGCATGAACCCAAGTCAAACTATTTTGCCTGAAAATACTTATCATTACATCATCCTCTACGATAAATGACTCCTTTCTCCTTCCCCCATAATATTTTGTTTGTCTTTCTTTACTTCTATTTAAATAAAATTCTGCGTTTTTGTCTTCCTTGTTGCTTGATATTTGCTCAGGTCTCAAGGTGTCAAATCTAGTTTTGATTGCTCTGTTGAATATCATCTTACAGGGAGAAGTATTTGTGGATGAATGCTGTGTAATTCTGTACCAGAGCAAAAAGTTTTGAAGACTAACTTCAATTTCATAATCAGTTTTTGGTTTGTTTTGCAAAGACTTTAATAATGCTGTTTTTACTGTACGAACTGTGTTCTCAGCTTGACCGTTTGTTTTTGGATAATAAGTTGGAGCGGTTTGGTGAATTATGCCATTTGACTTTAAAAATGTTTGAAAGGTGTCTGAAAGAAATATGCTTGCATTATCCGAGACAATCATGTCACAAATTCCAAACCGAGCAAAAGTTTCTCTTAATTTCGTTCTAGTAAACTCAGCGGTTGGATGTTTTGTTTTAAAAACTTCTATCCATTTGGACTTCGAATCAACTACGACCAGGAACCAAAATCCCCATTTCGGCCCAGCGTAGTCTATGTGTAAGCTAGACCATACCTGCTTAGTTATTTCCTATGGAATTAAACTTGACTTTTCATGATTCGGAGAATTGATTAGGCAATTTCTACAACTACCAATGAATTTTTCAATGTCCCCTGTTATACCAGGCCACCAGAAATAACTACGAGCTAGTGACTTAGTTTTCGCCATGCCCATGTGGCTAGAATGCAACTCTCTCAAAATTATTTCTCGATATTTAAATGGTACTAAAATTCTTTGCCCCCACATTACCACTTCAGATTCAACACTAAGTTCATTTGCCCTAGCTTTATAAGGTGCGTAATCTTTTCCCTTTAATTTATAAATTTCTTGATTAGTGATTGAGCTGTATACGTTTTTTAGAATTTCGTCTTCTTGTGTGGCTAATTTAATATCATTCAGACATATTGTCATTTCTTCCTTTTCCCCTAAAAAGTGTATAGAAGACTGAGACTCTTCTTCAAAATTACTTTCATTATCCTCACTGTTGTTCAATCTCGATAAAGGATCCGCTACATTCTTTTTACTGGCAATGTATTCTCCTTCATAATCGCATCCGGAGACGAAAATAGACCATCTCTTAAGTCTTTCGGATGTGAAAACTGTTGCACCCTTTTCAGGATTAAAAATTCGAATTAACGCTTTCTGATCAGTTCTTAATTTGAACTTCCTACCTATTAGATACTGATGCAATTTTTTAAGACCATACACTATAGCCAGTGCTTCTTTATCAACTACTGAGTAATTTAAATAGCTCAGTCTTCGTTAATTTCCTGGAAACAAAAGCAATTGGTCGTTCCTTAGTTTTTTCTATAGTCGACAAAACTGCAGCTACACTATGTTTGTTTGCATCTGTGGTCAAAATTAGAGGTGCATTGATGTCATAGTGTGCCAATATTATGTCATCTGCAATTCTTTGTTTTACTTCATCAAATGCTTTTCTGCATTTCGCATCAAAACTAAACGTTTGATTTTCTTTCAGGCAATCATAGATTGGACTCATCAAACCCGCAATGTTATTTACAAATTTGGAATAGTAGTTAACAACTCCGCAAAATGCTCTAACCTCTTCCACATTTCGTGGTTCGTTGCAGTTGAGAAATGTGCTTATCCTGCTTTTGTTTTTGGATAGCCCCTTTGCAGAAATAGTGTGTCCCAAATAATCAATAGATTCCATTAAAAATTCACATTTATCCTTATTGAGTCTTAAACCTGCCTTCTGAAATGCTTGAAATACCATTTCTAAACGTTCTAGTAACTGCTCTTCGTTTGCACCTGATACCAGCAAATCGTCAACATATGCCGTGACGCCTTCAATCCCAGATATCACTTTTTCAATTTCATTCTGAAGTTTCCCTGTTGCAGGTTTAATACCGTATGGCATTCTTTTCATTTTGAAAATACCTAAATGAGTACTTAATGCACACAAAATTTGCGATTCCTCGTCTAATTCAAATTGCATAAAAGCCTGTCTAATGTCTAATTTAGCGAATACTTTCCCTCCCGAAAGAGATGAAAAAATATCATCAATTCGTGGCAGTGGATGGTTACAGTCTTTTAAGATCGGATTGATGGTCATCTTGTAGTCACCACATATCCTGATTCCATTCTTTTTCTGGACGACTACTATTGGAGTTCCCCAATCACTGGTATCTACCTTTTCAATCAAACCTTGGTCACACCATTTCAATAACTCATTTTCCACTAGCACTTTATTAGAATACGGGACAGGTCTACTTTTTATAAATTTTGGCCACCAATTTATGTTGTCTTTTAATTCAAGCCCAGTGGTAGCATTCTTGTATTTGCCTAAAGTGTCGTCAAATATCTCACTGAATTTGTTTAAAATTGCCTGCAACTCTTTTCGGTAATCATGTTTGATATCACTTTGAAACCTATATTGAATTTGTTCAGAAAATCACGACCTAGCACATTGTTACTGGCTTCACTAATTACGTATATTTTTAGATAGTTTGACTTGTTTTCATATGAAACTTTTCCCAAAAATGATCCACAAATTTTTAAAGACTCACCAGAGAATATAGTTATTTTCGTATTTTCTTTTTCAAGCTTAATATCAGCATATCGTAAATGATATTCGTCTTTCGTAATGACTGACACTGCAGCGCCACTATCCAGTTCGAAATCACACAATTTGTTGTTTAAATCTACTGAAACGATAATTGGAGCATTATTATTTGTTTTCAAATTCGATATTAGAAATTTATTATGATGGTTGGATACTTCATTGGATGACTGATCTCTGCTGCTGTACTGCTTGATATCGCCATTTTGATGACTCTCACTTACGTTGATCGATTTTAGTTGTTCGACTGGTTCTGATGATTTCTTCTTGTCTTTCTTTTTGCATACAGCTGCGAAGTGACCTGTTTTGTGGCATTTGGAGCATTTGTACTCTCTGTACTTGCACTTATTTGCATAGTGCCCTATTTTGCCACATCTATAACATGTTGAAGGCTTAGACTCCTTGTCATTATTTTTATGAGTTACTTTTTCGCTTTTCTGTGTGAATTTATGCACTTTATGTTCAATTTCGGATTTTATTTCTATCGCCTGCCCTTTTGACATGGCGTTTTCCAGAGATACATCCGGTGCAAGCTCCGATAATGCTGCAAAAACCTTGTCGTTTGTCCCTGTTATAAATTTGAATTTTATTAACGTTGATATTTCTTTGCCGAATTGACATTCTGCCGCCAATTTAATTATTCGGGCGTGCCATTCATTCAAAGATTCGGCACAATTTTTCGTTGCTTCAAGAAACAGTTTCCTTTCACGCCATATGTTTTTCATCGGCCCGTAGTGCTTGTCGAGAATATCACACAATTGAGTCGTCCATTTGCAAAACTCGTTAAACGCCCCATATTTTTTTTTTTTTGGTAAACCGCAAAAAACGTTGACGGGTTTATAATTGACTCATCATAACGAATTATTTTGAAAATATATTTCGAATTGTCATCTAAATACATTGCGATGGGACTCTAAAATCTTACATTATAATGTTCCTCAAAAATTTAAAAAATAGGTTAGACTTAACGTTCTTTGCCACTGTAAAAGGTTGTTAACGACTTTTGCAACTCAAATCGAAGGAATGAAATGAAAATACCTTGGTTTTAGACATTTTTATTCAAAACGAAATATGATTTTTTTACATTTTTGGTTGCTGTGTAGCATGGAAAATATTCAATTTGGGTTTTAATTCAAAAATTAATGAAATGCATGTGTAAAAAAAAAATTAAAAAAAAAATCCCGTATCGATATCAAATTAATCGGGAATTTCTTGCAGATCAGCATCTGAATTTATTTGGTCATCGTTTTCCAGACTTGGAACTTCCTCAGTGATTAAATTATTGTAAAATTGAAGATTCTGAAGCTCCTTCCATTTATCTCCAAAGTGTTTTTTGAGTAAAAAGTCTATGTCCACAATTTTTGAATGTCTCAATTGGACAGAATTTGCAGGAATGATACTTGGCTTGAAACTTGAAAAGTTTTTTCCACGTTTAAGTACTGTTTTTGCCTCAACAGTATCAACATTATAGTTTGCTTCTCCTCTGATTAAAGGAGACCCCTTCGAAGATTTAGTAAAAAATATTCTTTTTGCCTTTTGAAATGCAAAATGCCAGTTTCCTGGGGGTCTCATAGTATCCTTGGTCGCAGCTTTGAGGTCATATACAGGGCAATCAAGCCCCAATTTGAATATTGTAGCGACACTTCTAACAATTCCGTCGTATTCTTCAGGTTGGACAATCAAGGGTTTGCAACGTATTTTCTTTTCCAAAACTCCGAATACACGATCTGGAGGCAGAAAAGAATGTCCGACAATCGGAAAAGTGAGAACAATTTCTTCAATTTGCGTGGGTGCAGCCGAATACAACCAATTTGCTAGCATTCCCACCATAGTTGAATTCTTATTTTGGCCTCCACATCCATCTGAAAACAAACAAATTTTACGTATTTCGTCAATGTTAATAACGCTCAAACAGTGAAGTAGGGCAGATGCTATCTCGTTTGAGCCTTTTCTGTGAACGTTCTCAGTCCACACATAACAAAATGTATTTTGCTTGGTGCGGGGAACAGTTGAATGTCCAATACAAATAGTAAAGTTATAATAATAGGCCTGCCTCGTATAATTAGCCGCTTGATCAGCCAACTTTGGAAGAACCAAATTTTTTTGGCAGTCAAATGAAATTTTCAACACTCCTTCTTCAACATATTTTAAAGCTTTATAGAACAGTTCTGAGCGTTCCTTATGAAGAGCTAATTCAATTTTTAACTGAGATTCTTCTGGCGGTTTACTTTTAATACGCTCTTCCAAAGATATGCACGTAGAGCAACAATCAGTGGCAGGGCTTCCAAAACCAATATTATAGTCACCGACAAAAATTGAACGAAAATATTCATACTTTACCGTTTCAGTATGAATTTTGTCATTATTAAAAATGTTCCACAAGGCCGTGATGCTCAACTCGCTCCCAAGGTAATGTCTCTTAGTATTTTTTGATCGGCAATAGTGACTCTGGAGCGGCTTGAAAGATTCTATAAAAGATTTCACTGCTAGTCTTTTACTATGAAATGAAGAGTTTGTTCGATTTCCTCCTCTAGTCTCCTGCGGCGTTAAACCAGTTTGCAAAAATTTGTTGCAGAGATTCTGCACTCGGTCACGTGGTATCCCCAGTAAAGAAATGAAAAAAGCTTTGCAAACTTGAAGATGATTAACCGTGTTTTCCCGTCGCGTTGGAAAATAATATTTTACTACCATATCTCTTTTCTTAACGGGGTTTTGTGATCTTCTACGCTGGGAAGTCTGTGGAACAGCATATTTTAGAATAAATTCGTTTTGATCTTGCCTATCGGCAGTTTTGTAGAAGCTTTGGTGAATTTTCCGAACATCCTGTAAGCTTATCTCGGAACATCGATATTTACTGTTTGCTTTATGGCAGCACTTGATCGGAGAAGGAAACCCTTTCGATGAATACCTACAAATTAAAGGAATTATTTTCTAGCAGTTCGGGGGAATTAAACCAATTGTAACAGGATTTGGTTTAATGGAGTACGTAGATACCTTAATCGTTTCTCCACATTTCTTCGCCATTCTTGGGGACGTTTTAATTTTTTCCTAGAACTTCCAGCCACCGCCGGAGTAATGTTTTCATCATGGTTTACTAAAATTAACGATTCTAATGACATTATTCTATGACTGTTTCTCACTACTTAATGGCAAGAAGTATAAACATACAATGACTATCGAAGACTAACTTCTGAAAGAATAACGGTTCCAAAATACTGTTTTTGAAACAACAAATAAAGGCGGAATCAAGAGCGCTTCGCTCTCAATTCGACGCTTTTGAATTGAGCGTTAATTTTTGGATACAAATATCGACTCCTCACACTTTTTTGTACCCCTTCAACAACGGGTTAGGGTAAGTTAATTTGTGAAGCAAAAAAATCGATCGAGGGCATCTATCCTGGGGCCCTATTCCAGCTATCGCTAACGCCAAAACTCTACGCTAAAATCTTCGAAATTCTTTTTGGCTTGAGATACATTGCAAATTTGATTAATTTATTCAGCTCAATTTATTCAGCGCAATAATTTGGTATCTTAATAAATCAAAGTTTACGATGTATTTCAAACCAAAAACCGTTTAGCGATTTTTAGCGATAGCTGGAATAGGAACCCAGGGCCCTATTTCACAAAATTTGACAATTGTCATGAAATAACAAAGTATGTGGTCGAATTTTTCTTCGGAAAACCAAATTGTCACGTGTCTTGAGAACTTTTCCTCCATATAAAAATTCGCCTACTTCGTCATTTTTCGAGAATTGTCCAATTGTCACGTTTTATGAAATAGGGCCCAGGTTAACCTTTTATTGTAAATGACATGTCCTGCCAATCAGAGTAGACTGATTGGCTTTCAAAACTGAACGTAGGGAAAAGTAATTATGAATACGGACGCTGAAATATTTGAAAATTTAGCGAATACTACAATAGTAACGAGAAAATTGCTAAGTTCATAACACATAGCGGAATCGCAACATGCTGTCGCAACAGTATCGAAGCAGCATTGCAACACGTTGTTGTGTTCTGAACTGCACTCGCATCTAGTCATCCATCAATTGTCAAATTTCCAGTTCAAAACTGACTTACATGAATATGACAGTGCGAGTGTCATTTCGGGATTGTCATCATATGCTGGTCCTAGCTAGCGGAGAAATTTTTGTGATAGAGAAAATGACATTATTCGCAGCATGTTGCGTCCATCAAAAATTCAGTGGAGAGAGTTCATAAAACAAATTGGCAACAGTATGCCAACTGTTGTGTGATATGAACTAAGCCAATATCAAATGTGGAAATTACAGATGAACTGTCATCGGAGCTTGACTGCAATTGTCAAATTATTGCAAGCATACCTATAGTCGCGTTCCTCTGTACAATTTTTCAATCTATCGAGCGTTGGCTAGCCATCCTACTGACCCGTACAGGCTTAAGTTGTTGTTGTAAGCCATGAAGATGAACTGATTTGCACCGGATAAATGTTCAAAAAACACACCTACGAGTAATTCTCTGTCCAATCGGACAGACAGACAGGCCGACCGATTACATAAAGGATTACTATTTTTGCAAAAACCATAAAAATTCAGTTGTGGATTTGACGCTGTTTGCACCTGTGACATGCCCATTCTAGAAAAAGCACGGATATCGTGGATTAAACGAGTTTTGAAACCACAAATTCAATATTGGATACAACGCATTTTGCAACTCAACAGATGATGGATTTGACGTATTTTGCAACAGTTTCAATTTAAAATGCCATATAACATCGAAATAAGTGGTTATTATAACGGTATTTTTGTAATTTCGTACAGAGCATCTTGCATGGAATAAAATGGCACCACAGACTCGTTTTTTGATAATTTTGGATTTAACGGCTTTTGCAAATGGACGACTCAATTGTTCAAAACTCTTGTTTTCTGGCTTCTCGGGGATACACATGTCGCGTAGCAATTTATACACTTGCGGTGACAATATCGAAATCAGGACACTTACTTGCTCCTCAGATTGAACATTTATTAGTTTTAATAAATGCGTCAATTTTTCTTTGTAGATTGTCCAATCGTCCGTTGGCTCGAAATGCTTCGTATTTAATATAAAATGTGCGAGCGCCATGTTTGTGTTTCTGTTGCCGGCTATTTCGTCGAAAGATCGAGAACTTATAGCCTCGAAACCACCCGCTCGCGTAATACTTCTCTTTTTTCCCATTTAAGGTGATGTGGAATCCGGATTCATCCAATCAATCCGCGTCGTTCTTTGAAAATCCTCGTCGCCAATGTGACATCCGAGATTTGTTCAATTAAAACATTATTCTCAGTTTAAAAGTTATTCTTTTATTTAATCACGAACGTCCGCACTCCGTGATGGCTCAAACAGAAGAGGGCCATTTTCTTACATACTAATACAATGTGGTACAATTTTCTGGTACTGCCATAGAGGCTGTCACAGACTCAGCGTTTAAAATCTCTTGCCCTGCTAAGTATAGTAAGAAAACCCTGCCCTCATGGTGGAACGAAGACCTGACTTGTCTTAGGAGATTGACAAGAGATATCTTTAATACGTGCAATAAGCACAAGTATTGGAAACCCTATAAAGACTATCTAAATATATACAAAAAAGCCATCAAATCAGTCAAAAGGGACTCTTGGAGAGATTATTGTAAGTCGATTGAGGATACGAGTGCCTCATCAAGATTGTACAAAATTCTATCCAAGAGCCACAACTGTCCGTTTATCAAAAACCGGACGGTAGTTGGACTAAATCCACCAGTGAAATACTTGAACACCTTATGACGACACTCTTCCCAGGCAGTGAGGATCATTGCTACGATACTAGCACGCCAAGTGAGCAGCCAGTGTCGGGGGACGAAATTGCGTCAGTTATCACGACCCAAAAGTTGGCGTGGGCGATCAACAGCTTTCCTCCTTATAAGTCACCGGGCCTTGATGGTATATTTCCAATTATGCTCCTGCAGGCACAGGACATAGTGATCCCATGGTTAGTAGCCATTTTTAGGGGCTGTATTTCGCTGAACTACGTCCCCATGCCATGGAGGCGAGTTCGCGTGACCTTTATCCCAAAGGCGGGAAACGCGGTCATGATTCCCCTTAAGACTTTCCATCCATCAGCCTCACCTCTTGTATCTTGAAAGTGTTGGAGCGAATCTTGGCTAACCGTATATGACAACTACTGCTGAAATCACCAATATCAGTATGCCAACATGCCTACCTCAAAGGAAAGCCTACCGAAACAGCTCTCCACGAGGTAGTACGCACAATTGAATATGACTTAAACTATTGTACAAACAATACACGTTGGCGGCGTTCATAGACATTGAAGGCGCTTTCAATACTGTCAAGACTGAGACTATAATGGATGCTCTCATCGAGTTAGGAGTGGAGTCCCATTTCAGTAGATGGATTCTGACGATGCTGAGGACCAGGGTAATCCAGTCGGACCTGGGCGAAAGTCGGATCACTAAATACGTGCGCGGAGGGACGCCACAGGGTGGTGTGATTTCCACTCTGCTATGGATTTTGGTAATGGACGGCCTCCTCAGAAGACTGGAAAAGTCTGGAGCTAAAATAGTCGCCTATGCGGACGATATAGTAATCTTAATCTCAGGCAAATTTCTACCCGTGATGAGCGACATCATGAACAACACCCTGAAGATAGTAACCATTTGGGCGGTAGAATGCGGTCTTAGCGTGAACCCACAGAAAACCGAACTCGAAGCTCTCATGGAAATTAAACGTCGAACATCGCATCAAGAAGGCTACTATGGCTCTCTATGCTTGCAGGAGAACCTGTGGTAAAAACTGGGGACTACAACCAAAGATGTTCTTGTGGCTATACCTATACACAGCGGTAGTGCGACATCGAGGGCATCTATCCTGGGGCCCTATTCCAGCTATCGCTAACGCCAAAACTCTACGCTAAAATCTTCGAAATTCTTTTTGGCTTGAGATACATTGCAAATTTGATTAATTTATTCAGCTCAATTTATTCAGCGCAATAATTTGGTATCTTAATAAATCAAAGTTTACGATGTATTTCAAACCAAAAACCGTTTAGCGATTTTTAGCGATAGCTGGAATAGGACCCCAGGGCCCTATTTCACAAAATTTGACAATTGTCATGAAATAACAAAGTATGTGGTCGAATTTTTCTTCGGAAAACCAAATTGTCACGTGTCTTGAGAACTTTTCCTCCATATAAAAATTCGCCTACTTCGTCATTTTTCGAGAATTGTCCAATTGTCACGTTTTATGAAATAGGGCCCAGGTTAACCTTTTATTGTAAATGACATGTCCTGCCAATCAGAGTAGACCGATTGGCTTTCAAAACTGAACGTAGGGAAAAGAATTATGAATACGGACGCTGAAATATTTGAAAATTTAGCGAATACTACAATAGTAACGAGAAAATTGCTAAGTTCATAACACACAGCGGAATCGCAACATGCTGTCGCAACAGTATCGAAGCAGCATTGCAACACGTTGTTGTGTTCTGAACTGCACTCGCATCTAGTCATCCATCAATTGTCAAATTTCCAGTTCAAAACTGACTTACATGAATATGACAGTGCGAGTGTCATTTCGGGATTGTCATCATATGCTGGTCCTAGCTAGCGGAGAAATTTTTGTGATAGAGAAAATGACATTATTCGCAGCATGTTGCGTCCATCAAAAATTCAGTGGAGAGAGTTCATAAAACAAATTGGCAACAGTATGCCAACTGTTGTGTGATATGAACTAAGCCAATATCAAATATGGAAATTACAGATGAACTGTCATCGGAGCTTGACAGCAATTGTCAAATTATTGCAAGCATACCTATAGTCGCGTTCCTCTGTACAATTTTTCAATCTATCGAGTGTTGGCTAGCCATCCTACTGACCCGTACAGGCTTAAGTTGTTGTTGTAAGCCATGAAGATGAACTGATTTGCACCGGATAAATGTTCAAAAAACACACCTACGAGTAATTCTCTGTCCAATCGGACAGACAGACAGGCCGACCGATTACATAAAGGATTACTATTTTTGCAAAAACCATAAAAATTCAGTTGTGGATTTGACGCTGTTTGCACCTGTGACATGCCCATTCTAGAAAAAGCACGGATATCGTGGATTAAACGAGTTTTGAAACCACAAATTCAATATTGGATACAACGCATTTTGCAACTCAACAGATGATGGATTTGACGTATTTTGCAACAGTTTCAATTTAAAATGCCATATAACATCGAAATAAGTGGTTATTATAACGGTATTTTTGTAATTTCGTACAGAGCATCTTGCATGGAATAAAATGGCACCACAGACTCGTTTTTTGATAATTTTGGATTTAACGGCTTTTGCAAATGGACGACTCAATTGTTCAAAACTCTTGTTTTCTGGCTTCTCGGGGATACACATGTCGCGTAGCAATTTATACACTTGCGGTGACAATATCGAAATCAGGACACTTACTTGCTCCTCAGATTGAACATTTATTAGTTTTAATAAATGCGTCAATTTTTCTTTGTAGATTGTCCAATCGTCCGTTGGCTCGAAATGCTTCGTATTTAATATAAAATGTGCGAGCGCCATGTTTGTGTTTCTGTTGCCGGCTATTTCGTCGAAAGATCGAGAACTTATAGCCTCGAAACCACCCGCTCGCGTAATACTTCTCTTTTTTCCCATTTAAGGTGATGTGGAATCCGGATTCATCCAATCAATCCGCGTCGTTCTTTGAAAATCCTCGTCGCCAATGTGACATCCGAGATTTGTTCAATTAAAACATTATTCTCAGTTTAAAAGTTATTCTTTTATTTAATCACGAACGTCCGCACTCCGTGATGGCTCAAACAGAAGAGGGCCATTTTCTTACATACTAATACAATGTGGTACAATTTTCTGGTACTGCCATAGAGGCTGTCACAGACTCAGCGTTTAAAATCTCTTGCCCTGCTAAGTATAGTAAGAAAACCCTGCCCTCATGGTGGAACGAAGACCTGACTTGTCTTAGGAGATTGACAAGAGATATCTTTAATACGTGCAATAAGCACAAGTATTGGAAACCCTATAAAGACTATCTAAATATATACAAAAAAGCCATCAAATCAGTCAAAAGGGACTCTTGGAGAGATTATTGTAAGTCGATTGAGGATACGAGTGCCTCATCAAGATTGTACAAAATTCTATCCAAGAGCCACAACTGTCCGTTTATCAAAAACCGGACGGTAGTTGGACTAAATCCACCAGTGAAATACTTGAACACTTTATGACGACACTCTTCCCAGGCAGTGAGGATCATTGCTACGATACTAGCACGCCAAGTGAGCAGCCAGTGTCGGGGGACGAAATTGCGTCAGTTATCACGACCCAAAAGTTGGCGTGGGCGATCAACAGCTTTCCTCCTTATAAGTCACCGGGCCTTGATGGTATATTTCCAATTATGCTCCTGCAGGCACAGGACATAGTGATCCCATGGTTAGTAGCCATTTTTAGGGGCTGTATTTCGCTGAACTACGTCCCCATGCCATGGAGGCGAGTTCGCGTGACCTTTATCCCAAAGGCGGGAAACGCGGTCATGATTCCCCTAAAGACTTTCCATCCATCAGCCTCACCTCTTGTATCTTGAAAGTGTTGGAGCGAATCTTGGCTAACCGTATATGACAACTACTGCTGAAATCACCAATATCAGTATGCCAACATGCCTACCTCAAAGGAAAGCCTACCGAAACAGCTCTCCACGAGGTAGTACGCACAATTGAATATGACTTAAACTATTGTACAAACAATACACGTTGGCGGCGTTCATAGACATTGAAGGCGCTTTCAATACTGTCAAGACTGAGACTATAATGGATGCTCTCATCGAGTTAGGAGTGGAGTCCCATTTCAGTAGATGGATTCTGACGATGCTGAGGACCAGGGTAATCCAGTCGGACCTGGGCGAAAGTCGGATCACTAAATACGTGCGCGGAGGGACGCCACAGGGTGGTGTGATTTCCACTCTGCTATGGATTTTGGTAATGGACGGCCTCCTCAGAAGACTGGAAAAGTCTGGAGCTAAAATAGTCGCCTATGCGGACGATATAGTAATCTTAATCTCAGGCAAATTTCTACCCGTGATGAGCGACATCATGAACAACACCCTGAAGATAGTAACCATTTGGGCGGTAGAATGCGGTCTTAGCGTGAACCCACAGAAAACCGAACTCGAAGCTCTCATGGAAATTAAACGTCGAACATCGCATCAAGAAGGCTACTATGGCTCTCTATGCTTGCAGGAGAACCTGTGGTAAAAACTGGGGACTACAACCAAAGATGTTCTTGTGGCTATACCTATACACAGCGGTAGTGCGACATCGAGGGCATCTATCCTGGGGCCCTATTCCAGCTATCGCTAACGCCAAAACTCTACGCTAAAATCTTCGAAATTCTTTTTGGCTTGAGATACATTGCAAATTTGATTAATTTATTCAGCTCAATTTATTCAGCGCAATAATTTGGTATCTTAATAAATCAAAGTTTACGATGTATTTCAAACCAAAAACCGTTTAGCGATTTTTAGCGATAGCTGGAATAGGACCCCAGGGCCCTATTTCACAAAATTTGACAATTGTCATGAAATAACAAAGTATGTGGTCGAATCTTCGGAAAACCAAATTGTCACGTGTCTTGAGAACTTTTCCTCCATATAAAAATTCGCCTACTTCGTCATTTTTCGAGAATTGTCCAATTTTCACGTTTTATGAAATAGGGCCCAGGTTAACCTTTTATTGTAAATGACATGTCCTGCCAATCAGAGTAGACTGATTGGCTTTCAAAACTGAACGTAGGGAAAAGTAATTATGAATACGGACGCTGAAATATTTGAAAATTTAGCGAATACTACAATAGTAACGAGAAAATTGCTAAGTTCATAACACACAGCGGAATCGCAACATGCTGTCGCAACAGTATCGAAGCAGCATTGCAACACGTTGTTGTGTTCTGAACTGCACTCGCATCTAGTCATCCATCAATTGTCAAATTTCCAGTTCAAAACTGACTTACATGAATATGACAGTGCGAGTGTCATTTCGGGATTGTCATCATATGCTGGTCCTAGCTAGCGGAGAAATTTTTGTGATAGAGAAAATGACATTATTCGCAGCATGTTGCGTCCATCAAAAATTCAGTGGAGAGAGTTCATAAAACAAATTGGCAACAGTATGCCAACTGTTGTGTGATATGAACTAAGCCAATATCAAATATGGAAATTACAGATGAACTGTCATCGGAGCTTGACAGCAATTGTCAAATTATTGCAAGCATACCTATAGTCGCGTTCCTCTGTACAATTTTTCAATCTATCGAGTGTTGGCTAGCCATCCTACTGACCCGTACAGGCTTAAGTTGTTGTTGTAAACCATGAAGATGAACTGATTTGCACCGGATAAATGTTCAAAAAACACACCTACGAGTAATTCTCTGTCCAATCGGACAGACAGACAGGCCGACCGATTACATAAAGGATTACTATTTTTGCAAAAACCATAAAAATTCAGTTGTGGATTTGACGCTGTTTGCAACTGTGACATGCCCATTCTAGAAAAAGCACGGATATCGTGGATTAAACGAGTTTTGAAACCACAAATTCAATATTGGATACAACGCATTTTGCAACTCAACAGATGATGGATTTGACGTATTTTGCAACAGTTTCAATTTAAAATGCCATATAACATCGAAATAAGTGGTTATTATAACGGTATTTTTGTAATTTCGTACAGAGCATCTTGCATGGAATAAAATGGCACCACAGACTCGTTTTTTGATAATTTTGGATTTAACGGCTTTTGCAAATGGACGACTCAATTGTTCAAAACTCTTGTTTTCTGGCTTCTCGGGGATACACATGTCGCGTAGCAATTTATACACTTGCGGTGACAATATCGAAATCAGGACACTTACTTGCTCCTCAGATTGAACATTTATTAGTTTTAATAAATGCGTCAATTTTTCTTTGTAGATTGTCCAATCGTCCGTTGGCTCGAAATGCTTCGTATTTAATATAAAATGTGCGAGCGCCATGTTTGTGTTTCTGTTGCCGGCTATTTCGTCGAAAGATCCAGAACTTATAGCCTCGAAACCACCCGCTCGCGTAATACTTCTCTTTTTTCCCATTTAAGGTGATGTGGAATCCGGATTCATCCAATCAATCCGCGTCGTTCTTTGAAAATCCTCGTCGCCAATGTGACATCCGAGATTTGTTCAATTAAAACATTATTCTCAGTTTAAAAGTTATTCTTTTATTTAATCACGAACGTCCGCACTCCGTGATGGCTCAAACAGAAGAGGGCCATTTTCTTACATACTAATACAATGTGGTACAATTTTCTGGTACTGCCATAGAGGCTGTCACAGACTCAGCGTTTAAAATCTCTTGCCCTGCTAAGTATAGTAAGAAAACCCTGCCCTCATGGTGGAACGAAGACCTGACTTGTCTTAGGAGATTGACAAGAGATATCTTTAATACGTGCAATAAGCACAAGTATTGGAAACCCTATAAAGACTATCTAAATATATACAAAAAAGCCATCAAATCAGTCAAAAGGGACTCTTGGAGAGATTATTGTAAGTCGATTGAGGATACGAGTGCCTCATCAAGATTGTACAAAATTCTATCCAAGAGCCACAACTGTCCGTTTATCAAAAACCGGACGGTAGTTGGACTAAATCCACCAGTGAAATACTTGAACACCTTATGACGACACTCTTCCCAGGCAGTGAGGATCATTGCTACGATACTAGCACGCCAAGTGAGCAGCCAGTGTCGGGGGACGAAATTGCGTCAGTTATCACGACCCAAAAGTTGGCGTGGGCGATCAACAGCTTTCCTCCTTATAAGTCGCCGGGCCTTGATGGTATATTTCCAATTATGCTCCTGCAGGCACAGGACATAGTGATCCCATGGTTAGTAGCCATTTTTAGGGGCTGTATTTCGCTGAACTACGTCCCCATGCCATGGAGGCGAGTTCGCGTGACCTTTATCCCAAAGGCGGGAAACGCGGTCATGATTCCCCTAAAGACTTTCCATCCATCAGCCTCACCTCTTGTGTCTTGAAAGTGTTGGAGCGAATCTTGGCTAACCGTATATGACAACTACTGCTGAAATCACCAATATCAGTATGCCAACATGCCTACCTCAAAGGAAAGTCTACCGAAACAGCTCTCCACGAGGTAGTACGCACAATTGAATATGACTTAAACTATTGTACAAACAATACACGTTGGCGGCGTTCATAGACATTGAAGGCGCTTTCAATACTGTCAAGACTGAGACTATAATGGATGCTCTCATCGAGTTAGGAGTGGAGTCCCATTTCAGTAGATGGATTCTGACGATGCTGAGGACCAGGGTAATCCAGTCGGACCTGGGCGAAAGTCGGATCACTAAATACGTGCGCGGAGGGACGCCACAGGGTGGTGTGATTTCCACTCTGCTATGGATTTTGGTAATGGACGGCCTCCTCAGAAGACTGGAAAAGTCTGGAGCTAAAATAGTCGCCTAGTAACCATTTGGGCGGTAGAATGCGGTCTTAGCGTGAACCCACAGAAAACCGAACTCGAAGCTCTCATGGAAATTAAACGTCGAACATCGCATCAAGAAGGCTACTATGGCTCTCTATGCTTGCAGGAGAACCTGTGGTAAAAACAGGGGACTACAACCAAAGATGTTCTTGTGGCTATACACAGCGGTAGTGCGACCGATACTCACATACGGGTCGCTTTTTCTGGTGGCCAGCGGTGCGTTGGAAATATAATATTGATCTACTGTGCAAGGTGCAGAGGACTGCATCCATTGGAGTCACGGGAGCTCTAAGGTCTTGCCCAGGTGACGCACTTAATGTTATTTTACAATTACTCCCCCTCGACCTACAGATTAGGTTCAACGCCGCGTGTAGCGCGGTTAGACTTAAGGAGTCTGCGTACTGGACAGCGAAACCATATGGGCATAGCAACATTCTGTACTCCCTGGAGGGTGCGGTGCATAATATGCTACCAACGGACTACATCGTACCCGAAACAGACTTCGTGAAACACTTCGCTACTAGATATCCAACTAGAGCGGAATGGTGTGACGAAGATGTGATGTCGGGATATGACCTGAGAATTTTTAACGATGGCTCAAAAATGCCTTGTGGAGTCGGTGCAGGGTTCTTCGCTGAAGACCTCGCAGTCTCTAAGTCGTTCCGCCTCCCTGATTTTGCTAGTGTACTCCAGGTGGAAGTGCTAGCAATTACGGAGGCCTGCCGGATGTTGAGGAGCATCATGGTTACCACAAAGGAGATCGCAATTTTCACGGATAGCCAGGCTGCCATTTTGGCCCTCGAGGCAGCGACAGTGTCATCTAAAATAAAATAGTAAAACAGTGCCGTCAAGAGCTGAACTCTCTGGCCACCCTTAACAGAGTTACCCTCCTCTGGGTTCCGGGTCATAGGAGTATAGCGGGAAATGAGCAGGCCGATTACCTGGCGCGGTTGGGCTCCGCCCTTGACAGATCATATGCAGTGGTTGTCAGTGTGCCACTTAGTGCCACTAAGACCCCCCCGCCCGACCCCTCTGATATACTTAATAGCATCAGTTTTCCTCTTACGAGGTTTGTGGCATCAAAACGGCGCGCACCAGCGCTAATTGGGTATTCCTCTATTTGGTGGCTCTACCGCCACCTAAACCAACCAACCAACCAAGCTTTGACATGATCCAACTAAAATTAGTAAGTCGCCCATAGAGCTAGCCATAATTGTAGCCTTTGATTCTGCGTCAAGTTGCCTAGCAGAATGTTTGAGGAATCTTTTCAAACGTAAGTTGTAAACACAATTGAAAGAAAGAAGACAGCCTTTTTTTAACCCGGACAAAAGCTCATATAAAACGACTGACCGGTCTATGATCCAGGTCTCGTATTGGTCGGCTGAGCCCGCAATTCGCCCCTATGCGACGGGTCGAATTATCTGTATGGTGGCTGTTTCAGTTCATTCACCACTGATCCAGTTCGATTCAGAGATCATCTCCGTGCGCCGCCCCAGCGACGAAAGATCCAATCCAAATTCAACACCGCTAGATTAAAAAATCCAGCTGTCTTACAACAATATAATGACTTTCTTTCGCAAAAAGCAGCTGAGATAACTAGTCACCCAGATAGCGACATAAACGAAAACTGGGATGCCATAAAAAAATGCGTACATTGATAGCGCAGATACCATCCTTGGCACAAACCCGGATTGCCGGCATAAGCCCTGGATGTCCGACGCTTCATGGCAGCGGATTGTTGAAAGAAAGGAGCTGGAAGTTCGTTTGGCTGCAGCATCAGACGACAATCGAAGCACCATCGAACTTCTTTACCGACAGAAAGCCCGAGAAGTTCAGCGTAGTGTGCGACGCGATAAAAAGTTTGTGCGAATTCTCTTTTAGCCTCAGAAGAAGAATCCGCATATTTGACGAATACTAATCCAAAATGCCAGAGCTACCAGACGATTTCTTGAAAAACCTTACGATAGCAATCACAGCATTTCAGACGAGGTCAGAAGACAACGTCGGCATCGATGCCAAACCATAGAGTAAAAATAGACAGAGTTGGGACTCAGTATAAATTAAGCAAAGGTTGCTCATGGTATCTTGCTTGCATATGTGTTGTGTTCACTAATCGGTGCACAATGGATGTGCAAAAAGTGAAAACTAAAGCCCCCCCATATACCTTGCGATCAGTCGACATCGATCTGACGATATTGTGATCGTCACATTGATTGCACAGTGTACGTACTTATCGTTGACGATTTCTTTTACAGTTCCATACCATCGTCAGATTGATCCAAAGACGAATATCATTGTCTATGAGGGTCTTATATCCACATCCACTGTGCCTGGCGGGGCCTCTAAAATCGAAGTGAACGTCGCATGCCAACAGGTGGCAATTTATAATACTACCGCCTTATCCAGTACGAAATTGGTTGATGCTACCACGAAAATTTGTAAAATTCTATTGATGAAGTTTCGTATATAATAGCTGCTTAACGAAATATGGGTTAGGACAAGGTGCATATTAAATGAATAGCGAATGTGGCTTATGATTAGATACATAATAAACATTGAGAAATGGGTTAGGACAAGGTGCATATTAAATGAATAGCTTATGTGGCTTATGATTAGATACATAATAAACATTGAGAAAGTATCTGAAATCCCATAGCAAGGAATTCGTGTTATGATCAACCCATTCGAATAACAAGTCATCAGATTGAAACTTGGCATTCGTATCACCTACAGGCTTCTGCAAAATACGTAATGAAGATGAAATTATGGCTATAGTTTTATTAATATTAGATGAGATCTCCTTCGCGTCCATGCCAGTGAAGATACTTTGCCTCGAATATACAGAATTAAATAATCGTTTATACTTCTGATGTACCTCATTCAAATAGTTAAGTGCTCGCTGATAGGTACTGACGAATTGCAAATTTATTCTGTTGTGATGGGCAGTCGTAAATACAGAGCTGAACATATTCATCCGGCTTACTACATAGTTCGCTCATCTTACTGTAGAATCTTGCTAATTGCTTTCCGATTCGCGTATCAGTTGTATTAAATGTTTATGTTACTTGGAGTATCAATTTCGTTTGCTTGTCGATCGTTTGGATTAATGATTTTTGATTCGACGATAAATCTTCAATACCTAGGGGCGCGGGAGCGTCCCGCCCCGCCAAAGAAAAAAAAAATCGAAAAAAAAATGGAAAAGTGACCAAGACTATGTTTACGCGACACAACAAGTACGGGTTTTCGGACCTCTGTAGCTCCGTAGCTCCGTAGCTCGAGGTCTGCTTTCTTTTCTAACGGATTGACTGTGTCCCAAGGGTGTGCATAGGCTATCATTTGCTCTGATCCGTGTAGTAGATGAAAAGATACATCCAAAAATGTGAAATTTTATAGTAGAGTTTCTCGCTTAAGTCTTTTTGATATTTTGAATGCGACACAGAAAATCACTCGCAGAGATCGCATGCCGACGGGGAGACACGCAAAAACTTGATTATGTGAGTATAGTGACGACGACGGATGCAAAAGTCCGTGCGCTCGTCGGGTGAGGAGAACCATACGAGTTCATGGCTGTGGGCGTGGCTTGTGGCAAGTGCATGAATGAAAAGTGCGTCATGAAAAAATTGAAACTGAATGTTTATGGCTGCTTCTTAGTGCTGGTGCACATGGACGTCCAAATGACGCCTGACGCTGCGTCACTTTCAATCGGTTAGGAAGAAATACATTACGGGCAATGAAGCGATGCATATGGTCGCATAGAGCTATCCGATAGCTATCGGCGGCATTTTGCCGCCGCGATTGCTCTCTGGGACGACGCTGGTTTCCGCCCCTATCTGCGTCACTTCACGCGTCCGCATATCAATTTTTAATAAGCCGGCCTACATACATTCGAACTCGGAACACGGACACGGTCACAATGTCTCATTTGTATGATGTTTCTTAAACCATTCGCTTGAGGATCATTTTTAAATGCCAATTAATTAATTGTTAATCGTGACTACTACAATTGACAATTAATTTTGAAAAAAGTGGGGGGGGGGGGGGGGGGGTGAAAATGGTGTCAAAAATGCGAAATTCCTTATATTTTAGAAGTTATGGCCAAAAAACAGTTTATTAAAAACTAAAGACAAGCTAGCCTTCGGCTAGTTTTTTCTGACAAAAACTTGCTTTTGGGACGGTCGTTCCTGTGACAGCTATATGATCGAGTAATCCGCTTTCAGCCAAATTCGGAAATATGATTTAATTGATGATTTAAGATACTATTGATTAATGTTAATTTTGAAAACAATACCTTTAGAAATAAAAAAGTTTTTCTCACAAAGACGAATTTTGGACCGGTTGTTCCTATGGCAGCTATATGACATAGTGGTCCGATTTCAACCGAATTCGTAAATGTGATTTAGCTATAAATACTGTTGATTCCTGTGAAATCTGAAAAAGATATCTTTAGAAATAAAAAAGTTTTTCCCACAAAGACGAATTTTTGGACCGGTCGTTCCTATGGCAGCTATATGACGTAGTGGTCTGATTCCATTGGTTCCGACATATATACTGCCTGCAATAGAAAGAAGGCTCTCTATACAATTTCAACTCGATAGCTTTAGAACTGAGGGACTAATTTGCATAGAAACAGACGGACAGACGGACAGACGGACAGACAGACAGACGGACAGACGGACAGATGAACAGACGGACAAAGCTTAATCGACTAGACTCATCATACTGACCAAGAATATATAGTTTATATGGTCGGAGATGCTTCCTTCTGTGTGTTGCGAACTTCATGACAAAGTTAATATACCCTTTCACATCTGTGCCTTCATGCCTTTGTTGTGTTTTGTGGTTCATTTGCCTTTTTGAAATTAGTAGTAAAACTTGTTCCGATTTCAATGTTCCTATAAGAGGTATATGAAATAGTGGGCCAATTTCAACCAAATTTAGGAACGTGGCTTAGCAGTCAATACGACTGAATAATATACAATTTCGTAAAGATACTGTAATGAATGACTTTTCTGATGGTCTATTCGGATTGTTGATTGGCATATATTTTTCTAAAATATTTGCCAACTAACAATTCGAATTCTCCATCAGGAATTTTGCAAGAACGACAACTCTGTCATTCTATCACACTGTGGGTCGTTGACACTTGCAAACGCTATATTCTGATGGACTCTTATGTGTCCTGTAAGAATATGCTGTTTCATCTGGTGTCATCGACCTCGCACTGGGATAGAACAGACAAGCGGGTAGCGACATTCGTTCTCGCTCCGACATCCAAGTCGAGTTTAATGCAAATGGAGAATTCCGTTGTATGAAACTCGATTGGCGAGAAATTTCAGCCGATGTTGTGCTGAATCGGGGGTCTCGACCTTTCGAGAGGGAGACCGATTCGAGAGTCCACTATCACCCGTCATAGCCGTCACATCGGCACACCACCGCCGAGACGTGCTGTATTTTTGTTTGAGGGGGTCGAATTTTACCCGCCGCCCGAGCCACATCGACACAGTTCCGGATAAATTTTATATTTTTTTTTTCTATCCAAAGCTGGACGGTCACCCGATAGCCGTGAGATCGGAACGCCATCACCTATGATAGCGAGATCATCCGCAAACGTACTTGTTACTTGTTTTTATTTTTGCGTCCACGGACGGGTGATTTTTTTGGTGGTAGCGCAATTACACCCGCCGGGATTACATCGGCGCAGCGCGCGATCGATTGTTGGATAAAGATCCTGGGATTTCAAGGATTTTCGCCCGTAGCTGTCGAATCCCACTATCGACGATTTGCAGATATTGTGTGTGACGTGAAAACCGCGACGTGATTTGCCGTCTGCCACCTCACCACTTTAACTATCGTGCCCCTTTTTTCATATCTAGTGATCCTAAAGAAAAAAAAAGAAAAGAAATATCCTATTTAGTAATTGTGATCTCTGGCACAAATCTGTAATTGTGGGAAACCGTGCTCTTGGTTCGAGTGTGTCATACCCAACACGACCCAACAACAAGAAGGAAGAACCGCTTTGTATGCGTGATTGTAGCAACTGGCATCACAACAACAACAACAATTACTGTTTCGCTGAGTTAGATTCGGGAAAGCCGTGATATTCAAGAGTGTTACCGCCTTTCTTTTTGTGCCATTTTTTTTATTACCACTACCACCGTCGAGTTTGTTTTTTTTTGCTATTTTTGAATTTAAAAGTTTTTTACCAGTAATACTGATTTCGGCTTCTTCGGAGTTTGCGGTGGCCATCGGAAGTTTCGGAGGTGAGTCCTTAGTAGCATTAATTATCTTTAGTTTTTTTTTTTTTTGGAATTTCTTTGTTACTCTCTTGTTATTTTGACGGTTGAGTGTGTTCATTTCTGTTAGCAGAAATAAACCTATGGATTTATAATGTTTTAAATCCCGGCTTTCCTTTCTGGAACATCCCAAACCCCCTTTTCAGGTCAGCGATGGTAGGATGAGGTAGCACCCTCATCGCTTTTCTTGTTTGGTTTGGGAGGTACCAACAATGTGGCCAAGGTAGCTCATTGGTAGGGTGGGTTTAGAGGCCAGGGTCCGCTCAATCTGGACCCAGGAGTCGTATCGAGGTACATGAGTCGGTCGACGGCCATTGCCTTTACGTAGTTTCTTTTTTTTTATTTGCTATTTTTTTAAGGTCGTGGGACCTTTGGTACCCGTGTGTGTGCTGTTGTTACCTTAAGGCACGAGATTTTTTTTAGGATGCTAATGGTACGGGACAGCGAGAGGGCAAAAACCCCGCCCACATCTCCCGTCACTGAGCTACAGCAAGCTCGTGCCGCCGCCTATCCCGCTGAGGAGTCTTCACCAGATGGCGTTGCCGGACCTTCACGGTCAGCTCGGCATACCTTCACCCCGTCCCCCTTGGACACTTTCGTGTCCCTACTCAATTGCCCTAACCCCTTGTGGGGCATAGCGCGTCAACTGTTCCATCTGGCCCAGTTGACGTTTCGTTGGCATAAATTGGTTTCAGAGAATGCAGTTGCCAGCATGCACCTCCTGCACATCCATGGCCACGAACGTTGTCGTGGACGGGATTCGAACCCGAAACGCCGGTAGTCAAACATGAGACTGATGCCTCAACACACTGCGCTACCGGTCGCCCCCTTCAGAAATAAAAAAAGTTTTTCTGACAAAAACTTGCTTTTAGGACGGTCGTTCCTATGACAGCTATATGATCGAATAGTCTGCTTTCAACCAAATTCAAAAATATGATTTCGCTTAAGATACTATTGATTAATGTGAATTTTGAAAACAATACATTTAGAAATAAAAAAGTTTTTCTCACAAAGACGAATTTTTGGACCGGTCGCTCCTATGGCAGCTATATGACATAGTGGTCCGATTTCAACCGAATTCGTAAATGTGATTAAGCAATAAATACTGTTGATTCCTGTGAAATCTGAAAAAGATTTCTTCAGAAATAAAAAAGTTTTTCCCACAAAGACGAATTTTCGGACCGGTCGTTCCTATGGCAGCTATATGACGTAGTGGTCTGATTCCATTGGTTCCGACATATATACTGCCTGCAATAGAAAGAAGGCTCTCTATACAATTTCAACTCGATAGCTTTAGAACTGAGGGACTAATTTGCATAGAAACAGACGGACAGACGGACAAAGCTTAATCAACTAGACTTATCATACTGACCAAGAATATATGTAGTTTATAAGATCGGAGATGCTTCCTTCTGTGCGTTGCAAACTTCATGACAAAGTTAATATACCCTATCACATCCGTGAAGGGTATAATAACATAAATTGTAAATTCAGGTGCGCTATTACAGAGTGACGCTGCGTCCTATCGCATCATGTGAATTGAACTGCACATAGGTATCAAAGAGGGAGGAGCTTAAGTGATGCGGCGTCCGGCGTCATTTGGACGTCCATGTGTACCGGTTCTTAGGATGTCCGGAAAGAAAAAAACAAGCTGTATGGTATATGATTTAGGTAGTTTCATTTATGGCATATAAGATATGAATTATGATGTAAGATGATTTTTTCCAATGTGTGGAAGATGGGAAGCGATGTCTAGGCAAGATGGGTATCACATGACTGGAGGTGATGAGGCGAATGCAGTAGACTGTTAAAGATATTTTGAGTCCTTTGGGCAAGAAAAAAGATGTTCTTGGCAAGGAAGCGATATCTAGGCAAGATGAGTATTATATTATCGGGGGTGATGAGGCGAATGCAGTAAACTACTGTTAAAGGCACTTTGAGTCCTTTGAACTAGAAAAATGATATCCTTGGCAAGAAAACTATTTACCCCAAATGGGTAACCTGAGTGGACTCATAGTCCGGCACGTAAATCCCCTTTTTTATCGAAGACTACCGCATTCAGTAGGAATCAAACCGGAGCCCAATGTATAGAAGGCGAACGTGCTTACCGTTGCACCATCTGGATTGCTACTACTACTATGCAAAAAATGTGATATCTCCCAAAAACAACCCTGTTGTTAAAAAAAATTCCCGCCAAGAAAAACTCCTCAGCCGTAAAAAGGATTGATATGAACACAATACCGCCAAAGTACTCGTAGCTTTGCGCCTCGCTCTAGGGTATGCATATTGAACGCTGATTCCATTAGTTAATTTCTTTCAACGCGGTTTGGGGGGGAGCTTCCATTAAACAAAATAAGTTGAACAATCTGAAGAAGAAAGCAGTAGAAAATAGTCTATTAATTACTTCTGGCCTGAAGTGCATTTTTAGTCTTTTGTAAGGCGGGAGCTTTATAATGAGATCCGGGCGAGAAGCCAATAATACTTGGCATAAGAGCTTACAGCATGATCCGCACGCAACTACTTATCCATAATTTTGTCAGAGCGACATCGTTGTCATTATCACTGTCATTTTATCATTAAATCCGTTCGGCGGTGAGTCTTTAGGCTACGAAGCTCCCCGCCAATCAGCTTTGAAAGAAATTAACTAATGCAATCAGCGTTCAATATGCATACCCTAGAGCCAGGCGCGAAGCTACGAGTACTTTGGCGGTACGGATATTGTGTTCATATCAATCCTTTTTACGGCTGAGGAGTTTTTCTTGGCGGGGATTTTTTTTTACAACAGGGTTGTTTTTGTGAGATCGTGATATACTTCATCATTCACGCCGAACATAGAAGTTAGAACACTTCCCAAAAAACCTCGCTTTGATCTGGATATATGTTCTTTTAGCATCTGAATCTTAGGAAGGATTTCATTGTGTATCCCAAACAAATGCTCATTCAAATCTTCGCAACGTACTTCCGTAGTGATTTATTGTCGATCCTGACTGGCATAAACTTGACATATTGGTAATAACCGCACCTTTATATTGGTTTCATCCTTTCTGAAGTCGGTCCATGGTATCCTTAAACATAGATTTAGGAAACCTTTCATCAAATGAACCTGACCAATGTGTTCGACATTGAAACCACTAGCTAAGTTAGTGATATTGACATTAGCTTGCGCTGGCATAGCGAAGATGGTGAGAACAACACTCAGTATTATGGTCGGAAGATTACAATTTCCATGGTTTGTCATCACAATTCTTCGCCTTTTTGCTGTTGATTGCATTTCTTCTTCACTATGTTGATCAGTTTTCGTACAATAGATGCCAAATTTTCTATGTCCTCGTTAATATCTTCATTGTCCATAATAGGTAATGGGCACAATTTATCAACTGGTCGCTTAGTTAGATGTCCTCGCAGATTTACTGACACAACTGTTACTGAATTGTCCGGGCCTGGGAATACTTCCATCACTCTGGCAAGTGGCCATTGGTCCAACCTAATAGTTCTTATGTGGCTTAAGCCATTTGGATCTTTTCTGCAGCCTCGTTAAGTACTCCATATGTCACCGTTTCCAAAAATTAAGAGTGAGACGTTGAGATAGTTTCCATCTACTGACGAAGTGGTTTGGGCCGTCTTCTGATGCATCTCCAGGAACTGCATATGTTGACTCTCCGATGAGAAAATGCGCAGGCGTTAATGCTTCCGGGTCATTTATGTTGCTACTGATCGGTGTCAAAGGACAACTATTCAAACAGGATTCAATTTGAGCCAATACCGTGTACATCCCTTCCATATTGAGAGTTGTGTCGCCAAGTCATTATTAGGTGTTTTTTCATGGACTTCACACCTGTATCCCATAGACCACTAAAGTGTGGGCTGCTTGGCGGATTAAAATGCCATGATAATATATTTTATCATTGGCTATATATTCTTTAGAATGTTTCATAATATTGTTGAACTGGTAACGAATTGTGGTTGTTGAGGTGACCCTCAACCGAGGACGAAAATCGAGGATGGTCGTTCAGATCCGCCGTGACACCCAAGTGCCAATATCTTCTCAGACTTGACCCAGTTTGACGCGCGCTCGGCGCTAGCTCAGCTGCCGGCAGTGTGGGCGGGGTTGTGGAGAGTTAGTCTGCCTCCTATCGCTGCAAAAAAAATCACGCGTCTACCTGATTGACGAAACAATGAGGAAGTCCCTCAAGTTATATATATAAAAAAAACTCGGCCGCGAGAATCCTTCAGTCCCTGCCTCTAGCACGGGAGCCCCCTTATGGTGGCGGGGCTCCGCGCTCCCTCCCCTTACCTTGGATTGGGCCGCGAAATATCGCCCAACCCCCTTTACGCAACTTGATGAAACTGACCGCGGCGAGAACGGAAGAGTGGAGTGCCTTCAGGGATTCAGGAAGAAAAAAACGATTTAGCCAAAGATACGTATTAATTTTGTTCATTACTCGTTTTCTTATTCTTATTATTCTTTTATTTTCTCTACGTTATAATTTTCATCCTTTTTATACCCTTCACGGATGTGATAGGGTATATTAACTTTGTCATGAAGTTGCAACGCACAGAAGGAAGCATCTCCGACCATATAAACTATATATATATTCTTGGTCGGTATGATGAGACGAGTCGATTAAGCTCTGTCAGTCTGTCCGTCTGTCTATCTGTTTCTATGCAAACTAGTCCCTTAGTTTTAAAGCTATATAATCGATTTTGTGTCCGTCTGTTCTGTATATCCAGAATGGCTGAACCGATTTTGATGGAATTTGGTGAGAATGTCCACAATTACTACAATTCGCTGACTACTACTACTACTAAAATTAACAATTAATTTTGAAAAAAAAAGTAGTGGGGTGGATGCTCCTCAGCCCGCATGGGGGGTTCTTAAGGGGGGGTGAAAATGGTGTCAAAAATGCGAAATTCCTTATATGTAAGTTTTTTTTGTTGCGGACGACGGCCATCGACACCATACAACGTGTATGCAGCTTTCTGGTAACGCCTACGGAAATTTTCCATGTACTACACCCATACAAAACTACAGGCAGTACCAGAGAGCGAAAATTATCAGCTTGATGTTGATGCTGAGACATCTACTCTGCCAGATTTTCGACAGCATGGCGTATGCGCATGTAGCCTGATTAATAGAACGAGCGTTGTCCTGGTCCGCGCCACCATTTTCGAGACAATGCTGCGCAAGTAGACGAAAGGATCGAAATGCCATCTACATCTACGCCTCTTCACCCCGATTCATATGACACTCATATTACCTATATTTGCCTTACTTGCAAAAAGTCTTCTACGGATATCCTTGCCGCCTCCGAAGGATCCGGAATGCCATCTATAGTACTCCTGGATATTCGCCTCTTCACACCGGTCCATTTGACACCCATGTTGCCCATATTTCGCTTTACTGACAAAAACATCCTTTTTCGAATGTCCTTGTCGCCACCGAAGGATCCGTAATGCCTTCTACAGTACTGCCGGACATTCGCCTCTTCACCCCGGTTCATATGACACTCATATTGCTGATTTTTCAATTGACTTTCATGAATGTTCTTTTCGCCACCGAAGGAGTTGAAATGCCATCTACACTACTCCTGGACATTCGTCTTTTCACCCCGATTCATACGACACCCATATTGTCCATATTTCGCCTTACCAGCAAAAATATCCTTTTTCGAATGTCCTTGTCGCCACCGAAGGACTCTAAGTGCCATTTATAGTATTCCCGGACATTCGCCTCTTCACCCCGGTTCATATGACACCCATATTGCCCATTTTTCACTCGACTTTCGTGAATGTCCTTTTCGCTCCAAGGGACTCGAAATGCCATCTGCACTACTCCTGGATATTCGGGTGTTCACCCCGATTCATATGACACCCATAGTGACCGTATTTCGCTTCACTGCCAAAAGTATCCTTTTTCGAATATCCTTGTCACCACCGAAGGATCCGGAATGCCATCCATATTACTCCTAGGCATTCGCCTCCTCACCTCGGTTCATATGACACCCATATTGCCCATATTTCAATTGACTTTCTTGAATGTCCTTTTCGCCACCGAAGGACTCGAAATGCCATCCGCACTACTCCTGGATATTCGGGTGTCCACCCCGATTCATGTGACACCCATATTGACCGTATTTTGCTTCACTGCCAAAAGTATCCTTTTTCGAATGTCCTTGCTGCCACCGAAGGACTCTACATCTGCAGTACATTCGTCTCTTTCCATCCATTCTCCTCACGTACATATAAAAATCCTTGATTGCATAGACAACCTGCCCAACATACTAGTACTATTTTCATACAAAACCCCGACATTGAATGATGAATCAATTGCTCTCGAGTCGCAGACGCAAATCGCTCAGCCGCTGTCTAGCAAAACACAGCTTAAGTCTACAATACCTACCTAACTTGTCTTTCCACTACCCACTATTTTTCACAATTCGCTACTTTTCACTACCCACTACTTTTCACTACTCGCTACTTTTCACTACCCACTAAATTCGTTACATTTACTACTTTTACTACTTTCGTTACATTTACTACTTTTACTACTTTCGTGAAATTTACTACTTTTACTACTTTCGTTAGATTTACTACTTTCACTACTTTCGTTAGATTTACTACTTTTACTACTTTCGTTACATTTACTACTTTTACTACTTTCGTGAAATTTACTACTTTTACTATTGTACTTTCGTTACATTTACTACTTTTACTACTTTCGTTACATTTACTACTTTTACTACTTTCGTGAAATTTACTACTTTTACTACTTTCGTTACTTTTTAAGTGTTACTTTTGTGAAGAAGTAAGGGTGAAAAAGTATTATGAGAAGTAAAGGTGAAAAAGTAACACTTACTTATTTTTTGCACATGACTAGTACGCGAAGCGTGAAGGGTATCATACCTTCGGCAAGCTAACCGAAGGCTAGCTTGTTTTCTCTTTTTATTCTATTGTATATTCGCCATGATTATTATCACTTTCATATCATTCCATTATTATAATTCTCAATTCTTATCCTCGTTTGCTTCTTCCTACCTACTTAAATTGACATTAGATTTCTCGTTCGTAAGTGATGAAAGTAATTAATTGATCAATTATTACATGAAACATCTTCCATTACTTATTTTATAGGTAATCGCTCTCATTTCAATTAAACAAACTATTGTAAATCCGTTAAGTAATAGATCCAATAGATCTTTATTTTAATTCAATGCTACTTTCCATCCCTACCTGCGCAAGTGATTCGATTTATCAAAAAAAAAGAAAAGATGAAGAAAAGATTTACTTTAGATTATTTACGATAGCCTGATCTGACTTAATGCTGTACTCTGCATTATTACCATATATTGTAAATTAGTTAAAATACTTCTCCGATGTGTAAGTTAAGCCTTAACATAAGAACGATGCTCTATTAACATATGGGAATACAAGCCACTCCTGGTTTTGTTCTTATTTCAAGTAACCCTTGAACCTCTACCATTGCCTCCTGTAGGAGGATCTCAAAATGGCTCAGCGCTAAATTTGGTTCGATCCAAAAAAAATTACGTATACATAAGTAGAGCCAACCGTTGCGAGGACCCGTCTTATTGCATCATGCGGACCTTTAAAGGAACCGCATTCACAGCCTAACAACGTTGGACGTGACGGGAACAAACCGCCATATTCTGTTTTTTTTTTTTTTTGTATGGATCCCTATCTACTATCCCCTAAACTTGATCAAACACGATCGGATTCAACAAATACCTGGTATTCCTCAGGCGGTATCTAGCCAACCCGATGCTGCACCCGGTCGCCGGAAGAGGTTACGCTCCGTGGCTGCAGGATGGCCGTCAATCCCTGGTCAGCCCTGCTGTTGCAATCTGGTGGCGCTGCCTGCCGGATTGGTGGCGGCGAAGTGTTGAGCGAATGTGGTGGCGCTAGCGAGGGTGGTGGCGTCGGCCAATTGAATATGGTGACGTGGCCGCTTGGTTGCGAATAGTCCGGCCGGCAGACACGCCGCTCACCTTGGAGGTTATGCTTTCTGTTGTCCTGCACAATATAGCGGACGGCGTTCCTGCCGGCTGAATTGCTTTCGTTGACCTACGAGGAGTCCATTAGGACCATTTATTTTTCCTTGAGAAAAAAAAATACCTTTCGAGTGGCCTTCAGCAATTTCCTTTGTTTTTGTCGCGACACCGGTTGTTCCTCGCTCCACGGTCCACGTTCTTTCTCCAACTGTCAACTGACAATTGCTTCTTCTTCTTCTTTTTTCCCCGACCTCTTAACTCCATCGGAATTCCGGAGGTCGAATTGTCAATTGACAGTTGGAGAGCCAACGTGGAAATCCAATATGGAGCCAATGGCTGCGCTCATAAAACATCAACGCTACGTGAGCGCTGAGCAATGCATTTCATGAACGCCGCCATTGGTCTGTCCCCCTTATGGCGGCGGGGCTCCGCACTCCCTCCCCTTACCTTGGGTTGGGCCGCGAAATATCGCCCAACCCCCTTTATGCAACTTGATGAAACTGACCGCGGCGAGAAGGGAAGAGTGGAGTGCCTTCAGGGATTCAGGAAGAAAATGAAACCGGAATATAGGGGGCTACGCCCGCAATCCGAGGGTTTTGTAGCAAGTGCTTATTTTGGTTTATAAATATCGTCTCCTTGCTCTTCTTGATATCACTCAGATGGATAGAAAAAACGCAATAAAAATGTCTTAACCACTTACATTTTACATGCTTAATTCATATTACGTGATTGTAACGAAACTTATAACATATTATTGCTTAAGGTGTTGGTTATCGTTGGCCATCAGTACTTTTGACTTCGAACGTGTTTGAGGCGTGCAAGGGTGTGCTAACTGTAACTATACAAATAAACTATTATTGACTTATTCTGAGAAGATATATAGGTACAAACTCCACTATTTTCCATTTTATATGTTTTTCGAAACCCACTTCCTGTAAGTTTTCATAATTCTAAGTATAACGGTCTCAAAATGCAGGCAAGGGGGGGTCAAATTACGAACTAATATTTTCTCCTCCCCACAGTTCCCCTTTCTATAAATTTCGAGAAAATGCCAAAAAATGGAATGTACTCATCATTACCTTTCTCACGACACCTCATTTGCTTATACTCGTACCAGTCGATAAAAAAATTTGACCTTAATTTCGCCTCTATGTGGACCCCCCTTCCACCCGGTAAAGTTGGCCAATTAAGAAACAGCGCCCCCAACCAATCTTTACCCTTTCAAAAATGATTAATTAAATAACTGCAATTCGCACTACGAAAAACAACATGAAAGTATTACTCACACCTATGAGGCGGGTGGGTGTATTTTTTGTATGGATAGTGTCAAAATGCCGAACTTTAAATGAATGTACTATTATTAAATATTATGTGATTATAATGAAACTTAGAAATATTATTGCCTATAATGTTAATTATTATTGGCCATCAATATTTTTGGCCTCGGGTACGCGTAAGGGGTGCAGGGTTGTGCTAACTGAAACTATAGAAATCTACTATTATTAACCTTTTCTGATGAAATTTCAAAATTCTAGAAATCTAGGTTTTCTACACTAGTAAAACGGCGCTTTTCTGTAAATTTTCATATTTCTAAGTATAACGGTCTCGAAATGCAAGGGGGGGGGGACAAACTCGGATGACATATTTTCCCCTCTCCCTCTTTTCCCGTTTGTTCAAATTTGAAAAAAATTCCAAAAATGGAATGTACTCAACGGTACCTTTCTTATGATACCCCACTTGCCTGTACTTAACGAAAAAAAAATTTCGACCTTCATTTCCCCTCTATGGGGACCTCCCCTTAAAGTTGCCCTATTACAACGATTCGCTTTCTCCGGTGAATTATAGTAATTGTACACATTCCAACAAAATTTCATGTATGTAGCTTCAGCCGTTCGTGAGATATTCCATGGACAGACGGACAGACGGACAGACGGACAGACGGACAGACAGACATTTGACCGATTTCATAAGGGTTTTGTTTTACTACAAAACCCTAAAAACGATTTAGCCAAAGATATGTTCATTCCTCTTTTTCTTTTTCTTATTCTTATTATTCTTTTATTATCTCTACGTTATAATTTTTATCCTTTTTTCTCTTTTTATTCTATATTCGCCATGATTATTATCACTTTCATATCATTCCATTATTATATTTTAATTCTCAATTCTTATCCTCGTTTGCTTCTTCCTACCTACTTACAAACCTAGACAAGGTATTTAACAACTATATTGAACATAAATTGACATTAGATTTCTCGTTCGTAAGTGATGAAAGTAATTACTTGATCAAATATTACATGAAACATCTTCCATTACTTATTTTGTAGGTAATCCCTCTCATTTCTAACAATTAAACAAATTTAATCCGTTATGTAATACATCCAACAGATATGGCTTTATTTTAATTCAATGCTACTTTCCATCCCTACCTGCGCAAGTGATTCGATTTATCAAAAAAAGAAAAGATGAAAAAAAGAAAAGATTTCCTTTAGATTATTTACGATAGCCTGATCTGACTTAATGCTGTACTCTGCATTATTACCATATATTGTAAATTAGTTAAAATACTTCTCCGATGTGTAAGTTAAGCCTTAACATAAGAACGATGCTCTATTAACATATGGGAATACAAGCCACTCCTGGTTTTGTTCTTATTTCAAGTAACCCTTGAACCTCTACCATTGCCTCCTGTAGGAGGATCTCAAAATGGCTCAGCGCTAAATTTGGTTCGATCAAAAAAAAAACTACGTATACATAAGTAGAGCCAACCGTTGCGAGGACTCCTCTTATTGCATCATGCAAACCTTTAAAGAAACCGCATTCACAGCCTAACAACATTGGACGTGACGGGAACAAACCGCCTTATTCTGTTTTTTTTATGGATCCCTATCTACTATCCCCTAAACTTGATCAAACACGATCGGATTCAACAAATACCTGGTATTCCTCAGGCGGTATCTAGCCAAACCGATGCTGGACCCGGTTGCCGGAAGAGGTTACGCTCCGTGGCTGCAGGATGGCCGTCAATCCCTAGTCAGCCCTGCTGTTGCAATCTGGTGGCGCTGCCTGCCGGATTGGTGGCGGCGAAGTGTTGAGCGAATGTGGTGGCGCTAGCGAGGGTGGTGGCATCGGTCCACTGAACATGGTGACGGCCCCTGCCAAATGCGGTGGCGGCTTTGGTGGCGAGCTTGCTTGCGAATAGTCCTGCCGGCAGACACGCCGCTCGCCTTGGAGGTTATGTTTTCTGTTGTCCTGTACAATATAGCGGACGGCGTTCCTGCTGGCTGAATTGCTTTCGTTGACCTACGAGGAGTTCATTGGGACCATTTATTTTTCTTTGAAAAAAACAAAAAAAAATTCCTTTCGAGTGTCCTTCAGCAATTTCCTTTGTTTTGGTCGCGACACCGGTTGTTCCTCGCTCCACGGTCCAAGTTCTTTCTCCAAATGTGCACTGACAATTGCTTCTCCTTATTTTTCCCCGACCTCCTAATAATAATAAATAAGGACAGGCTAAGGTACCCAAAGGTGGGCACTGCGACCATGAGATCTATTGTGCCTTATAGCCTTAAACTAATCCAAAAGACTCTCAATCAGCCTGATGAAGGCCAGTAGGTCCTTTGTAGGAGCGCTCTTAACGACCGCGGAGCTCACGATGGAATCTCCAAGAAACAAGAACCTCGAACGAGCAACCGCCGGGCATTCGCAGAGAAGGTGTTTGGTTGACTCAGTGTCCTCCAGACAAAGTCTGCATTCCGTTTCAGTAGCCAGACCCATTTTGTTGAGGTGATATCTTACCCAGTGGTGTCCCGTGAGGTAACCAACAATTAACCTCAGGTCCGCTCTGCCCAGGCGGCTAGTTTCTTTGATACCGTATGGGTTTATAAGATCTTTCGACTGACGAAGACCAGCGAGATCATTCCAGTGACGCAACCTTTCATTTGCGGACCATTGCTTAACCAGCTGTCTGGTTGTAGCCCAGCTCAGACCACAGTACGGATCAGGCCCGATAAATTTCACAGATGAGCTCTGCCTAGCGAGTTCATCCGCAGCTTCGTTACCTTGAATGCCCTGATGGCCTGGTACCCAACATAGAGTTACCCGATTGGTGTTTGTGAGACACTGAAGGGTATCAAAACACTCTTTCACTAATTTTGAAGAAAATTTGTATGAAGAAAGAGCCTTAATAGCTGCCTGGCTGTCCGTGCAGATAGCAATGTTTGCGCCATTAAGTTTCTTGTGCAGAATTTCTCTGGCGCAGGTCTCAATGGCATGGATCTCTGCTTAAAATATGCTGGGCCAGACGCCCATGGCGATTGAAATCCTGGTGCTCGGTCCAAAGACCCCAGACCAACTCCCTGATCAGTCTTTGACCCATCCGTAAACCACATGGTACAGCTAGGGTCAGGACAGAGGTTGGCACTATCCCATTCCGAGCGGCATGGAATTGAGACCGAGAATTTTCTTTCGAAGCAAAATTCCGTAGTCATGTAATCTGATCTCCAACAGATCTGCAAACCCGGAATCCGCTCCAGGATGCTCATGTGGCCCTGATTGTACACATGAGCATCATAAGTTAAACGCACTCGAAGACCGCTAAGAGCCGCAGATTCCTGTATAAAAAAATTATACAAAGTATCTACACTGCATGCAGATACATCGGTACATGGATATGTCTTATGCCTACCGAAAGCGTGGGACGTGTTTTGTCGAATGATTTCATCCAGTATAACTATACTGGGATCTTTATAAAACTTACGTCGATATCTTCAACTCGACACACGGATAGCTGCCAAGATGCAAGACCTGATGAGTGTTGCTACCAGTACGAAACCATTAAGCTTGGAGAAATTAAATAGAAGGAATTGGAGAATAAGGGGGGCCAAAGGCCTCTGATAACGGCAGTAGGTCAAACCGCTGACGACTAAATCTTAGCGATAAGACAGTTTCGAAAAAGGCAAGATAGAAATAGCCTGAATTGCTGACCAACACCCAAGCGTCTCAAGTTAAGCAGGGTGGGATGATTTGTGTAGCTGCACCTGCAAAATAGTTGTGTGAACTCCAGCACGTTGATTAAACCATCTGAAGTAGCTATCTCCGAGACCACCCCCTGAATGGTGTTAAGCGATGTGCTGACAACTCGTCCTTTTAAAAACCACTCCTCGTCAAGAAACAAGGAACAAAAGTCTCGGATTAGATGGATCAACAACGACGACCACGCAAACGACTAAAGGATTATTTTCTTTCGGATCCTGGAATGCATAATCCCTGAACAAACTGGGGAGCCGAGACGGCCCTCCTTCAACAGGTCGAAAACTACAAACTGAGCATTACTGCAGTCTAGGAAACAAATTGGCTAGGCAGCGAGTTCAATGCCAAGAAATCGCACACAATTTTTAAAAGTGGCAAACCATCGGGCAACAAGTTGTTTGGAGTAGCATTTATAGTGAACAGTCACCGCAACCCGCACATTATTGACTTCAAACCCATAAACGAACAGCTGTGTGCGATTCACATTAAGACTCGATTTTTCAACCTCTGGCTTTTCAATGTGCACGCCCCCACTGAAGTAAAAGAAGACGCAGTAAAAGACGCGTTCTACACCCGCCTTGGGACTAACGTCCCCATATGAACCGGACCGGATACACGCGTTCTAATGAGATTGAACACCCAACCACATGAGACAGATAGACACGCCCTATTAAAAGTCAACATTTATGCTGCTAATACATCGTACCGTATGTGGGGCTTTTGTTCTATGTTTATAGCACGTAGTATAAATCCGCCATTTTGTTCAATATGTTTATTGCACGTGTGGTGGGGGCCCACATTGTGAACTAGTCAGACCTCAAATCGCCGCCATTGCAAATGCACAACCAAAGTCGCTGGATCACCCGATTTGGCTCGAATTAACTTCATCCGCTCTCGCTCATCTTCGGGGGGCGGGAACTATGTACACTCTCTCAAATTGCGTCTGCGCATGTCCAAGTGTTAGTCGAACTGACTACTTGCTACTTTTTCTGGGATCCTAGTGATTCAGATAGTACAATGGGTGCTATTTTAAATCGGCCACTACATTCATTCTTGCCATCCACAACGTCAATCAACATCTCAACATGTACACACAAGATCCCCGCAAGCGCGCCGCCCTCGCGGATCCACAAGCAACAGCCATGCACAATGACCACTTCACTCAAACGACATGCACAACCAGAATTGAAAAATTTTCAATGGGCTTGTTTCCTCTTCTGACCCCCGAGTAGAAAAACAGACATTTCGTGTGACGGACAGATTTTTAGGATGACCCCCAGCTATAAGACATATCCATGTCAATATGCAGCGGAGTAAGACCAACAATCGCCTCAATGGCCGATGTCGGACATGTACGGATGGATCCTGCCATACCAAGGCATGCAAGACGTTGTAGTTTGGTACACAACTGTATGGTGCAACGCTGCTGCGTTTTGGGCCACCATACTAGCGCAGCATATGTCACGACTGGTCGTACCAGCATCAAATATAGCCACTTAGTCATTTTAGGGGTGAGGCCCCAGGTTTTACCAAAGAGCGATCTGCAAGCCCACATGATTCTAGTGGCCTTATTAATGACAGTCTCGACGTGATTGCTCCAGTTGAGCCTCCAGTCCAACGTAATGCCCAGACACTTGACTTCAGTGGAGAACTGAAGTACCGTCCTGCCTAGACTGACCGAGCTTAAGTTAAGAATTTTCCTCCGTGTGAATGGGACCAAGACGGTCTTTTGAGGGTTAACACTCAGGCCAACTTCAGTGCACCAACGAAGGACTAAGTCAAGTGCAGCACCCATCACCTCAGTGACGGTCGTTTCAAACTTTCCTCTGATTATAATAGTTATATCATCGGCATATCCAATAGCATGATAACCATAATCACATAGCCTAGCTAGTAACTCGTCTACGACTAGTGACCAGAGAAGTGGGGAAAGAACTCCTCCCTGAGGACAACCTTTAACAGCATTAACACAGGAGAAGGCGCCACTCAACGTTGAGTAGATCTCGCGCCCGCGAAGCATGGCATCGATCCACATAATAGTGGCTGTGGGTATATCTCTGAGCTCAAGTGCTCTAGATATGCAGCTGTAGCCAGTATTGTCGAAAGCTCCTCCTAACTCTATCGGAATTCCGGAGGTCGAATTGTCAATTGACAGTTGGAGAGCCAACGTGGAAATCCAATATGGACACCGCCATCTTTATCCTCAGGCCGGAGTGTCAAAGTAATGACGTCATGACAAGCAGTGAACCATATGTAAACAAAGTGAAAAACGCGTGCAGTCGACCTCTTGAAATCTGATGATTTTCGTGCGTAAAAGTGATTTTAGTGTCGCGATTTGAAGTGCAATTGAAAGTAGTTCTTGTCACTGATATTTAGAAGTGAAAAAAACGCAAGGTGCCGCGAACTTCCGAACAAAATGAACTGCTCGAATGTGCGCGAGACATGAGTGTGGTTATGAAAGTGCGACACGGACAATTTCGCATTTTTCGTTAATTTCCCGGTAATTTGGCTAGTGTGAATGGTACAGCACTACTTTGGGACGAATCCTTGGGCCGGTGAGTTCAGCGGAAACTCCCGGAAGTGCCCCAAAAAGTTAATTCAAAGTGGTTGTCAAATTACAACATTACAGGTGTTTTCCGGCCTTTTCATCGGAATTCATAGGGTAATTATACGTTTTTTGTTGTGCAAAAATTTTAGTGAATTGATGCGCCCCAAAATACGGGTTTTAAACGCGTTGTTGACGAGCCAGACGAAAGTTTCACGGCAGCTGACAGGACTAGATGCCTAGCAGTGAAACTTTCGTCCGGTTCGTCAACATCGTGGTCAAAATCCACACTTTGGGGCGCATCAATCCACTTAAATTCTACCACAACAAAAAACGCATACTTACCCTATGAATTCCGATGAAAAGGCCGGAAATCACCTGTAATGTTGTCATTTGACGACCACTTGAAATTCACTTTTTGGGGCACTCCCGGGAGTTTCCGCTAAACTCACCGGCCCGAGGATTCGTCCCAGAGTATTGCTGTACCATTAACACTTCCCGAATTGCCGGAAAATAAACGAAAAATGCGAAATTTCCCGTGTCGCACTTTCCTAACCTCGCACTATTCAATACACCATTTCACTCGATATTTCCCGGCACTTCACGTTTTTTTTTACTTTCACACGGCACTGATAGCTACTTCTTTAATTACACTTAAAATTCCGGCACTAAACTCACTTTTACACACAATTATCGCGATATTTCACCGGGCGACCGCACGCGTTCCCACTTCGTTGACTGCTTATCATGTCGTTAGTGCTTTGACAATCAGCTGACACTCCGGCCTGAGAGTAAAGATGGCAGTGATATGGAGCCAATGGCTGCGCTCATAAAACATCAACGCTACGTGAGCGCTGAGAAATGCGTTTTATGAACGCCGCCATTGGTCTGTTTGCGCTGGTACAGTCAGTTGCAAGTGTGCGGGCGAGTATTTTCGCTCGGCACACCTGCAACTGTGTGCACCACGGCGCGACCACACCAAGTTCGCTGGCTCTCATTACAAATTTCTTCTTGAGTTCTTTATTGGCTCCAACAACAACATTTGCCTCTGCGTGACGTAAACCGTTTAATCGCAGCAATGCAAGCCATTGAAGTAAGATCACTATTTAGCTCTAGATGTATTGCCTTTGTTGATAGGCAAACGAACAAAGCAATATATGATTTCACTCTCACAGAGATTCAAAGGCTCTGCTGAATTATGCAGGCCATAGACGCACCTACTAATCCGTCGGATTGGTCGGACGTCAACCACTGATACGCGAACCGTATTCATACAATTTTACTCGAGAAAAGTAGTCTAACAAGTCATTCTCTATCGCCGCGACGCGCTCCGCATAAGTGTACAGAGACAGCCCGCGCGACTACCTTTTCTGACCCTATATTGTAGTTGTTGTTTGGGTTGGCTTTGAGCTCGTGTCGAGCTCGATGCTCAACACGACGAACCCGACTCCCAACCCAGACCCGACCATACCGATTTGGCTCGAATTAACTTCATCCGCTCTCGCTCATCTTCGGGGGGCGGGAACTATGTACACTCTCTCAAATTGCGTCTGCGCATGTCCAAGTGTTAGTCGAACTGACTACTTGCTACTTTTTCTGGGATCCTAGTGATTCAGATAGTACAATGGGTGCTATTTTAAATCGGCCACTACATTCATTCTTGCCATCCACAACGTCAATCAACATCTCAACATGTACACACAAGATCCCCGCAAGCGCGCCGCCCTCGCGGATCCACAAGCAACAGCCATGCACAATGACCACTTCACTCAAACGACATGCACAACCAGAATTGAAAAATTTTCAATGGGCTTGTTTCCTCTTCTGACCCCCGAGTAGAAAAACAGACATTTCGTGTGACGGACAGATTTTTAGGATGACCCCCAGCTATAAGACATATCCATGTCAATATGCAGCGGAGTAAGACCAACAATCGCCTCAATGGCCGATGTCGGACATGTACGGATGGATCCTGCCATACCAAGGCATGCAAGACGTTGTAGTTTGGTACACAACTGTATGGTGCAACGCTGCTGCGTTTTGGGCCACCATACTAGCGCAGCATATGTCACGACTGGTCGTACCAGCATCAAATATAGCCACTTAGTCATTTTAGGGGTGAGGCCCCAGGTTTTACCAAAGAGCGATCTGCAAGCCCACATGATTCTAGTGGCCTTATTAATGACAGTCTCGACGTGATTGCTCCAGTTGAGCCTCCAGTCCAACGTAATGCCCAGACACTTGACTTCAGTGGAGAACTGAAGTACCGTCCTGCCTAGACTGACCGAGCTTAAGTTAAGAATTTTCCTCCGTGTGAATGGGACCAAGACGGTCTTTTGAGGGTTAACACTCAGGCCAACTTCAGTGCACCAACGAAGGACTAAGTCAAGTGCAGCACCCATCACCTCAGTGACGGTCGTTTCAAACTTTCCTCTGATTATAATAGTTATATCATCGGCATATCCAATAGCATGATAACCATAATCACATAGCCTAGCTAGTAACTCGTCTACGACTAGTGACCAGAGAAGTGGGGAAAGAACTCCTCCCTGAGGACAACCTTTAACAGCATTAACACAGGAGAAGGCGCCACTCAACGTTGAGTAGATCTCGCGCCCGCGAAGCATGGCATCGATCCACATAATAGTGGCTGTGGGTATATCTCTGAGCTCAAGTGCTCTAGATATGCAGCTGTAGCCAGTATTGTCGAAAGCTCCTCCTAACTCTATCGGAATTCCGGAGGTCGAATTGTCAATTGACAGTTGGAGAGCCAACGTGGAAATCCAATATGGAGCCAATGGCTGCGCTCATAAAACATCAACGCTACGTGAGCGCTGAGAAATGCGTTTTATGAACGCCGCCATTGGTCTGTTTGCGCTGGTACAGTCAGTTGCAAGTGTGCGGGCGAGTATTTTCGCTCGGCACACCTGCAACTGTGTGCACCACGGCGCGACCACACCAAGTTCGCTGGCTCTCATTACAAATTTCTTCTTGAGTTCTTTATTGGCTCCAACAACAACATTTGCCTCTGCGTGACGTAAACCGTTTAATCGCAGCAATGCAAGCCATTGAAGTAAGATCACTATTTAGCTCTAGATGTATTGCCTTTGTTGATAGGCAAACGAACAAAGCAATATATGATTTCACTCTCACAGAGATTCAAAGGCTCTGCTGAATTATGCAGGCCATAGACGCACCTACTAATCCGTCGGATTGGTCGGACGTCAACCACTGATACGCGAACCGTATTCATACAATTTTACTCGAGAAAAGTAGTCTAACAAGTCATTCTCTATCGCCGCGACGCGCTCCGCATAAGTGTACAGAGACAGCCCGCGCGACTACCTTTTCTGACCCTATATTGTAGTTGTTGTTTGGGTTGGCTTTGAGCTCGTGTCGAGCTCGATGCTCAACACGACGAACCCGACTCCCGACCCAGACCCGACCATACCGATTTGGCTCGAATTAACTTCATCCGCTCTCGCTCATCTTCGGGGGGCGGGAACTATGTACACTCTCTCAAATTGCGTCTGCGCATGTCCAAGTGTTAGTCGAACTGACTACTTGCTACTTTTTCTGGGATCCTAGTGATTCAGATAGTACAATGGGTGCTATTTTAAATCGGCCACTACATTCATTCTTGCCATCCACAACGTCAATCAACATCTCAACATGTACACACAAGATCCCCGCAAGCGCGCCGCCCTCGCGGATCCACAAGCAACAGCCATGCACAATGACCACTTCACTCAAACGACATGCACAACCAGAATTGAAAAATTTTCAATGGGCTTGTTTCCTCTTCTGACCCCCGAGTAGAAAAACAGACATTTCGTGTGACGGACAGATTTTTAGGATGACCCCCAGCTATAAGACATATCCATGTCAATATGCAGCGGAGTAAGACCAACAATCGCCTCAATGGCCGATGTCGGACATGTACGGATGGATCCTGCCATACCAAGGCATGCAAGACGTTGTAGTTTGGTACACAACTGTATGGTGCAACGCTGCTGCGTTTTGGGCCACCATACTAGCGCAGCATATGTCACGACTGGTCGTACCAGCATCAAATATAGCCACTTAGTCATTTTAGGGGTGAGGCCCCAGGTTTTACCAAAGAGCGATCTGCAAGCCCACATGATTCTAGTGGCCTTATTAATGACAGTCTCGACGTGATTGCTCCAGTTGAGCTTCCAGTCCAACGTAATGCCCAGACACTTGACTTCAGTGGAGAACTGAAGTACCGTCCTGCCTAGACTGACCGAGCTTAAGTTAAGAATTTTCCTCCGTGTGAATGGGACCAAGACGGTCTTTTGAGGGTTAACACTCAGGCCAACTTCAGTGTACCAACGAAGGACTAAATCAAGTGCAGCACCCATCACCTCAGTGACGGTCGTTTCAAACTTTCCTCTGATTATAATAGTTATATCATCGGCATATCCAATAGCATGATAACCATAATCACATAGCCTAGCTAGTAACTCGTCTACGACTAGTGACCAGAGAAGTGGGGACAGAACTCCTCCCTGAGGACAACCTTTAACAGCATTAACACAGGAGAAGGCGCCACTCAACGTTGAGTAGATCTCGCGCCCGCGAAGCATGGCATCGATCCACATAATAGTGGCTGTGGGTATATCTCTGAGCTCAAGTGCTCTAGATATGCAGCTGTAGCCAGTATTGTCGAAAGCTCCTCCTAACTCTATCGGAATTCCGGAGGTCGAATTGTCAATTGACAGTTGGAGAGCCAACGTGGAAATCCAATATGGAGCCAATGGCTGCGCTCATAAAACATCAACGCTACGTGAGCGCTGAGAAATGCGTTTTATGAACGCCGCCATTGGTCTGTTTGCGCTGGTACAGTCAGTTGCAAGTGTGCGGGCGAGTATTTTCGCTCGGCACACCTGCAACTGTGTGCACCACGGCGCGACCACACCAAGTTCGCTGGCTCTCATTACAAATTTCTTCTTGAGTTCTTTATTGGCTCCAACAACAACATTTGCCTCTGCGTGACGTAAACCGTTTAATCGCAGCAATGCAAGCCATTGAAGTAAGATCACTATTTAGCTCTAGATGTATTGCCTTTGTTGATAGGCAAACGAACAAAGCAATATATGATTTCACTCTCACAGAGATTCAAAGGCTCTGCTGAATTATGCAGGCCATAGACGCACCTACTAATCCGTCGGATTGGTCGGACGTCAACCACTGATACGCGAACCGTATTCATACAATTTTACTCGAGAAAAGTAGTCTAACAAGTCATTCTCTATCGCCGCGACGCGCTCCGCATAAGTGTACAGAGACAGCCCGCGCGACTACCTTTTCTGACCCTATATTGTAGTTGTTGTTTGGGTTGGCTTTGAGCTCGTGTCGAGCTCGATGCTCAACACGACGAACCCGACTCCCGACCCAGACCCTACCATACCCAACAACAATTTCAATATAGAGTCCGAGCGGCATTTGAATAGGTGAATTGTTGTGAGTGAACGACTACGGTGTGTGTCGAAATACAAAATAGTCTTATTATTATTATTATATTCTGGGGGATAGCCGAAGAAGACCACTAACGTTTGGGTCCCTTTTCGCCCCCTCCCGGTCATCAGTGGCTTCCAGATGTCGACTGATAGTTGTCGACCTCTTTCTTCATCACTGAGTCCCGTGTTATTGCTAGAATTTGTTTAAGGCTGAGCTCACTCATGGCTTCCACACTTATCGTGTGCTTGCCTGTGATCCTCAACCTCGTGCTAGCCAATGCTGGACATTCGCACACAATGTGTGCTGCCGTCTCGGCCTCCTCCAGGCATAGCCTGCAAACGTCATCTTCCCCGATTTTCATCTTGGCCAGATGAGCCTTAAAATTACTATGCCCTGTGACCAAGGCAGTTATCCAGCTTAGGGTACTCCGTTTATAACTGAGTACCTTTCTCGCTTCCCTACCTAGAGGGCTGGTCATTGCATTCCGAGCTTGTTTGCAAGTGACTAGCTCCTGCCATCTTTGTCGATGCATGGAGTCCATCCACTCCCCAACCTTCGCTCCAATCATGCCGTTCCCCAAAGCAACTCTGGGTTCTGGGCCAATGAAAGTTGCCGCAGATCTCTGTTTTGCTAGGGCATCCGCCGCCTCATTTCCTGTTGTACATATGTGTCCTTTTACCCACATCAGCGTAACCTCATTTTCTGAGGCACACGTGTTGAGCTTCCGGACACACTCTAGTACCAGTTTAGAGTTTATGTTCGTCTGCTGGATGCGTCTGATCACCGATTGGTTGTCCAGTGCAATGAGGATTTTCTTCCCCCGCACCTGACCTTCAAGCAGGTGGTCCAACGCATGCAACAAGCCAAGCATCTCTGCCTGGTATACGGACACATACTCTCCTAGACTAAGCGCACATGCTAGGTTTAGCTCTTCAGAGTAAACCCCCGCCCCCGCTTTACCGTCCATTAAAGAGCCATCAGTAAAAATGCTGATGTCATTGTACATACACTCATTGTGTATGTCTCCATCTGCAATGTGAGTCTTGTGTAGTCTTTCAACTACCCTACGTCTACTCATGCCTTCTACCGGCATTAGAGTCTCCCTGACCTCATCATGAATAATGTCTAGGATGCTCTTATGACCGCTGCTAGTTCCAAAGCGATGCCACATGGCATCCCTTTCCATGCGTATTGCCGAAAACGCCGCCGTTTTCTGTATAAATAAGTCCAACGGCGTCAGTCCCAGCAATGCCTCCATTGCTCGCGTTGGTGTGGTGCGCATCGCACCACATATGCTTACGCAAGCTATCCTTTGTACCCCATCCAGCTTCTGCTTTGTGGTATTCTGCATGGCTTTTGGCCACCATACCACTGATGCGTAGGCTAGAATGGGCCTTACCATCATTGTGTAAATCCAGTGTGTCGCTTTAGGTGAAATTCCCCACCTACGAGCACACACTCTCTTACATTGATGCAAAATCCTTTTCGCTTTTTGGATCTTTTCATCAACGTGAACATTCCAAGTTAGTTTCGCATCTAAGGTAACTCCTAGATGCTTCACTTCCTTGGACACCTTAATTTCCGAACCAAAGAGCCGTAAGGGAGTTATCTCTATGTCTTTCCTCTTACGAGTAAAAATCATAGTGTTTGATTTACTAGCGTTTATGGTTAGCTCTTGCTCATTACACCATTCTTCGGTTACTTTGAGAGCTTGTCCCAAGCAACCTAGAATTGTGTCCATGAACTTTCCACTGACCGTGAGTGCCAAGTCATCGGCGTATCCTACAGTGTGTACGCCCATCGAGTCCAGCTTCCAGAGAAGACTGTCCACGGTGATGTTCCACAGTAGAGGCGAAAGAACACCTCCTTGGGGGCATCCTCGGACTACCTTACCCCGTATTCTTTCACATCCACTGCTAAGATTTACCGCCCTCTGCTTAAGCATAGAGTGGATCCACTTAATTATAATATAATCAACCCCCCGCTCAGTCAGGGCGTTCCTTAGTTTGGTAAAGGAGATTTTATCAAAAGCACCCTCTATATCCATAAAAGTAGACATAGCGATCCCGCCATTGTTAATCTCTCTCTCTGCAACTCTAACAAGTTCGTGTAGAGCGGTTTCCGTAGATCTGCCCGCTCTATAAGCATGTTGGCACCTACTCAGAGGACTATACATTAGCGTGGTGCTCTCCAGGTAGTCCACCAACACTTTTTCCATTGTTTTCAACAGGAATGATGTAAGGCTAACCGGCCTGAAGGACTTTGCCGCTGTATAGTCTTTCTTTCCCGGTTTAGGCAGGAAGACCATCTTAGCCTCCCTCCATGCCTTCGGGATATAGCCTGCTGAAAGACAGGCGACGAATATATTCCGGATCCTATCTAGTAGAGCGCCCATGCCCCACTGTAATAGTGCCGGGAATATTCCGTTCATTCCAGCCGTTTTAAATGATGCAAAAGAGTTTATAGCACTTTTGACTCCATTTGGAATTATTATCCTCTCAGCTTCTTGTTGACTTACCCCATTAGTCCCCTTGTTAGTTTGGGCCCATGGTTGGATTGACTTCCAGGAAAATGTACCTCCATCAGCGCCTGCAACGTTTCTTCCACTGTTTCTGTCATAGAACCATCAACTTTACGTATCAGCCCCATTTTCGAAGCAGTGTCTTTCGATATCATCTTCTGTAATCTGCATACTTCCGACGTATCCTTCATGCTAGAGCAGAATTCCCTGCACGTATTTCGTTTCCGAAGACGTAAGGTTCTTTTCAGCTCCCTCTTTTTATCCTTGTATAGTTCCCAAGAGTGAGAGTCTCTCTCCCTCATGTAACGGTTAAAGGCTTTCCTTGCCCTTTTTTCATAGACTCCAGTTCCCTACTCCACCATGGTGTTGGGTACTTTTCGTCCACTACTGTGGAGGGACAAGCGTGTTCGAAAGCGCGATTAACCCTCCGTATACAAGGTGGGGTCTGACAGACCCCAGCGTTGAAAAAAATGTTGCCATTTTCAAACTATAAAACGTTTTCCCCGTAACTGGAACTTAAATGCTTCCAAACCGATTGATGAGCTTTATTCAGTTCAGTGCCAGACACCAAGTTACTTAGAAGCTTTGAAAGTCTGAGTGGGTATCACAGACCCCACCTTGTACGGGACGTCACTATAAAGTAACGTGAAAATAAATTTGGTAGCTGGGATATCTGTGCAAGGTATCAACGGAATTAAATTTGCAAAGTGAGTTTGGGTGCTACACGTGCGTTTTACATTTGCTTATGTACCAAAATGTATTTTTAGATATTATTACCAGTGAAATATGATTAGCTTAACGGACTCCCAAATTTTAGAAGCACTTTTAGAGGAAGATGACTTCGACTATGTGGAACAAGAACTGGCATCAGATAATGAACCTGATAATGTGAGCATTGTAAGTGATCACAACAGTGAGGTCGATGCCGAAATTTTCGATTCTGAAGAACCGGTCTTGGAACTTGACCAGTCTAATGGACCGACATTTTATATGGGTAAAGATGGGACATCCAAATGGCAGAAGGTTCCACTAAGAGGCAATATTCGTAGCCGCTCAGAAAACATTATTAGTGATCAGCCTGGTGTAAAACCATCAGCAAGAGGTAAGATTACGCCTCTTTTGTGCTTCGAAACGTTCATTACGAATGATATTGTTGATGATATTGTTAACTGTACAAACGAAAAAATCCGTTCCTGTGTTACAAATAACGCTGAAAAGTCCGAAACGACGAAGCAAGAAATAAAGGCACTGTTTGGCTTACTGTTTATATCCGGTTTAGTTCATTGTGGTCGGCAAAATTCGGTTGATTTATGGGCCACTGATGGTACTGGAATGGACATCTTTCGAGACACAATGAATAGAAACAGATTTGCTTTTTTTAAAAATTTGTAAAGAATTGTCAGGATGCATACACTCCTTATGAAAACCTTACTCTAGATGAAGAACTGGTTGCTTTTAGAGGTCGATGTGGTTTTCGCCAATATATTCCATCCAAACCGGCAAAATACGGTATAAAAATTTATGCTTTAGTGGACAACAAAACTTATTATACCCTAAATATGGAAATATATTGCGGAAAACAACCTGAAAACAGTCCTTATGCAGTGAGCAATAAATCGTTTGATGTAGTTGATCGATTGGTACGATGTGTTTCACAATCATCTCGTAATCTTACGATGGACAATTTTTTCACTAGTTATGAAAGCACTGAATATTTACAAAAGAATCATAAATTAACTATTGTCGGAACAATGCGAGCTAATAAAACTTGTATTCCGCTCGTCTTAAAAAAAAAGAGAAGAAAAGACAACATTGTTTGGATTTCAAAAAGATATCACTATATTTTCATATGTACCGAAGCCGAATAAAATGGTATATATGATGTCGTCATTGCATCATGATAATGAAATTGATCCTGATAGTGGACCTATGCAAAAACTAGCTATTATATCATATTATAATCAGACGAAAAGTGGTGTCGATGTAGTAGATAAACTGTCAAGAACGTACGATGTTTCGCGGAATTCTAAACGTTGGCCTCTAACGGTATTTTACGCATTACTAAATCATGCAGGCATAAACGGTATGATCATACACATGTTGAATACTGGAATTGAAAAGAATAAAACAAATCTAAGAAGAAAATTTATTCGTGAATTGGCAATATCTTTAGTTAAAGATTACATAGTGGCAAGAAGAGAAAACCAGAAGCTCCCTAGGGAACTGCGCAGCAGAATTGCTAAATATTTCGAAAACTCTGGTGAGAACTTAGAGGAACCACCGGCAAAAAGGGCCAACATGAAACAGAGATGTACAGTGTGTCCTAGGAACAAGGACAGAAAGACTAAATACACCTGTACACAATGTAACACTCCTATATGTTTGGAGCATGCATTTTTTTCCTGTGAAGATTGCAGTAACTTTGAGTCTGACGATACCACCTAAAACTTCTCTCCTGGATCAAAAATTTATAATTATACCCTAGACTTTTATTAATTAAAAGTTAGATATGTTATTATTACTATATATGTTCGATATAGCGCCGTCATGTCGTCAAAACAACAATATAAAACAAAATTTAAAAAATATGTTTTTAAGTTGGCAGAAATCGCCTTTTCTTTAATTTTTTGAATAAAAAGATATCAAAATTGAAATTTTTTTCTGTTTTTTTTTTTTTTACTTAAGCCCCTTTACTATGTATGGCTGCTTGATAGTTCCATATAAAATAAAATTCACCAAAAGTTAAGAAATATGTGTTTTATGACCAATATCTTCTGGGGTATGTCAGACCCCACCTTGTATGGGGTGCGACTTTTAGTCACCTTGTATACGGAGGGTTAACAGCGGAGTTCAGTTGTTCCACTGTTCGCTCTATCTCGACCGTATTCCGAGGTATTCCGTCTTGAATGTCCTCGACTTGTTCCAATAAATAATATATGTCTCGTACTTAACACGATCAGTATTTTTTGGCACTCTTATACGTTTGCGTTCGCTACTCCGTTTTCTGCCATACAGAATTTCAAACTGGATAGCCCTGTGATCAGACATGGTTAGCCTCTCCACCACTCTCTAATTCAGAACTCTGTCAATCATATTAACAGAGCTTAGGGTAATGTCGATCACCTCAGCCCTTCGAGCATCCACGAAGGTGGGAGCGACCCCCTTGTTTGCTACCAGCAGATTGTACCTTTCCACAAATTCTAGCAGCTGCTGTCCTCTGGGATTGTCATCTGTGCTGCCCCACTCAGTGTTGTGCGCATTGGCATCACAGCCTATGATCAGGGCCATATCTCTTTCAGATTTTCTACTTCCTCTGATGGAGGTGGTTCTGGTGCATCATAAGGGAGATATGTTGGTGCAATTAGGAATGATCCTGCACCACTGCCGATCATTACTACCGTAAGATCAGGTGAGCAGAGATGCATCATTTTTACTGCACGTATTCCATGACGCATCAGTATGCATGTCCTTATTTTACCGTCCACCTGTGCATGGTACAGATTTGCGATTTGTTGTTTTGTAAAATCCAGGGTTCCTGTATCAAAGCTATGTTCAGTTTCTCTTCACCAAAGCATCTCGTCATCATCGCTGATGCCGCTTTACTGTGATGAATATTCAGCTGGCACACAGTTAGTGTTTCTTTGTGCGGTGCAATATGGTCTGCTTGTTGATGAATTTGTAGACACGATAATATATACGTATACATGCACGTACATATGTGAGTATTATAGAAGGCTCCCTGTAGTTGAGATTGGGTAGATCTTCACCGTCTCCTTAATCAAAGTTGCACAGGTGCAAGAACAATTACAACCTGCAGGTAAATGGGAATTAAGCAATTGTACTGATAATCGTGGGAATATAATTTGTTAGTTGGTTGGAAACTTGTACATATTTCGAAATGTGCTCTATATGGTAAGACTGGAACTTATAGCGGATCCTATATGGTGTATTATCTACGAGTATATATGTATACTGTATTATTACTTGTAAAGCAACTTCTTTTTATTCCGAAGTCGGAATATGAGATGCAAAATATAGTAGAGGACCTCATTTTCGATACTTTTTACGGGATGGTGGGTGAATGGTTTTTCCCCTTGAAGCTACCGCAGTTAAATATTAATTGTCAAAAGGTGACAAAAAGATACCTGTTAATGATTCGATTTGCACTCGAATTTCTTTGATAGTTTTATTGTTATCAGCGCTACTACTATCGATGTCTGCTCACGGGTTTCACATATCACACGTCAACAACTACATCCAGACTCTTTCCAAATTATGAATGAAGAACCATTAACACCCAGAAAACAATGCAAAAGACCGAGAAGGTCATAAAAAAGGTAATGTACTCCCGAATTTATGATCCTCAATGCACCTATCTACACACCGTGCTGTGCTTTCCTTGAATTTCCTATAATCATCGTTTTTTTCTAGCTGATCACTTTCTTCATTCATAATTTAGAATGTGTCTCGTTGTACTTCTTGGAAGGCTGGGAATGGATATTGACAGTGGTATCAGAGATAACAATGAAACTATCAAATATAATTATTGTAATCAAGATACATATTAGCTGGTTGTTAGTGTAATTTCTGCTATTGTTGTTTTGCACCTGATCTGGACTGCTACAAAAACGCAGTACAATAATTCGATCTTTTGGCGAATTCCTTTGATAGTTTTAACGTTATCTGTGCTACCACTGTCAAGCGCCAAGCGTGGTACTGAGCATTCACCTCCCCATTACCATCATCCCGTACAACGGTCTCAAGTTTCCAACCCACATTATTTCAATCATTTCGCAAATTATACTCCCACGACTATCAGTATACTAACTGCATAGTTCACATTTACCTGCAGGTTGTAATTATTCTTGCACCTGTGCAACTTTGATTAAGGAGACGGTGAAGATCTATCCAATATCAAATACAGGGAGCTGGGTCGGGCGTCGGGTTCGCTGTGTTGAGTATCGAGCTCGACACGAGCTCACAGCCAACCCAAACAACAACTACAATATAGGGTCAGAAAAGGTAGTCGCGCGGGCTGTCTCTGTACACTTATGCGGAGCGCGTCGCGGCGATAGAGAATGACTTGTTTGACTACTTTTCTCGAGTAAAATTGTATGAATACGGTTCGCGTATCAGTGGTTGACGTCGGACCAATCCGACGGATTAGTAGGTGCGTCTATGGCTTGCATAAAAAAATTACCGTTAGTTTTCAATTGATCAACTTTATTTTTCCAGGAGACTATAAGATTACCCTCACGAGTAATCTGCCAATGCCAGAGCTTTTTGTGTTTATTTAATGAGGGGTTATAGATACATTTAATTATTTCACATATGTAGGGGAGGTAGGCGTTCTATTGTTCTGATCATGCCCATTTTCAATACCAACTAGGTCATACAACCAACATTTGACCAAAATTTCAAGGCTCTAGCTTCATTCTATCGAAAGTTATCGTGCGAACGGACAGACAGACAGACGGATGGACAGACAGACAGACAGACAGACAGATGTACAGACAGACGGACAGACAGACAGATATGGCTAAATCGAATCAGGAGGTGATCCTGACCATTATACACTTCACGAATGTGATAGGGTATATTAACTTTGTCATGAAGTTTGCAACGCACAGAAGGAAGCATCTCCGACCATATAAACTATATATTTTTGGTCAGTATGATGAGACGAGTCGATTAAGATTTGTTCGTCTGTCTGTCTGTTTCTTTTTTTATTTCTAAATATATCTTTTTAAAATTTGTAACGGACGGTCTGGTGGGCATCCGAAGATGCCCGTGGGGACAGAGCCTAAGGTGGCATGTTGACCGTGTAGGTCGGGCCTTGTCATTAGACGAAGAAATAGGCCCCTCAACGAGCTAAGCAGCGGCCTATGCTTGCTGTAGCTCAGTTCGGGAGACGTGGGCGGGGTTTTCGCCGCTCGTTGCCCCTGTCCTTACGTATTGATAAGATTCATAGGCCTGGGGAAAACAACACAAACAAATGGGCAAACAAAATTGGACAGAGAAAAAAAAGGGCGATAAGGAAGGAATGGTTGTCAGATGGCTCAGGTGCTCTCTCGCACGCAACTGGGTCCGGGCATTATTGGACCCTCGGCCTTCTTCACCCACCCTACCATGAGGTCCCATCGCCGACAAGGAAAACGTGTGGGGACCTCCCAACATAAATAATACGCTACAAAGATTAAACATTAAACTAACGTGCCGCCATTTGTTACGACGACACCAATATCTATTTTATATGTTTCGCCGATTCAACACAACCTTTCTAAATCGGCAGATCAGTATCCGCCCTACAGCGAAAATCGGAGTTAATAATTACATTCACAGCCTGTGCAGTAATACTACGGGTGAACCGATCCGAACAGACTAAATTTCTTCAAAGACCTTTTGAAAGGTCGTGAAAACACGATTCCTATGCACTGGCGCCATGTTTACATGAATTTAATATCACCAGTAACTAAGCTCCATAATTCTTCGCGTTGTGTCAAATTGCGCGACATATTATCAAATATATAAATAAATAAATACAAAAACATAAATCAATACATAGATGACAAAAATAACTAAACGAATCAATGACACATACTATACATTCATACTAGATTTAAAGCCTCACACATTCATACATGCCGACATCAGCAAAACGTTCACATCACAGTCGTCAGAAATAGGCAGTCCTCACACATTCAAACATTCACACCACATTCACAAAAGTAACAAGCACAACGCACTTGCAATTTTCACTCCTTCATGCAGTCATACCTCTCGTTCAAACAACATTTACATTAACACACAATCAGGCAGTCACAATACATTACGTACGGCACATCCATGACACGATCATGCAGCGATACATATAGACATTTACGGGACATTCACGACACGATCATACAAATAAATTAATTAATATAATAAATACATTCAAGACACAGTCACAACACAACCACTTAGCTCTATTTTTTTTTCGGCGACTCCAAAGATTTTATTACACATCGGAACTATTTGTATTGGGCGGACTGGTTTTAATTAGTAGCCGATTCACAATACACTACATTACACACAAAAAAAATAGACAGATTCTAGAATAAAATCGCCGCGCAGCGGCTCTGCCGCTTAAGTCTCGACTTCCTCCTCCGTCAGCCAAACTCCGACTCCTTCAAACCTTCACTATCGTTTCAAAAAAACGCCGTCCTCTCCCTGTTGCAAATCCCAACTGTCCACAATCCACCTGTGTGTGTGGGATAGATTGTCGGGCTCGCAACTTAAGGTGTGCGCGACCGCTAAATTTAAAATTTGAAACAATTTTTCACAAAGATATTTTATTTCGGAAAAGCCAAAAATAAATATTTTTGCGAAAAATACTTCGAATCAAATGTACCGGTCACGCCACAAAATTTGATTCATTACAAATTTCACAAGAATCAATAGTATCTACAGCTAAATCACATTTCCAAATTTGGTTGAAATGGTACTACTTTATAATATAGCTGTCATAGGACCGATCGTTCCAAAAACAAGTTTTTATTAGAAAAACTTTTTCATTTCTGAAGATATCTTTACAAAATTTCATATTATTTAATCATATTGGCTACCAAAACGTGCTCCTAAATTTGGTTTAAATCGGCCTACTGTTTTATATACCTCTCATAGGAACAATGAAATCGGAACAAGTTTTACTACTAATTTCAAAGTGGCAATCGCACCATAAGTCATAACGAAGGTATGATACCCTTCACGCGACGTGAAGTGACGCGACAAAACCAATATACCGTATACTATAAGTCTAGGGTATAAAAATGTGAACAAATTACTTTTTTTTAAATTAAAGGGCTGTAAATGACCCGAAATTTCAAAATTAGTATTATATAATGTTAAACAAATTGTTAACAACTAAACAGGAAGTTTTTATTTTTAATAGAATTAATACAATATTTAGGTGAAAACTCGAGAAAAATAAGATAAATCGTGGGCTTCATATCTTTCTTATTTTTTCGAGCAGTATCTAGTAAACAAAGGATCTAATTTCTTCGGGCTATTTATACCCTAGACTTACTGTATAGTATAGGGTATATTGTTTTTGTCGCGACGAAAATATGTAACACCTTAAATGAGGCTCTGGAGGTATAGCAATATAATATATAAATGATCAGTGTCACCTCCTGATTCGATTTAGCCATGTCTGTCTGTCTGTCCGTCTTTCTGTCCATTCGCACGATAACTTTCGATAGAATGAAGCTAGGGACTTCAAATATTGGCCAAATGTTGGCTGTATGATCTACATAGTTGGTTGACATTGAAAATGGGTATGATCAGGCAAAGAGAACGCCTACCTCCCTTACATATGTGAAATACTTAAATGTATTTATAAATCCCGATTAAATAAACATGAAAAGCTTTAGCTTTGGTAAATTACTTGTGAGGGTAATCTTATACTCTCCTAGCTAGAGACTTGAAATTTTGTTTAAATGTTTGCGGCATGATCTAATTGGTTGGTGGCAAAGATAGGCAAGATCCGACTCAAGGCTCGTTGTGACTTATGGTGCATTTACCACTTTGAAATTAGTAGTAAAACTTGTTCCGATTTCACTGTTCCTATGAGAGGTATATGAAATTGTGGGTCGATATCCAAGGAATTCCTTCTATAGATACTGTATACATGGAAACTGAGTTCGCACGGTCGTAGAAGGTGAGCTTAACTTCTGGAGTCGAAAATCCGAGAAATTTGAGCCTTTTTTTTTTAAACGGTGCCTCAGGTCGAAAAAACTTACAGTGGTAAACTAAAGATCGTTGAATTCTGCGTTTAATGCATTGCTCAAAGTTGTAGTTCGGTTCAGTAGCGTAGTAAAAATCGGTAGTCGAAAAATGTCAATTTTCGAGGCTTCTGAGAAAAATCACTCTTTACCACTTTTCAAGCTCATTTATCTTGACAACGGGAGCTCTAAACGGAAAAGCTTTTCTGTAAAGGTTGGGGATAATTTGGTTGTTAGCCTAACACTAGTTAAATAAAGTTTTACAAGATTTCTTTTAAGACCAATTTAGGAGGTACTAAAAAGAAACAGGACAAACCAAACAATTAGGCACATTTTCAACATTGTGGCGGAGTCCGCGGTGTTGCGGGGGAAATAGAGAACTTGAATTCTTAAACAATGTACGCACTCAAACAATATATCAAAAATTGAAACTACCTTAATTAAAGCAACCAGTGTTATAACAATTTGACTGACCAAAGTAATTTAACTTTTGCAAAATCACCGACTTTTTTAAATAAAAACGCAATTACTCAAAAACTATACCAGCTATTATATTTTAGTAAAGAAGGAGTCGCATGTAATATTCTACCCTAAAAAGAGTAAATAGCCTGTACAAATCAGATAAACTGTCGCAATTGCAGATCAGGTTCTAGCAAAACACCTTCATATAAAATACACACCAGTAGTGCAATGTGCGCCAATCGCAATCTCAAATCGCCCAGTCGCAGCCTAGCAAAACGCAGCTTTAGGCTATAGTACTAATCTTGAGATCGTGCTTAAATTGTCTTTTTTTTTGTCTCACAAATCATTAACTGGGTAACTTTGTTTATTTTTAGGGTTTTGTAGTAAAAACAAACCCCTTATGAAATCGATCATACGTCCGTCTGTCTGTCCATGAAATATCTCACGAACGGCTGAAGCTATGTATTGTACATGCATGAAACTTGGTGGAAATATGTAGAAGCACTATAATTCTCTGGCGAAAGCGATGCGTTGTTTTAGGTCAACTTTAAGAAGAGGTCCCAATAGAGGGGAAATGAAGGTCACTATTTTTTATACCCTTCACGGATGTGGTAGGGTATATTAATTTTGTCATGAAGTTTGCAACGCACAGAAGGAAGCATCTCCGAACATATAAACTATATAAGTATATATTCTTGGTCGGTATGATGAGACGAGTCGATTAAGCTTTGTCCGTCTGTCTGTCTGTCCGTCTGTCTGTTTCTATGCAAACTAGTCCCTCAGTTTTAAAGCTATCAAGCTGAACAACAGAGCCTCCTTTCTAGTGCAGGCAGTATATATATCGGAACCAACGGAATCGGACCACTACGTCATATAGCTGCCATAGGAACGACCGGTCCAAAAATTCGTCTTTGTGAGAAAAACTTTTTATTTCTAACCAGGCGGAAGCGTATATACCCTAGACTTATACAGACCTAGTTATGATACAAAAATTACCAATTGGCAACGACCATATGCATTCAAAGTGGGTATCCTATATGGCCAGTTCATAGGGGAGATTGACACTATTCAGTGGGATCTAAACCATTCGCAAAATCAATTAATTAACCAACCCATTCTACAAATATTTGTCAAATCTTTCAAGTCGCTAGCTTGATTCTATCGAAAGTTATTGCTTATTTGAAGTTTGACTTGTAGGGGAGGTAGAGGTTCCTTGGGTCGGATCTTGCCCATCATTGCCACCAACCAATTAGATCACTCAATAAACATTTAATCAAAATTTCAAGCTTCAAGCTTCACTCTATCGAAAGTTATCGCTTATTTGAAGTTTCATTTGCAGGGGAAGTAGGGGTTCCTTAGATCGGATTTTACCCATTTTTAATGCCAACTAATCCAATCTCACTTCAAACATTTGACCAAAATTTCAAGGCCCTAGCTTTATTCTATCGAAAGTTATCGTGCGAACGGGACAGACAGACGGACAGACAGGCAGACAGACATGGCTAAATCGAATCAGGATATAACCCTCATAATTTATGTATACATTGCTATACCTCCGGAGCCTTCTTTAAGGTGTTACATATTTTCGTCGTGACAAAAACAATATACCCTATACTATAACTCTAGGGTATAAAAATATCTTGTTCAAATTTCACATTAATCAATATTATCTTTAGCTGAATCACATTTCCGAATTTGGTTGAAATCAGAATACTCTATCATATACCTGTCATAGGAATGACCGTTCCAAAAGCAAGTTTTTGTTAGAAAAACTTTTTTATTTTTGAAGATGTCTTTAAGAAATTTCACATTATTCAATCATTATTGACAACGAAGCCACGTTTCTAAATTTGGTTGAAATCGGCCCACTATTTCATATACCTCTAAATCGGAACAAGTTTTACTGCAAATTTAACATAAGTCATATGCTAGCTTGTTTTAGGTTGGTATAGGCAAGTGGAGTATCAGAAGAAAGGTACCGTCGAGTACATTTCATTTTTGGTATTTTCTTAAATTTTCAAGAAAGGACAAAATATGTGATTCGAGTTTGCCCCCCCCCCCCCCCCACCTGGCATTTCGAGACAGTCATACTTAGAAATATGGAAATTTACTTGAGAACGGCATTTCACCAGCATATAAAACTAAAAATAAGAGAATTTTCGAATTTCATAAAAAAAAAGTTTATAATAGTATAGCACATTTCTATAGTTGCAATTAGCACACCCCAGCAACACTTAAGCATGTCAAAAATATTGATGGCTAATGATAACTATCACCATAGGCAATAATATCTTCAAGTTTCATTACAATTCCATAATATGATATCTAATATTAGTACATTCATTTAAAGTTAGGCATTTTGACACTATCCATACTAAAAATATCCCCACTGGCCTCAGGCATAGGTGCGAGTACGAGTATTACTTGCATATCGATGGTGAAGATTCACAAGCTGCTATGTAAATTTTTAATTTTTTTCTCTTTTTCTAAGGTTTTTTTTTAAATATTTATGCATCAATTGCTCAACCGCATATGTTGTAATGTTTAGTGAAAAACCGTTAGAAGCAGCAACATCCAAACCCTCTATGTCAATGTTGTCTTTTATAACTTTTACAACCTCTTATTATACCCTTCACGGATGTGGTATACTAACTTTGTCAGAAAGTTTGCAACGCAGAGAAGGAAGCATCTCCGAACATATAAACTATATACAATATATTCTTGGTCAGTATGATGAGATGAGTCGATTAAGCTTTGTCCGCCTGTCCGTCTAACTATCTGTCCGTCTGTCTGTCTGTCCATTTGTCTGGTTCTATGCAAACTAGTCCCTCAGTTTTAAAGCTATCGAACTGAAATTTTGTACAAAGCCTGCTTTCTATTGCACGCTGTAAATATGTCGGAACCAATGGTATGGAACCACTACGTCATATAGCTACCGGTTCAAAAATTGGTTTTTGTGATAAAAACTTCTTTATTTCTGAAGGTATCTTTTTCAGATTTCATACTAATCAATAGTATCTTTAATTAAATAAATTTCCCGAATTTAGTTGAAATCGGACTACTCTTATCATATAGCTGTCATAGGAACGACCGTTAAAAAGCAAGTTTTTATACCCTTCACGGATGTGATAGGGTATATTTACTTTGTCATGAAGTTTACAACGCAGAGAAGGAAGCATCTCCGACCATATAAACTATATATATTCTTGGTCAGTATGATGAGACGAGTCGATTAAGCTTTGTCCGTCTGTCAGTCTGTCCGTATGTCCGTCTGTTTCTATGCAAACGTGTCAGTTTTAAAGCTATCGAACTGAAATTTTGTACAAAGCCTTCCTTCTACTGCACGCTGTATATATGTCGGAACCAACGGAATCGAACCACTACGTCATATAGCTGTCATAGGAACGACCGTTCCAGAAATTGGTCTTTTTGAGAAAAACTTTTTTATTTCTAAAGATATCATCTTCAAATTTCACACCCATCAGTAGTATCTTTAGTCAAATCACATTCCTGAATTTGGTTGAAATTGGAGCATTTTTTTTTTATTTCTGAAGATATCTTGACGAAATTTCATATTATTCAATCATATTGATACCGCTTTCTTAAATTTGGTTGAAATCGGCCCACTATTTCATATGAATATTGAAATTGGAACAAGTTTACTACTAATTTCGAAGTAACAAATGCACCATAAGTCACAACGAAGCGTAAAGGTTATCACACCTTTGTTTTTATGCTAGTTTAATTTGCAATTTGCAACGCCGTCTTAACATGAATGGTTAAGCATCTCGAAGAGTAGGACAGTTCATCTCATATATGTACATACAATGTACAATATGTATACGAGATGATATAGATAGATATTTCATATCTATCTACAGTACAGCTTTTAAATTTATTACTTTGAGAGATAAGAGATAGAGTCTTTTTTATGAATTGGCATGGAAGATACTTTATCATAGGTAAGACGAGCAAGGAACCGATATTTACGTGGCAAAATAAGCGCTTGTTACAAAACCCTCGGATTGCGTTATTCCGGTTTTATTTATTTTGATTTCGGATTAGTTTAACACAAGTCCCTTGAGTTCTACGGTTGTTTTTAGAGCTTTGACTTGTAATTGTATCATGTAAAGTGCCAAAAATTCGACACAATCTGGACAATGACTCTGCTGTCAGAGCCGTTACCATGATGATGGAGGCTGGTCAGTCGCAACGTTCCGTGGCTTTACAGTTGGGATATTCGCGAAGGGCAATCCAAAACCTTTGGAGCTGGTATCAGAAGACCGGGAGTGTACATACATATATCGGCGTTGTGGCTCGAGAACAGTTCGTGTTACCACCGCGCGCATTATAAAACCGATTACGCAGGACAACTGGTACCCTTGTCAGCGACTAGACCATCAGGGATCGTTTGTCTGAAGACCAGCAACGTTGACGGAGGCTTATAATCAGAACAAAACTGACCGGGACTCATCGTGCAAATCGTTTAAGATTTGCACGACAACATCTTGCATGGGACATGGAGGAACGGCGTAAGTGGGACTACACACCTTCAGTTTATCGCTCAGTTTATCGCGTGTGACATCATGTCTGAACGATAATCTGTGTGAACTGCACAGTTTTGGCAGATTTTTACGCAGATCTGAGATCTGTGCATTCGGACCCTGTTTTGCAACGATAATCTGCGCAGATTACACAGTTTATCGTTCAGTTTTATCAGCTTTCTACTAAATTTCACAATGACCATGAAACCACTAGCTTGTACAGAGATTTCGCCCTCGTACTGATATGTGAATGTTTCGTTTTGGGTGAGAGGATGATTGAGGACGGCCAATTGTGTAGAAATGTATCTTTTCTTTGGCAATGTATCTTTTTTTTGCAATGTATCTTTTTTCGGGTTTGCGATTTGTGTGGCTGTGAAATGCGGAATTTTTGTAGGCGAATGTATGAAAGAGGGGAATGTACTAGAGAACAGGGTGGTCATTCTGGGTTGGGCAACCCCAAATTTTTCTTTTCTTTTTTGACTTCAGATTCGGAATCAGCGACCCAAAATTACCTTATAGTTCGAACCAGCCCGATCGGATGAGTATTTCCCCTCGAAAACAGGGTGTCCATTTTGGGGTGGGCAGCCCCAAACATTTTTTTCTTTTTTGACTTCAGATTCGGAATCAGCGATCCAAAATTACCTTAGAGTTCGAACCAGCCCGATCGGACGAATATTTCCCCACGAAAACAGGGTGTCTATTCTGGGGTGGGCAACCCCAAATTTTTATTTCTTTTTTACTTCAGATTCGGAATCAGCGACTGAAAATTACCTTGTAGTTCGAACCATGGCGATCGGCCATTGTCTGTAGCAGACTTGATACTTGCTTTTACGCGAGTGGCACTCGCGGTCATGTTCGTATATGTGTAGTTTCACTATAATGTGAACGTTGTGCGAGTATGTTTCAAGTGAAGATAATTTTAATTCCGAATCCGAAGTCAAAAAAGAAGAAAAAAATTTGGGGTTGCCTACCCCAAAATGGACACCCTGTTTTCATTGGGAAATACTTGTCCGATCGGGCTGGTTCGAACTTTAAGTAATTTTGGGTCGCTGATTCCGAATCTGATGTGAAAAAATAAAAATAAAATTTTGGGTTGCCCACCCCAGAATGACCACCCTGTTTTCATGGGGAAATAGGGCGTTGCTAGCCCCCGCATGTAGCCCTAGGTTGCCCGTTTCACTCTTTGTACATGTACCTGCAGCCGTTTCGTGTTAGCATATCTGCATCCAGCATTTTTTTTCTGGCTATGCACCCTGACCACCCTGTTTTCATGGGGAAATACTCGTCCGATCGGGCTGGTTCGAACTACAAGGTGATTTTGGGTTGCTGATTCCGAATCTGAAGTCAAAAAAGAAAAAAAAAAATTTTTGGGTTGCCCATCTCAGAATGGCCACCCTGTTCTCTAGTACATTCCCCTCTTTCATACTTTCATCCACATCCACCAAAACCCAGCGCATCGTTCATCAGTAAGTCCAACACAGAAAGATACCATAAAAGATACGATAGATCGCAGTAAAACACCAAAAACACAGGAAATATAGAATAGTCGGGAACACTAAAAAGATACTTGCTCAGCCACGTACGATGTGAACACTTCGACAAAACTGATAGAACTGTACAAAATATCGGAACTAATTTAGCAAAAATCTAATGTAGCCTACACACCTTCAGTTCAGATAACTGCGCAGATTTTTCCACAGATATTAGCACAGATATCTGCACAGTTAAACTGAAGGTCTGTAGTCCCCTTAAGGTGCTTTTCACGGATGTGTGTAAAGTGAATTTTTTTAGTGACAATCGACGCATAAGAATACATAGAAGAAGCGGTGAAAAATTTTCTGATTCTTGCATTCACGAACATGACAGGTATGTTCGTCCCAATGTGATGTTTTGGAGCGGGATCAGCTTACAAGGTATAACTGACCTTGTTTTCTCAGAGTTACATTGAACGAATTGTCAGGCCATATATCATCCCATTTTCACAACGAGCGCTGTACGGTTTCATCCCCATACAGGATAATGCACGACTGCACAAAGTTCGGGCGACTGTCTCTGGCCTGGAGGAGGCCAAAATTCAGCTCACATCGTGGCCTGTCAAAGCCCCTGATTTGAATCCAATTGAACACCTTTGGGACCAATTAAAACGTCGTGTCCGGGCAGGAAGAAGATGTGCACAACCAAGAACAGCTGATTCAATTGCTTAAGAGGCGTTGGGAGGAGATCCCAGAAGAAAACATCCGCCATCTTATTGAGAGCATGCCATCCAGGCTCCGAGAGGAGGAGGACATTCCCGATATTAACCAAATAAAAGAAACAACCCAGCTGGTCCGTTAAGTCTTCAATTTAATATTTTATTATTGTTAGGTTTAAACAGTCCTAAAAAGTGATAAAAATCCAAAACCATCCAAGATTAAGTATTTTTTTGTTTAATTGCACTAAATTAAATCGAATGAGATGCATATTGTTTTATTAAATTTCAATAACCAGAGCACGATTTTCCTGTTCCACTAAAAATGAAACCGGAATATAGAGGGCTACGCCCGCAATTCGAGGGTTTTGTAGCACGCGCTTATTTTGGTATCTAAATATTGGCTCCCTGCTCTTCTTGGTACCACTCAGCTGAATAAAAACACCATAATTAAATGTCTTACCCATGATATAGTATCTTACATGCCAATTCACAAAAAGACTGCATCTGTCACCTCTCAAAGTAATAGTTTTATTACGAGAAGCTGTAGATAGATATGTATGTATACGAGATTAACTGTCCTACTCTTCGAGATGCTTAACCATTCATGTTAAGACGACATTGCAAATTGCAAACTTGTGTAACGGCTTCGGAATTCGGGGCGGCTGGGACAAATTACGGTCTAATATTTTTTCCTCCTCCACTGTTCCCCTTTCTACAAATCTCAAGAAAATGCCAAAAATGGAATGTACTTAACATTACCTTTCTTTCTCACGACACCCCACTTGGCTATACCAGTGGATAAAAAAAAAACCTTAATTTCGCCTCTATGTGGACCCCCCCCCCCCCTCTTAAAGTTGGCCAATTACAACACAACGCTTTCTCCAGCAAATTATAGCATTTCTACACATTCTCGCCGAATTATGTGTGCAGCTTCAGCCGTTCGTAAGATATTCTATGAACAGACTGACAGACAAGTATTTGACCGATTTTGTAAAATTTAAGACACAAAACCCTAAAAAAATTAATTGTGTGAATAGTTATTGTTAGGATCACCAATCGCCAATCTTCACCCTTCCAAAGTTGGTTCATTAAATAACTGCAATTCGCACTACGAAAAACAACATGCAAGTAGTACACGCATTTCTATGCGTGAGGCCGGTAGGTGTATTTTTTGTATGGATAGTGTCAAAATGCATAACTTTAAGTCAATGTACTATTATTAAATATCATGTCATTGTAATGAAACTTAAAGATATTATTGCCTATGATGTTGGTTATCATTAGCCATCAATATTTTTGACCTCAGGTGTGCTTGAGGGGTGCAGGGTTGTGCTAACTGCAACTATAGAAATGTCCTATTATTAACCTTTTTGGATGAGATTTAAAAATTTTATTATTTTTAGTTTTCTATGCTAGTTAAATGCCGCTTTTCTGTAAATTTTCATATGTCTAGCTATAACGGTCTCGAAATGCAAGGGGGGGGGGGGGGACAAACTCGGACCACATATTTTCCCCTCTCCCTCTTTTCCCCTCTCCCTCTTTTCCCCTTTCTCCAAATTTGAAAAAAATTCCAAAAATGGAATGTGCTCGACGGTACCTTTCTTACGATACCCCACTTGCCTATACCAAACGAAAAAAAAATTTCGACCTTCATTTCCCCTCTATGGGGACCCCCCCCTTAAAGTTGACCTATTACGACGCAATCGCTTTCTCCAGAGAATTATAGTATTTCTACATATTTCCACCAATTTTCATGCATGTAGCTTCAGCAGTTCGTGAGATATTTCATGGACAGACAGACAGACAGACAGACGGACAGACGGACAGACGGACGCATAACCGATTTCATAAGGGTTTTGTTTTTATACAAAACCCTAAAAATCAGAAAATTATTAGTGGCCTTTATTTTGTTTGAGTGAGTGTGAGTGTAGAGGGTGTCCCGCGTTAGGTGGGCAATACTGAAAGGAGTTAGTTTGAGGAATAATGCCACCAATAATATCCGCATATCTTCAACCGTTTCCAAGATATAACTGTTTTTGTGATTGTCGCCTAAAACTGTGACCTGCCACAAAATCAAAATTTGCCACTTCGCCAATCATCGATCCTGTGATTCGACACTACCACATAAAATTTCACATAAAATAACTTTTTTTCCGATTGCGGAAATCACCGTTACTTCAAAGATACAACTATCCAAACTTTGAAAAAATTTTAAAGTCTGTTTTCATCGGAAATTCAAATGAAAATTTTGTAACGGTAATTTGAAGTGCCATATCTGCCAATTTGACAAAACTTGCCCTATTGTTTTGGCTTTTCATCGGTATTATTTCTCTGATACATTTGGATTTGAAAATTTTAAAATATTTTGCATTGATGGATTTTCGCAATCGGAAAAAAGTTATTTTGTATGAAATTCTATCTAGTTTTAGAAAGTCAAGTCAAATCACAGGTTTGGTGATTGGGGAAGTGGCAAATTTTTACTTTTTTTTGTGCAGGTCACGGCTTTTGATGAAAATCACAAAAACAGTTATATCTTGATTAAAGATGTGCGAATTTATTTGTTGCCATTATACCTCAAACTAATTGCGGTATAACTCTATCAGTATTGCCCACCTAACGCGGGATACCCTATATATTATAATTGGAATACATATACCTTTTGTAGAAACTTAGAACTAATCAATTTCATTTTATTATTATTATATAAAATATATTATTCTAAAATCAGGAAGTTGGTAGAATACGAGTATAGTTATGATAATTTGCATGTTAAAATTAACATTATTCTAAACAACAGAATTTTCGTTTTTATATATGTATTTAGAATATTAGAGACTTCTCAAAATGATATATAGAGTTTATTATCAATTGTAAACATTTTATAAAATATGAAAAAAAAAATGTTCTTTCTTTATTCGATTAAATCGTTGATACTACCGCTAAAGAAAACCTTTTGTTGTCAGCCGCACGTACATATCGCAAAATATAAATAAATTTAGGCATTGTGAATTATTATGTTACCATATGTGAAACCAATGGATAGTTGTCCAATTTATATATATATTTCATCAGGTCTATACATTAATAACAAAATTTATTTTCTAGATACTAACACAAGAAGACTGGAATGTAGTCCTTTTCAATGGAATGGAAAAAACAAGTCACTGGGCCGCACTATACTTTGTTGCCTTAATGACATTTGGAAATTATGTTCTCTTTAATCTACTAGTTGCAATTCTTGTGGAAGGATTCAGTTCAGAGGTGGATCCATTCATTGTAAAGAAATAAATGCCATTTTAATGTTAAACTTTTTTTTTTAGAGAAATGAAAGGCGCGAGCGGGAACAACGGGAACTCGTGAAAAAGCTTCGCGAAGAAAACATGGCGGAACACTTCAGTGATATCATGTTTGACGAGTCACTTAGCGCTTCGGACTCATCATCGACTAATGAAAGTTTTTATGAAATAATGAATAAGTGGCACAGCGCGGAAGAACTGTGGAAGGTAATTTTGAATATGCATATGTTTAAAATATACACTACATATATTTATATATTGCACACTCACACACGAAATTTCCAAGCTCCATGTTTTTTGGAATGCTGAATCCGCATTTGAAATTCCCATTTTGACGTTTTGTTCCTTGTAACATGACTACGATACATTTGCCAAGGAAGTGGCTCATAAAAGAAGACATTTTCCTACAGAAGGGAGTATATTACTTATACGATTTTTTTATGTACATACATCTTATCGCGCGGTACGGGCATAGAGAAACGATACAAAGAGCTGGAACTCAGTACAAAACAATATTAAGAGCAGGATGCAAATAATCTCACGCACACAAATAAGCATCACCGCTTTAGAAGCAACGGCTACAGTTTAAAGTAAACCGACCTTTAGAGTGATAAGGACAGCAACACTTCAAATTAGCTGTATCTGTTGATTAAAAAGCAGAAGGCAAAGAGGATTGATATTCTACAAGAGCTATCACTTCATACAACTTTCCCCTCTGCCAGAAGATTTGTATGTATTGAGAAATAGTATAAATTACACAGTGCAGATACACACAAATCTACAGCTTTCTTCTGTATGTATTGATTATATTGTCTTGTGTATCTATAGTGTGTAGTCTATACAATTTGTCAATCTTCTGGCAGAGGGGAAAGTATTGTATCATAATATCAACCCTCTTTGCCGAAGGCTTCTCAGCTGCCATTGTATGCGTGACATGGTTTATCAATTTCATATGTGTCAGTTACCATTTTTGGCCATACACAGTTGCATGATTACGACGAGTTCATCTTGGTGGGCGTGGCTTGTTGCGAGTGCATGAATAAAACGTCTGTGATGATTTCAAAAATTTTACAAATTTTGGAAACACCCTAATATCACCTTCACCACTTTAGAAAAAATCATTTTACATCATAATTCATATGCCATAAATCATATATCATACTAAATCATAGACATCCTAAAATGCAACCATAAAGATTCAGTTTCTGATTTTTCATCACACAATTTTCATTCATGCACTTGCCACAAGCCACGCCCACAAAGATGAACTCGTCGTAATCATCGCTCAATTTCGCATGGTTCCCCTTACCCGACGAGTGCACGGTCGCCGTCATTTCCCACTTTATCAGCCATCATGTAGATTTGCCAGAGAGAAGTGCTAACAGCTTTTCGTGGACAGCCGTTGGCATGCGATCTCATTGATAATGCTTCCAATACGAAATGGGTTGATCATAACACGGATAGTTTGTAAGGGGATTTCACATACTTTCTCAATGTTTATTATGTATCTAATCATAAGCCACAATAGTTATTAATTATACCCTTCACGGAAGTGATAGGGTATATTAACTTTGTCATGAAGTTTGCAACGCACAGAAGGAAGCATCTCCGAACATATAAACTATATAAGTATATATTCTTGGTCGGTATGATGAGACGAGTCGATTAAGCTTTGTCCGTCTGTCTGTCTGTCCGTCTGTCTGTTTCTATGCAAACTAGTCCCTCAGTTTTAAAGCTATCAAGCTGAACAACAGAGCCTCCTTTCTAGTGCAGGCAGTATATATATCGGAACCAACGGAATCGGACCACTACGTCATATAGCTGCCATAGGAACGACCGGTCCAAAAATTCGTCTTTGTGAGAAAAACTTTTTTATTTCTGAAGATATCGTTTTCAAACTTCACACTAATCAATAGTATTTTTAGGTAAATCACTTCCCCGAATTTGGCTGAAATCGGACCACTACGTCATATAGCTGCCATAGGAACGACCGGTCCAAAAATTCGTCTTTGTGAGAAAAACTTTTTTATTTCTAAAGGTATTGTTTTCGAAATTCACAATAATCAATAATATCTTTAGTGAAATTATATATCTGAATTTGGTTGAAATCGGACTACTCTATCATATAGTTGTGATAGGAACGACCGTCTGAAAAGCAAGTTTTTGTCAGAAAAACTTTTTTCTTTCTGAAGATATCTTTACGAAATTGCATATTATAAAACCGTATTTACTGCTAAGCCACGTTCCTAAATTTGGTTCAAATCGGCCTACTATTTCATATACCTCTTATAGGAACAGTGAAATCGGAACAAGTTTTCTACTAATTTCAAAAAGGCAAATGTACCACAAAACACAACGAAGGTATGATACCTTCGGCAAGCTAGCCGAAGGCTAGCTTGTTTAATTTTTACTTTGTCCTAACCCATATTTCGTTAACCAGCTGTTATAAACGAAACTTCGTCAATAGAATTTTACAAATTTTCGTGGTAGCATCAACCAATTTCGTACTAGATAAAGGGATAGTATTATATACTTAGTAAACTGCCATCTGTTGGCATTCGACGTTCACTCCGATTTTAGAGGCCGTGGATATAAAACCCCCATAGACAATGCAATTCATCGTTAGACGACAACGCTATTCATCGTCGAATTAATGGGCGCATTCGGGTGTCACGGAAAACAGCGTAATGCGCTGTTTTCTGAATAGAAATAGCGAATTCCTAAGTAGCACAAACCAATTTTTCTTGTGACGCCCGAATGGTATGCTGGCTCACCTGTTGTAAATTGACATGCCTTCATTCACAAATCGGTAGCGCAACTTGAGCGCTCCTGTCTTTGTGACGATCGTCAGATCGATGTCGACTGATCGCAAGGTATATGGGGGGGGGGGGGGGGGTTAGTTTGCACTTGTCGCATATCCATTGTGTACCGATTAGTGAACACAACACATACGCAAGTGAAATACTATGGACAACATTTGCTTAATTTATACTGAGTCCCAATTCTGTCTATTTTTCCCTTATGGTACGGGGTCAACAACATAAGTGTGCTTACATGTACTTGATGTTTGTATTTCATGTTTCGCTATATGGCGTTTACAAGGAATGGTTTGCATCAGTAGCTGCATAGCTGCATCGGGAGCGTATCTGGGCTCATAAACATACGGTTTCAACTTGATGTGTGTATTCCGTGCTTCGCCAGATAGGGTCCACAAGAACAAGTGAATTGGCTTAGGCTGAAAATTTGTTGGTGAGGTTCATTGCTAAGTGATCTTGTTGACTGCTTAGCAATGGTACACTCCACTTTTATTCTTAAAAAAAAATATATTTAAAAATGTACTGATGCGTGACAAATGGGTAATACGTCTCACACAGTGAAAATTCGCACTAGTGTCGGATAATGCACACTGTATATACCGTGAGCATTGTGCGAAGTGACGTATTCTGACAAAAGTTGGAATACACACTTTGGGCTTGGTCGAGCTACCTCCCCGATAGACTCAAGGTAGCTCCTGAAGAGTATAGTCTATCGGGTGACGAAACCAGCTCAAGCACTAAGTGAATTGGCTTAGGCTGAAAATTTTTTGGTGGGGATCATTGCTAAGTGGTCTTGTTGACTGCTTAGCAATAGTACACTCCACTTGTTTTCTTAATAAAAAATTAATTTGTTACAATCTGAGTTCAATCTTGAGTTCTTGTATATTAATTTTTGGATGGGATCCATTCCCACCGAAGACTTTCCCTAGCCATGGTTGTGAAAGGAGGAGAGAATAATAGCTGTTACCTGACTGGCTGAGTTACACCTAAGCGTCTCAGGTCATTAGGGTGGCATGAATCACGTAGCCAAACTGGCAACATAGTTGCGTGAACTCTGACACGTTATAAACCACATAAAAAAAAATTACTCCGTCTCATGAAACCTAAAAAGAGCCCCGGATTGGACGGATCCGCAACAACGATTACGCAAACGTTTAATGGATTATTCTTTCTTTCTGGAGTGTACTCTCCCTGAATAAACCGGTGGGCGAGAAGGCCATCTTGCACCAGGTCGAGAAATACAAACTGAGCATTACTGCACTCCGGAAACAAATTAGCATGGCAGCGAAATCAATGACAAAGGTTAGGTTAGGTTAAAGAGGCTGCCGTGATACACACAGCACACATAGACCACCACTGGGTCCTTTGTGATACCACCATCGACTCCACAACCCGAGTCCTACCTATTCATTGAACCAGCCTGAGCTGTTGATAAAGCGCTAGAGCCGGCTGATGCTATTGTAAAATCCTTAAGGTCGTCCAGATCGCCAAAATAGAAAGAAATCAATGTCATAAAATCGCACACAATTTTCAAAAGCTGTACAACATCTGTACACAAGGAGTTGTGTTCATCGTTAACAATTACCCAAAACCGCACGCTTTTGACTTCAAACCCATAAATTAAAGATTGTTTGCGATTCACATTAAAACTCGATTTTTCAACCTCTTGTTCATCAAGGTGCACGCGCCCGCTGAAGTGAAGGAAGAAGCAGTGCAAGACGAGTTTTACGACTGCCTGGGGACAATTTCCGACTCACTTCCAACAAAGGTCAAAATACTGCTGGAGATTTCAATGCAAAAGTTGGAACAAGAGTTGACATCGGGTAACCACTGGAGGACACAGTGAAATGCAATGTCAACGGTCAATGACTAATCCACTTCGCATGCAGTTGGAACCTCGTCACAAGCACAGCATGCTTTTTGCGTCAACGCATTCATAAAGAAACTTAAAAATCTCCGGACACACGCACCCTCAACCAGATTGGGCACGTCCTCTTATGCAAGCGATAGGCTTCAAGTGTGGTGGATGTCCGATCATGCCGAGGAGCAAATCGCGATTCCGACCATCACTTGGTAAAGATAACCTATCGGTCTAGGATTTTCTCAGTGTGGCAATCAAGAATCAGCCCTTCCAAAATCGTTGCGGTTGACAAATTCTCGAACGATGCTACGGCGCAGGTATACACTGCCGCTCTTGAAGAAAAACTAACACTTATGCTACACAACTTCGGCAGCATAGGGGTACACGAACTAGAAAGTTCTATCAAGAGAAGGTCGTGGGTCATAAAGCCCGTAGAGCGCAAAATGACTGGTTGCCGAATAATGCCAAAAATTATTTGACGCAATGAATGAAGCTTACAGACAATGTACCCAACGTCCAACTAGAGCTAAGGGAGAAAGACACCTGGCGCAGTGAAGCCAGAGGAACAGATTTTTGATGTGGGCTAATTCTGAATCATTAAGTTTATGTAAAATTAAGATATGGGTGGAATACTTAACTGCAGCTGTTAGTACCAGGTGCGGGTACAGAGCTATGTATTGTATTTTGATATTCGGGCGATATTTTCAAACCTGTTCGATTGATTTTGCTATATGAATTTATCTCCGGTTTCATTTTAAGCTTCATTTAAATGCTATTCGTGTAGGTATATTTTTGATTACAATTTTTTCCTATTATATTACTGTAACCTTTCGAATGTACCATGGATTTTCCTGAAACTCCTCCGGAATCTATACCGCACTTACTTTCACCAATTGGGCAAGTTTCGCTCAACTAGCTTTTTCTGTTATAAATTAATTGTGTTCTCAAAATTTTGCTATTATATAATGCAGCTATATAGCTGCAACTCTGGAACTGACTTCGCTGAAGTTGTTGAAATTTAATAGAAGTCCAGTCCTGATGATCACCCACCAATAGGAAAAGTTTCACTCAGCTTGCTACGATCTAGAGTTATTTTGCTATAAAAAAAATTTATATTGTTCCGTTTACAATATTATGCAGTTATATAGCTGCAACTTTTTAACCGCTTGATGGATGTTTGCTGAAATTCGATAATAGGCTATCCCTTATTCACGTCTACCTACTGGACAAGTTTGGTCTTTTCCGTTATAGAGTTATTAAGCTTAGATACTTTTGCTATTATATAGCTGTAACTTTTTAACCGCTTAATCGATACTGCTGGATTTGAATAGCAGCCGGCTCCCTACTGATATCTATGAACTGGAAAAGTTTCACTTCGCTTACGACTTCCGTTCGACTGTTATCGTGTCCACAACATTTTGCGAATATATATATATGCATATATATATCGATTTCTGGGGTCATGAAACGTACGTAGTAAAGAAAACCAACTCCAGGGTCGAAACTCATTATGGACGGAGGGTCGTAAAGCGAGTATAAATTAGAACAAACAGGCGTAAGAAACGAAAATTCTTTGACGAGCAGTTGGTGAACATTAAAGATAACCTAGCCAACAGAAACACCAGATACAGATGGAAACATCATCCGCGACATAGATAGCATCAACAAACTATGGGCGTCCTATTTTGAAGAGCTTTTTAATCCCGTATCCCACGTCTACCTGCAAGAAGCCCCAATCGTTGACGATATGATCGATCATGGCCCCAATATACAACCGCCAATAGTAGAAAAAGGTGATCTCGCCACATTGCCACTCAAACCAAATAAACCACCGGGCGCAGACGAGATTCCAGCTGAACTGCTAAAATCTAGTGGAACGGGTCTATCTTCTGCGAATATTGGAGGATGACTACTACTACTACCACTTTGCCTTAACCCTTAGTGGGGCATAGTGGGACCCCCTCTTGGTTGACCTTGGTTGGAAATGGAGTTCCATTTCATGGCATGTAAAGCAATGGCAGTTATCATTCCGCAATGTGTGATCTATCCAGACATTTTCGTCTGTGTGTCAATTCGTCGATTGGCATCATTATTTGATATTGTTTCGGGCCAGGAAATTCTAAGAATTTGACGAATACTATACATGAGTTGACGAAAAGTTGCAGCTTTCTGGTAACTCTTACGGAAACTTTCCATGTACTGCTCCCATACAAAAGCACAGACAGTACCAGGAAGCGAAACAGGTCCAGCTTGATCTTAATGCTGAGATCACAGCTCTGCTAAATTTTGGACAGCATGCCGTACTATACGACGAGCGATGTCCAGCTCCGTATCATTTTCGACAACAATGCTACCCAGGTAGACGAAGTTGTCCACCTTCTCCACAGGCTGCCATTAATGCAATTATTTTTTTTGTTTCCTATGGTCTCTCCTAAAAAGGACGACTTCTTGCCTAAAATGAAAATTGCCGTGTGTCCGATTTGCCTGAAATTTTTTTTGCTTTGTCTCTTTACACTCAACTTGGATCCATATCCAGCTCAAACTTCAAAATGAAACCGGAAAATAGAGGGCTACGCCCGCAATCCGAGGGTTTTGTAGTGTCCCATGCCAATAGGAAATGAACTGTCTTACTTTTGGAGATGCTTAACCATTCAGGTTAAGACGATATTGCAAATTGTAAGTTTGCATAAAAAATATTGAAAATAGATTGTTTGAATAATTATAGAGAATAAAGTCAGCGACGAGCATACCTCCCCTCCCTCCTTCCTCCTTCCCCCTTCCCCTCCTCCCACCTCTCCCACCAATCATTACCCTTTTGAAAATGGTTAACTCCAATTCGCTCTACGGAAAACAATATGCAAGTATGTTGTACTCGTAGTACTAGTATGTAGTACAAGAGACCTGTTTTGTGCATTTTTTGTATGGATGGTATCAAAATGACCAAATCTAAATGAATATACTACTATTAAATATTACGTGATTATTACGAAATTTGGAGATATTATTGCACATGGTGTTGATTATCGTCGGCCATCAATATTTTCGACCTCGGATGAGTTTGAGAAATGCAGGGGTGTGCTAACTGTAACTATAGAATTATACTATTATTAACCTATTTTGAGAAGATATCAAAATTCCATAATTTTTTTGTTTTCTGTGCTAGTTGAAAGCCATCTTCCTGTATGTTTTCATATTTCTAAGTGTAACGGTCTCGAAATGGTAAGGGGGGTGGGACAAATTACAATATGATCTCATATTTTCCCCTCTGCCTCTTTTTCCCTTTCTTCGAATTTGATGAAGTCGCCAAAAATGGAATGTACTCTGTAGTACCTTTCTCATGATACCCCACTTGCCTATATCAGATGGAAAAAAGTGTTGACCTTAATTTCCCCTCTATGGGAACCTCCCTTAAAGCAGCAACCCACCTACCTCCCGTCTTAAACTTCTCTCCCCTACCACTCCTATACCACCAATCTCCACCCTTTCAGAAATGGTTAACTCCAATTCACTTTACGAAAAACAATAAACAATATTCAAGTATACAGTAATAGTACTCGTACGAGTATGTTATGTGCATTTTTTGTATGAATGGCATCAAAATCTCAGAATTTAAATGAATGTACTATTATTAAATATTATGTGATTGTTACGAAACTTAGAGGTATTATTGCCTATGATGTTGGTTATCATTGGCCATCAATATTTTTGACCTCGAATGCGCGTAAGGGGTGCAGGGGTGTGCTAACTGCAACTATAGAAATGTACTATTATTAACCTTTTCTGATAAAATTTCAAAATTCTAGAAATCTAGGTTTCTTACGCTAGTAAAATGGCGCTTTTCTGCAAATTTTCATATTTCTAAGTATAACGGTGTCGAAATGCAAGGCGGGGGGGACAAACTTGGAAGACATATTTTCCCCTCTCCCTCTTTTCCCGTTTCTTCGAATTTGAAAAAAATTTCAAAAATGGAATATACTTGACGGTACCTTTCTTATGATTCCCCACTTGCCTGTACCAAACGAAAAAAAAATTTCGACCTTCATTTCCCCTCTATGGGGACCTCCCCTTAAAGTTGACCTATTACGACGATTCGCTTTCTCCGGCGGATTATAGTAATTCTACACATTCCTACAAAATTTCATGTATGTAGCTTCAGCCGTTCGTGAGATATTCCATGGACAGACAGACAGACGGACAGACAGACATTTGACCGATTTCATCGGTCCTTTTTTAGGGTTTTGTAGTAAATACAAAACCCTAAAAAAGGACGACCTGGTCAAAAAAAGGAATGTTTTTCCTTCCACTTCAATTATCCTACATCCGATTCGCTTCTGTTGTGCTCCTTTCCGGTCAACGTGCACTCTTACCGAGCCCAAATTCCCAAAAAAAGGACGACCTGTTGGGAAAAAGACGACCTGGTGTCCTTCGTGCAAATATAATGTACTTTATACATTTCCTCAATGCAATATGTTTTTTGTTGTTTCCACTGGTCTCTTATAAAAAGGACGACCTCTTGCCTGAAATGAAAATGGTCGTTCCTTCGATTTGTGTCAAATTTTTCTTTTTCATTTGCCTTCCGCTTCTTCACGAATTTTTAGGTTTTAAAAAAAAACACGGAATTAACGATTTAAAATAAGAATTTAAAAAAGACTACTTATTAACTGGGTCAAAACTTATTTTTTCCTCTTAGCCAGCATTATGACAGATATTTCCCAATCATTCAAAATTTCAAAAACTATTCACATCTCGAAATTTTTAATTTAAAATAAATTAAATTTTTAATTTAAAATAAATTAAATTTTTTAATTTAAAATAAATTAAATTTTTAATTTAAAATAAATTATTAATTTTTAAATGTAGTATTACTCAAAAAAAATTATACGACACAAAGTATGCAAATCATTAGAAAAACATGTCCATCTTGTCAGCTTTCCAAAAAGGTATAAATATTGATAGAAGTCTTTTAAATAATTGAAGTAGCTTGCTTTAACTTGCTCGGGAAACCATTATTCGATTCGAAAAAAAAAAGAAATGAAAACATAAAACAAATACATAAACTCATACAAATTTATTTATTATTAAACATCAATTGATTTATTATCAATATGACTCCCTCGGTTTCGAATGCAAGTTCGAAGTCGCTTCCGCACATTCGTCCTGGTGATCCTTGAGGTGAATTCCGATCTCATTGTCACACATCATCCACACATTCAGAGAAAATCTGCGCTGAGATGAACTTTCTCTGACTCTTTTTGGGTTTCTGTCTTCTTTTAGGGACCAATAGTGCAGGTTGTGATTATTAGTTATTCCGTCCTAATCAAATTTTGACTCATCAGTCCACAAAATATTTTTTTAAAAATCTGCTTCATTGGCATCAGCGTCCAACATGAAGCGGGAAAATTGCAACCGCATTGTTGGGTCTCCCTCTTCGAGTGTGTGCACTGGTTGACAATGGTAGGGGTGTCACCCTGAATTTTTTTTTTATGTTTATGCTAAGGCTTAGGGGATACCCTTTGATGCGAGAGCACAGCCTTGGCGGGAAGGAAATTAGGGTAGTGGGGCTGGGATGGGTTGAGTTTGAATGAGGTACCGATGTACGTTTCGTTTAAATTTTTGCAGATCATAACTGCAGGGGAAAACAAAAGATGGTAGGTTGTTCCACATTCGTGGTGTTCTGGATACAAATGAATCATAGAATTTAACGGTACGACTACTACTGAGTTCAAGAAAATGAGGATGGGCACGGCAGGCTAGCCGGGTGTTACGCGAAGGAAGAGCAAGCTCAGGAATAAGACTGGATATTTCGGCAGAACAACGGCGGTTGTAGTAGCGATAAAAAAGTGATAAGCAACCGACATTTCGCCGGTGTTCAAGCGACTCTATTGCTGTGTTTTGCTAGACAGCGGCTGGGCGATTTGCGTCTGCGGCTCGAGAGCAATTGATTCATCATTCAATGTCGGGGTTTTGTATGAAAATAGTACTAGTATGTTGGGCAGGTTGTCTATGCAATCAAGGATTTTTATATGTACGTGAGGAGAATGGATGGAAAGAGACGAATGTACTGTAGATGTAGAGTCCTTCGGTGGCAGCAAGGACATTCGAGAAAGGATATTTTTGGCAGTGAAGCGATATATGGGGAATATGGGTGTCATATGAATCGGGGTGGACACCCGAATATCCAGGAGTAGTGCGGATGGCATTTCGAGTCCTTCGCTGGCGAAAAGGACATTCAAGAAAGTCAATTGAAATATGGGCAATGTGGGTGTCATATGAACCGGACTGAATAGGCAAATGCCTACGAGTACTATGGATGGCATTTCGGATCCTTCGGTGGCGACAAGGATATTCGAAAAAGGATATTTGTGGCAGGGAAGCGAAATGCAGTCAATATGGGTGTCATATGAATCGGGGTGAACACCCGAATATCCAGGAGTAGTGCGGATAGCATTTCGAGTCCTTCGCTGGCGAAAAGGACATTCACGAAAGTCAAGTGAAATGTGGCCAATATGGGTGTCATATGAACCGGGGTGAAGAGGCGTAGATGTAGATAGCATTTCGAGTCCTTCGTCCACTTGCGCAGCATTTACTCGAAAATGGTGGTGCGGACCAGAACAACGTTCGTTCTATCAACCAGGCTAAATGCGCATACGGCATGCTGTCGAAAATCTGGCAGAGTAGTTGTATCAGCATCAGCATCAAGCTGATAATTTTTCGCTCTCGGGTACTGTCTGTAGTTTTGTATGGGTGCAGTACATGGAAAATTTCCGTAGGAATTACCAGAAAGCTGCACTCCTGCGCGCCATCGTACTCTGTTCTGGGGAATAGGGTGAAGTTTACAACAGACTTACCCAGCGCACTACACTCCGTTGCCACAGTTCGTCGCCATGTGATTCTAGGACCCCCTCTTGGTCGGCTTTGGTTGGAAACGGGGTTTTATTTCATGACATGCAAAGCAGTGCATTTATCACTCTTCCGCAATGTGTGATTTACCCACTGCTATTTTCGCCTGCGTATCAATTCGTCGATTGGCATCTGCCCCGTACGCCAGCTTAGCTCTTCATTTGATATTGTTTCAGGCCAGAAAATTCTTATAATTCGACGAACACATGAGTTGACGAATACTTGCAGCTTTCTGGTAACTCTTACTGGAACTTTCCATGTACCGCTACCATACACAAGCGCAGAAATTACCAGGGAGCGAAACAGGCCCAGCTTGGTCTTGGTGCTGAGATAACTCCTTTGCTAGATTTTGGAGAGCATGCCGTATGCGCATTTAGCCTAGTTGATAGAACGAGCGTTGTTCTGGTCCGCACCACCATTTTCGAGTAAATGCTGCGCAAGTAGACGAAGGACTCGAAACGCTATCCGCATCTACGCCTCTTCACCCCGGTTCATATGACACCCATATTGCCCATTTTCACTTGACTTTCGTGAATGTCCTTGTCGCCACCTAAGGACTGTAAGTGCCATTTATAGTGTTCCCGGACATTCGCCTCTTCACCCCGGTTCATATGACACCCATATTGCCCATTTTTCATTCGACTTTCGTGAATGTCCTTTTCGCTCCAAAGGACTCGAAATGCCATCTGCACTACTTCTGGATATTCGGGTGTTCACCCCGATTCATATGACACCCATAATGACCGTATTTCGCTTCACTGCCAAAAGTATCCTTTTTCGAATATCCTTGTCGCCACTGAAGGATCCGGAATGCCATCCATAGTACTCCTAGGCATTCGCCTCTTTACCCCGGTTCATATGACACCCATATTTCCCATTTATCATTCGACTTTCATGAATGTCCTTTTCGCTCCAAAGGACTCGAAATGCCATCTGCACTACATCAGGATATTCGGGTGTTCACCCCGATTCATATGACACCCACATTGCGCATATTTCAATTGACTTTCTTGAATGTCCTTTTCGCCAGCGAAGGACTCGAAATGCCATCCGCACTACTCCTGGATATTCGGGTGTCCACCCCGATTCATATGACACCCATATTGACCGTATTTCGCTTCACTGCCAAAAGTATCCTTTTTCGAATATCCTTGTCGCCACCGAAGGATCCGGAATGCCATCCATAGTACTCCTAGGCATTCGCCTCTTCACTCCGGTTCATATGACACCCATATTGCGCATATTTCAATTGACTTTCTTGAAGGTCCTTTTCGCCAGCGAAGGACTCGAAATGCCATCCGCACTACTCCTGGATATTCGGGTGTCCACCCCGATTCATATGACACCCATATTCCCCATATATCGCTTCACTGCCAAAAATATCCTTTCTCGAATGTCCTTGCTGCCACCGAAGGACTCTACATCTACAGTACATTCGTCTCTTTCCATCCATTCTCCTCACGTACATATAAAAATCCTTGATTGCATAGACAACCTGCCCAACATACTAGTACTATTTTCATACAAAACCCCGACATTGAATGATGAATCAATTGCTCTCGAGCCGCAGACGCAAATCGCCCAGCCGCTGTCTAGCAAAACACAGCATATATGAGAAGTTATGGATTCATCGCCAATAAGCTTGAAAGCTTTCCGTTGAACTTTTTTTTTCTAATGCGGATAGGGCAGCTCGACCTGCGCTTGCCCATATGTGGGAATTATATTCAAGTCGCAGTCTTATGTGGGCCTTATAAATTTGCGCCAAATCAGATGGAGTAAAGTATCTTTTACAGCGATTCATGAAACCCAGACACTTCATTGCATTTTTTGCAATGTTAAAGATGTGGTCAGACCAATTTAGTTTACTAGAGATGTTTATACCTAGTACGTTCAATGTGGGTGAATCAGTAACGCCCACACCATCGACAAGAATGGGTTGGGCGGTAGATCGGGCACGTCGTTTATTGGAGATAAGACAACATTGAGTTTTGTTGGCATTAAACTCTACTCGATTCGCTTTCCCCCATGCAATAATTTTTGAGATATCTCTATTTAGTGAGTCAGACATGTGGTCTCGATTGAGAGATGTAGCATTTTGGCAGGAGTCAGCTGCAGAGTTAAAAGTATAAATAGAATCAAGAGTGCTGTCATCTGCAAAACTGTGAATTGGGTTTGAAGTCACACTTAAAAGATCGTTGATGAACAGAAGAAAAAGCGTTGGTTATAGGACGATACCTTGAGGGACCCCTGCGTTGGTGGTATGGCAATGCGATTTTACTCCATCAAGGACGACTTGAAGCGAACGGCCGTGGAGGAAACTTTGAATCCATATAACTAATTTTGGGTCCAGACCAAAAGCCTGGAGTTTAGCTAAAAGAGCCGGATGCCAAACTCTGTCAAAAGCTTTCGAAATGTCGAGGGCAATGATTTTAGCTTCACCAAATTGATGAATACATCGATTCCATCTTTCGGTGGGATATGTCATTAAATCTCCGGTGGAGCGCGAAGAACGGAAACCGTATTGTATCGCTGTTAAGTTGTCTTCTTTGCACGTTTCCCGTTTCAGATATTCGACGATCGGGAAAACGACGTTGATATTCTCATCGGGCATCAGCGGCGTTGCCATCACAGAACCCGTAACAATAAACAATATCAGCGTATTCTGAATTTAGAAATGAAGCCATTTTAGTAAAGGATGAATAGTACACATCTTTTCATTCATTGCATCAGTTTTTATTAGAATTATTTAATACAAATGCCAACTTTTATAAAAACTGTTAATTACTTTATGACGCTTCTTTAAACTACCCACATATTATCCATTCATTAGATCACTTTTACCTGAAATATTTTATCCAATGCGATTTATATTATGACTTTGCGTTACATCCCTTTAAGGACTCTAGTTAATTACATTATGATTACTCCTTTAAATTATGCAGTTATGCAATAAAAAGGTTCAGTACACTGAATGAAAAGAAGAAACTTTATGTTTGAAATTTGTATGAATTTATGCAATTGTTTTATTTTTATCAAATCGATTAATGGCTTTCCTATTTGAAGGGTTTGAATTGACATTTATACCTTTTTGGAAAGCTGACCAGATATACATATTTTCCTAATGGTTTGTACGCTTTGTGCCATATAATTTTTTTGAGTAATAATTCATTTTAAATCAAGTCAAACAAATATTTTGTTTTTAAAGATTTTTAATTATATTAAAATTTCGAGAGGTGAAGTATTTTTGAAATTTTTAATGATTGAGAAATTTCTTGCATTGTGTTATCTAAGAGAACAAAAAAGGTTTCAACCCATTAACTAAGTATTTTTTTAAATTCTTATTTTAAATGACTAAATCCGTTTTTTTTTTAACATAAAAATCGAATAATGGTTCCCCGTTAAAGTTAATGCAAGCTCCTTCAATTATTTGAAGGACTTCTATTGATATTTATACCTTTTTGGAAAGCTGACTAGACGAACATGATTTTGTAATGGTTTGCACACTTTGTGTCATATAATTTTTTTGAGTAATACTACATTTAAAAATAAGTAAAATAATTTTTTTTACGTACATATTTTAAATTAAAAACTTCGAGATGTGAATAATTTTTGAAATTTTGAATGATTGGGAAGTATCTGTCACAATGTTGGCTAAGAGAAAAAAAAAATTTTTGACTCAGTTACTAAGTAGTTTTAAAAATCCAAATATCTCAGTAACCACTGAAAATCGGTAGAAAATTGTGGCTTTATTTTGTTGCATTTCGACTGTTTTATAACGCCTTGCAAGGGGTAGGTGGAGTTACCAGTAACCCGGTATATAAACGAGCTTGGTTTTCCTGGTAGTCTCGCTCCGTTGAATCGGCGTTACATGCCCTGCCCATTGAAGACATTGTAGTTTGTTGATTTTCGAAACTTCCAGCTCATCGTACAGTTCATACAATTCATGGTTGTACCGGATGCCCCATCCATCTCGGTCTCGTTTCTGGGGCGACCCGTAGCTGCATAGTGCATAGAAGCGTCAGTATCATGTCTGACTACCGGCGTTTCGGGTTCAAATCTCGTTCACGACGACGTTCGCGGGGTGTAGTAATAAGCCGCAGCGTTTCCCGATTTGTCGCAGGTAGGCGGTCATAACCGCCTAATATTGTCTTATTGTGTTACGTTATGACAATAAAGAACAGGTACAAGGTTCAAGTCTCAACCCTTCTTAAAACCCACTTGCATCGAAGCATGTGTGTTTGAAAAAGGTTTTTATGACGAGGTGTTTGTCAACAATCTTTTGCTTCAATAGTCTTAAAATGCCACATTGTATGAAAATTTTGTATCTGTCTTATGATGACAAACGATTGTTACGATTGACCATTTACTATGTCATGTGGGTTTTGATAACAAGAGATAAAGTCTCACTATGCAATCCGAACTATGAGAAAAAGAGTTTATTCCTTACAAAGGGACTTTCGTTATCTTTAAAAGATTGGCACGTTCATAATCTGATCTTTAGTTTCATAATATGTTCTTAAGAAGAATTGATCTATGGATTGTAACAGAGAACAAATCAGATAAGCAGATTTAAGCTCTTATGCGGATTTTTCGATTTCATAAAAAGAGGAGTATTTTCATAGCGAGATTTTCATTTTTATGAGAAATAACGATATAATGGCGACCATATTTTTCTCTGATGGGAATTTTTTGAGTTAAAATATGACTATTGACTAATGATTTATGTATAAGCGTGATTCCGCATGGAAAATAATGATTGGTGATTTCTAAGATCATAAATATGTCGCTGCACAAATTGTGTGGCCAACTATTGGAGCGGAACACAACTGATATATTTCCCAAACAGTAATTTTTTTATAGAAAATTTTATAAATTGCGATTACTTTTACGGCGCTTTGTATTTTATGGGAGCAAAATGTCTGTTATTACCAATAAAATTTCAATCGAATGAAGTTTTTCGCTCATATGTGTGAAGAAAATGCAATGTTCTTTAATATGATACTATTATACGAACTTTGTAACATTACATGTTCCATCAAAAATATTCCATACTCTATCTGTTCTGCTCTTTGAAACATAAATTTTTGTTGTATATCGTTCTCTTTCTAACAACAATGGTCAAGAAAATTTAACTCTAATGACAAGAGTTTATACATACCTCGACTAACAAAAATAGTATACTTCTTATTTGAGTAAAAATATACACGTATAAATAGACTATTAGTATCCTTATGCAAGCCATAGACGCACATACTAATCCGTCGGATTGGTCGAACGTCAACCACCTATACGCGAACCGTATTCATACAATTTTACTCGAGAAAAGTAGTCAAACTAGTCATGAATGAACGATTACGGTGTGTATCGAAATACAGTATGGTCTGCTTATTGACGAATTTTTCAATGCAGAATTTATAGGCAAGATATTAAAATATATACATACGTATACATGCACGTACATATTTGAGTATTATAGAAGTCTCGTTGTTAGTGAGATCGGGTACATCTTCACCGTCTCCTAAATCAAAGTTGCACAGGTGCAAGAACAATTAGAACCTGCAGGTATGTAAATGGGAATTGTGCAATTATACTGATAATCGTGGGACATATAATTTGTTGGTTGGTTGGAAACTTGTACATATTTTGAATTGTGCTATAAATGGTAAGTGTGGGCTTTATACAATAGCATATCTTAAATGGTGTGGTATATATGTACAACAACAACAACTACATCCAGACACTTTCCAAATTATAAATGAAGAACCATTAGCACCCACAAAACAATGCAAAAGACCGAGAAAGCCATAAAAAATCTAAAATACTCACGAATTTATGATCCTCAATGCACCTATTAATTTACACACCGTGCTGTGCTTTCCTTGAATTTCATATAATCATAGTTTTTTTTCTAACTGGCCACTTTCTTCATTCATAATTTAGAATGTGTCTCGTTGTGGTTGATACTATCAAATCGAATTATTGTAATCAAGATACATATTAGCTGGTTGTTAGTGTAATATGTGCAATTGTTTTTCTGTACTTCATTTGCTACAAAAACGCAGCTATTGTGTACAAAAATTCGATGTTTTGCCTAATTTCTATAGTAGTTTTAACCAGTGGCGTGGCGTGATAATTCAACTAGGGGAAGCAATTGGTATTAAAAATTTACTATTATTATGCTTTCCACAAATTTACTGCGTATTAATTGAACCCCTCTCGTTAGCTACTTTTAACATTTCTAATATAAAAGCACCCAGGAATCACGAACGGGGACGTGAGAGTAGGTATACTGTATTTTATCAGCATTTTAATTCCCATGCTACCAATATATAATAATTTACTTTTAAATAAATAATTGTAAAAATTATATGTTGGTAGACTTTTCAAAAAAGCAAAGCTGTAACTATAAGTATATAAATAAAGCATATTCGAATTATTAGAACTACTATAACAATAACAACAATAGCAAAAAAATTGCAAAATAAATATCCATACACTCATAAAGAAAGTAATCATGTTCAGCGAATCAAAATTTGAATAATAAAAACAATAACAATACAATAAAAATTAAAAATAATTCAACTATTTACTATTTAAAAAATCACAGTTAGTGAGTAAAATAAAATAATAATAATTGGGCAATAAATATATTACAAGTCAAAATAAATAATAAGATCCGTACATACTATTATTTGTAATTTAATTCTATTCGTCTTTCTTTTTTTGCGAATTCATCTATAATATCTGTATAAAAACTTTGCTCACACAAACATGATTTAAGGAAAACCTTTTCAATTGACATTATTGCCAAGTCGCTAAGCCGTTGTTCGCCTGTACAATTTCTAAGATACGTTTTAATCCTTTTTAGCAAGAAAAACTGCGCTCTGCGGACGCACTGGTTACTGGTAATGTTAAAACTAAACATATTAATTTATAAAATTGTGTGAAGCTATCTTTTAATTTGTTATTAATGAAATAGTTAAAAATACCTTGAAAAGATTTTCCCTGCAAATCAGAATCAGAATAAAGCACAATGAGTTCAGTCTTTAATGAAATATGGTCAAATATATCAGCATAAGTTTTAGTTAAATTTAGTAAAAGATTGTCCGGAAATGTTTTCAAATATTGGCTAAATTTAGAAGAATCTAATAGGTTTAAAAATGTGAAACTTGCTAAGGATGAAAATCTTGAATTTATTTCTGCGGTAATATTATCTATAATTTCGACATAAATACGTGTAAAGAATAGTTCAACATTTTCATTACTGTCAACAAGGCACCTGGCTTTTTTCCGGCGTTGTGGAGTTTCGCAAATAGATGTGGTTTGGGTCCAAATTTCCGTGAAACTATTTCTTAACGATTGAAGTTGATTTTCAAAATCTGTAATTTTTTGAATGCAGTACATTATATCAGTTTGTTTACTTTGAAATATATCGAAAAGTACGTCGGTTTGTGGAAAAATTTTAGAAAAAACATTGAGCAGGAAAACAAACTGAAAATCTGTAAGTAAAACAAGAAGTCCCCTTGCGCTATTAACAGTCTCGCCATCCCACTTTCCACTCTCATTTTCAATGATATATTCAAAGAGTTCTTTTAATTGATCTAAATTATCAAAAATGGTTAAAACTAATCGACCATTAAAAGTCCAACGTGTTGGAGCTAATTTTGGAAGCCTTTTTTTGAGGAATAAATCTAGTGCAACTGTTCTCTTTGTTGAATGATTAAAAAATGTTGAAAAACAAGTAATAGATTGAAAAAAAATTCGACATTCGCGTATTTTATCGCATGATTTAGATAAAACTAAATTTAACCGATGAGCGAAGCAATGAATATATATTGCGTTTTTATACACATCCTTTACACGTGTTTGTAATCCAGTTATTTTACCAGACATTACCGAAGCCCCGTCATAGCTTTGACAAATAAGTTTGTTACCGCAATTGAATTTTTGAACAACATCTAAAACATGGTCAAATAAACGCGACGCAGTCTGATCATCAGAAATATCTGTAAAAGTTATGAAAGTTTCTTTAACCTCACCGGAAGGAGTAATGTAACGAAAGGTTGTTGAGAGTTGAGAACGACATGAAACATCGGTTGTTTCATCTAATATTATTGCTATAAATTTAGTTTGCTGAATTTCATTATAAATCTGTTTTAATAAAATTTTAGAAATGCTACTAATGAGATCGTTTTGAATGTAATTTGATATTCCGGAAAAAACAGTCGCTTGCTCCAAGTGAGCTCGCAAGTCCGGATTATATTTAGCTAAAAGATTTAAAAGTTCAACGTAATTTCCCCTATTGCAAGAATTCACATTTTCATTGTGACCACGAAATGCCTGTTCTTGACATCCTAAATGGCACACAACGTCAATTAGCATTTTTAGTATATCTTGATTTTTCGAAACTTTCTCATTGTGCAATATTATTGAAGATCTATGTTGGCTACTTAATAATTCTTCAATTCTAGGACCGGAACCGAACTTGGAAAGAAGAAGTACTGACTTTAAATGATCAACGCTTTTCGTACCATGCCTGTCCACAGCTTTATGTAAATTATTTAAGTCACAAAACCCGGTAGTTCGCCAAACATTTGAATCATTTGAAAATAACAAGCATGGCCAACAAAATAATTTTTGCTTGGTCTTACAACCGGTAATCCATTCCGTATCTTCATAAATCTTAGCAGTAAAATGCCTAGTACATCTTTTTGTTTTAGAAACAATTTCCAAAATCGGTTTCGGTCGACCCTTTTCGATAATGTCTTTTTTTTTCTGCGAAAGATCGAGATCCAAAAGACAATCGAAAAAGATCATCAACAACACAATATTGATCCATGCTACTTTAAAAACAAATCAAAACACTATAAGCAATTATAAGCACCTAGACCGATTAAAAAACCCCTTCACCAACAAAAAGCACACAAATCGCACTACACTAAAGCACTACACTAGAGCAAATGAGTTTTAAATTTAACGGCTCATTCAATTCCTTGTGACGTCAATGACTTGAGGCAGTATTACCATCTCCCACTTATTTTTTCTTGGAATTTTCCGTTAAATGGTTTTCGATTAGATATAAGTTATTGAAATATGCATAAATATCCCTATAATTGAGTTCGTCTCTTACTAATACTCGTATACACTAATAATTCTATGCGAAATCACTTCTTCTCGAATTTACCAATAATAATTTTTAACCATGAAGCCATTATATTTCAAATCGAAACTTTTTCCACAATTCAATTCCTATCCTACTCTGGTAACCCTTGTGAAACTCATATAGCACATCACATACGCATTGCAACACAGCAAATATTTTCAGTCCACAAGAAAATACGAACAAAGAGGAAATGGGAAGAAAAGTTCCCCAGCGTCCATGCGCCAGCAGCTCCGCTGCAGGCAAGAATTTCCTCTACTACATGTGAGGGGAACTTGGAAGCAAATTCCTGAGTGCTTTCAACCTACCGTGTACGTGAATTTTTTTTTATCGCGACACAGTAGGTTTACTGGGGAAAAAAATAAACGCTCATAGATGCAAATTTTGATATTCTTCCATGTGTCTTCTTCTTGGTGTGGTGTGGTGGTTTTCGCGGTGTTACCAATTCGGCTGTGTAAGATATTCGCGATTAGTTTCTTTGGAACTTTTATTTACATAGACTGTGCCGAAGAGTTTTTTTCGCGACTTTTTTGCGCGATTCAGAAAAAATTATTTAGAAAATTTTCCACCAATCGCCAAATATAAGGGAAGCAATGCTTCCCTTGCTTCCATGGACGCCACGCCACTGGTTTTAACGTTATCCGTGCTACCACTGTCTCATACAATTAATATGTAACCGTGGTAGCTCCATAGGTCGAGGGTTGGTATGTCAAACGAGAGGTCCTCACCATGCAAACTGCCTTCACTCTCATAAGTCTCTCTTAGTGTGTTACGAGATCAAAATTGTTAGTTGGGTACATGGGGGAGCAGGAGGTGCATGCTGGCAACTGCATTCTCCGAAACTAGTTTATGCCAACGAAACGTCAACTGGGCCATATGGAACATGCTTTTCTCAATTGAGTAATAGTATCTATCTCGGCGATAAACTGCTCCGAAAATTCGAAGGACTTTTTGTTCGAATGTTTTTAGCATGTTTTCGGTGGCTTGGGTTAGGGTCCGGACTTCGCAGCCATAGCGTAGCACTGGTCGTATGATGGCTTTATATACGCGGAACTTCTGTGTGTTTGTTTCTGTGCTGATGCTTTCGATGTTTCAAAAGGATCAGTCAGCCTGTTCTGGATCCTGACCTGCGAAACATAGTTGATCGTCGACATCCAGAGAATGGAAATAATAATTTTTCAACTAAATAATAATATTTACTACGAAAATTTCGGTGAATATTTATAATTATTATCATCTCATCAAACATCAAATAATAATGATAATAATAAATACAAATGAATAATGCAGATTGCGGATTGTTCAATAATTATTATTTCTTCTGAAATAATAATTATTTCTTCCGAGACAAACATGTGTTGCCCAGATTACGTTTAGTGGAACGAACGAAAGGAATTTAATTTTATCGACACTGCGTGTGGGCATGTGTTTTGGCCAGCTAGTGTACTCGCTTTCTTACTCAAATATACATAGCAGACGCAGCGGCATACTACTAAAAGTGGATTTTGCTCATTAGCCCGTCCATGATATTGTGGAGAGCAGTGGGAATTCCAGGCTTCTTTAATAATTATTCTTTCTTCACTGTGTGTAGTCGCTCTTCTTGTATACCCCCTTCATGTTTTTTTCCGTAGTTGAACTGATTTAAAAAAAAATACACTACCGACCTACTTTTTCCAATTTTTTGGGCAGTACGTTAGTCCGAACTCTGTACAGGCAACTATTTAGCCTTTTTCTTCCGGTGTCGAAACCTTTCCTCGACTCATTATTTGCAAGATCCTTTAAAATGCACCACTAATGACAATATTCAGGGCAGAGATTGCACTTTTTTTTATCAAAATCGTTTATATGTATAACAATCGTATAATCGCAGGATGAATAGTCTTGACTTCGTGAAAAAAAGTAATAAAAAAAAAATATTTATCACAAATTTGCACAAATAATTGAAATTGTAATAATTATTTTTCTTCTGGGAAATGATTATGTGAAAAAATAATTATTATTTTGAAAATTTTAAAACGAATAAAAATAATATAATAATTATTGATTTGAATAATTTTGTCCAACCTCTGTCGACATCTATGTTAGTCGTACTTGCTGATACACCAAATTGCAGCATGATGTGCGGTAAACCACGATCGATACTGCCGTTATTCTTGTTTAAGTCGAGAAAGAAAGAGAAAATTCAACGAACGTGGACTAATGATTAGATACATATTAACCCTTTCGACCCCAATGTTGCCTGAGAGCAACTTGCAAGGTTTGGAAGCGTTTTTAAAGCTTTTTATCAAAAATAGCAAATGTGCCATTGCGGAATATGAAAGCTGCATATGTTGACGAAACATCCCAAAAAAAACGATGGAAGTACAGTTTCTCTAACCAATGCAATTTGTCATTTGAGGTGCAAGGGTCTGTGTATTCGAGTTGTCGAAAAAATACTCAGTTAAATTTAATTATTTTTTTTGAGTAATATAAAGTCCGATTCTAAAAAGTTTTTATGCAAGTAAGTAATATGAATATTGGAGAATAGTTATTTTCAATCAAATTAGGCAATATTGCCGCGGGTAGTATAGAAATATTTTTTCAAAACTGAAAGTTGCCTGTGAGCAACCTTGGGCCATAGTGGTATTATCGCGTTATCGTGTTACCCATGTGTTAACCCATATGTAATGTAATTGCAGTTCTTAGAGGTGGCTTCGAAAGGATTGGAAGATGTTGCGTTTAGTCCACCCGCAACCACCCGTTGTATAAGATTTAAATTGTTAAATTGTGAATTGTGAAGTACGATATATTTTTGCATAGCAATGAGACCACACGCGAAAGGTTTATCTGAAGGTGAAATAAATCACATTTTGGAGTTTGAGTGGGGTAATTCTACCGACGAAGAAAGCGATAACGATGATGGGGATATAGAAGATATTCTGGAGAGAAGTTTAGAGGATGTCGTTGTGAAAGGCGAAGAGCTGGAAATTGGACTTTTGGAAAAAATACTGGAAGGCGAAAGTGCAAGTGACTCTTGTTGTGAACCGTGTGATGTTTATGAAAAGGTCGATTTGAAATCCTTGAAATGGAGAGCAAAACAGTTTGAGGCTCCTGATATCACATGGAAAGGAAGCTCCAAAATAGAAGTGGATGATCTCAAAGCTCCCATAGAATATTTCAGTGCCTTTTTTGATAATGACGTCATCAAATTAATCAATGTGGAAACGAATTCATTCGGTCTTGAAGAATTTGGAATTGAGCTAAAGTCAACGGAAGACGAAATAAGGCGTTACATTGGGGTACTTTTATATTTAGGTGTCATCAAAGTTCCACAATTTAAAATGGCTTGGTCGAAAGAATTGAAGCTTTCCGCAATCACGGACGCTCTTTCTCGAAACAGATTCGATAAAATCAAGGAATGCTTGCATTTTAATGATAATTCGAAGCAACCCAAAAGAGGTGACTTGAACTTCGACAAATTGTACAAAGTGCGTCCCTTATTAACGGCGATGAAAGAAAAATTCAATGCATTGCCACAAGAGGAACATCAGAGCGTCGACGAACAAATTATTGCTTATAAAGGTATGTTCAAAATGTGACAGGATTTTATTGACACTTATATAATTTTACCTCACTACGCAGGACGATCGACGCTAAAGCAGTACAACCCGGCGAAGCCTCACAAATGGGGAATGAAAATGTTCACCCGTGCTGGGTCATCTGGCATCGTATACGACTTTGCGCTTTATGTTGGCGAGGGCACTTGCCCATCATATGGCCTAGGTATTTCATCCGATATAGTATTATACCTAGCCGCAGCGGTACCAAAGAATCAAAACTACAAATTATATTTCGATAATTGGTTTACATCAGTAAGTCTTCTCATAGCGTTGAAAGGAATGGGCATACTTTCCTCTGGTACCGTAAGAAGAAACAGGCTTGGCTCTTGTGACATGTCTGCTGATAATGAATTAAAAAAACGAGGAAGAGGCTCTCATGAAATGAAATGCGAAATAAATCACAATATATGCTGCATACGTTGGTTCTACAACAAAGTTGTGCAGCTAATATCAACATGTATAGGAGATCTACCAGTTGATTCCTGCAAACGTTGGAGTGCCCAAGAAAAGAAGTTTTTGCACATTCCCAGACCGGCTCTTGTTACCATGTACAACAAAAATATGGGTGGAGTAGATCTTTCTGACATGCTGATGGAGCTTTACAAAGTAAATCACCGTTCAAAAAAGTGGTATATTCGAATTTTTAATTGGTGCCTTGGTACAGCTGTTGTAAATTCGTGGCTTTTATATCGCAGACACCTTAGTGTAATTGAGGCGAATGGAAAGTATATGCCACTTATCAAGTTTCAACTTGAAATAGCTCATGATCTCTTGAGTGCAACTTCTTCCTTCTCCAAAAATATTACCAGAAAGAGAGGACGACCATCAGCTACAATGGACCCAGAGACGCCCCCATCTCCAAGCCCTTCCGAAAGTAGTTGCTCTACAGTAAGTTCAAAAAAATACAAATTTACAGAAGACCCTTCAAGCCAGAAACGTTACGACCAAAGCGGTCACTGGGTTATATTTACTGATAAAGGACGTTGCAGGATGTGCAAATCCGGAACTCCTTTGTCTAAATGCGTCAAATGTGAAGTTCACCTTTGCTGCAACAATAGCAGAAATTGTTTTCTTTCATACCACACCTAAAATGTAAGCCTATGAACGATAGAATTAAATAAAACTGAATATAATACATTATGGAATTTGTTATTATTTATATACCTCTATTGCCCAACGTTGCGCTCAGGCAACTTTCAGTTTTGAGCTACCTGGTGGGCGTAGCAAGTTCAAACTTTGCAAAAACATTTCTTAGGCCAAAATAAACAATACTAAACAAAAAAAATTTTTCGGCTGAGAGAAAAAAATTTGGGGTCGAAAGGGTTAAACATGGCCCACAAATCACATTACACTATAATACTATCCACCATGATTTTTTGTCGTGCCGGTTCTGGTAAAATCATGTAGAAGTGAATGATGACGATAGTCAAGCATTTGAGATAAATATAAATGGACTGTATGGGGCAATACATACATTCGTATAAAAAAATCCGGAAATATGCCCACAAATTTGAGCTAAAAGCAGAATATTACAAAAAAGAATACTACATAGTTAATACAACATAAATGCAACTAATACAAGACGTGTTTTTTTGTGTAACTGTGTAAGGTCCCTGCCCTGGTCGCACAAAAAAAAACGCTCTAGGGTGGCATTCAGGTTAAATTCCGAATCGTGAAGTTGTCTACACTGACGTCAAGTGGTGCGCCACATATGTGGTGAAAATAAATTAAAAATTCGAATGAAATCTCAGTTTGATTGTCGGATCGTTTATTTATTGCGACGGCGGGGATTTATGAACTTAGCGTACCGCTCTAACTTAACAAACATCATTCAAACGAGTTATTTATCAGTGACAGCTACAAGTGCAACTCTATCCAAATAGGTCGCGGGTTCGATCCCCAGCAAATTCTTATCTTTTTTTTTCCTTTTTAGGGTTTTGTATAAAAACAACGGTCATGCGTCCGTCTGTCCGTCTGTCTGTCCGTCTGTCCATGAAATATCTCACGAACCGCTGAAGCTACATGCATGAAATTTGGTGGAAATATGTAGAAATACTATAATTCTCTGGAGAAAGCGATGCATCGTAATAGGTCAACTTTAAGGGGGGGGGTCCCCATAGAGGGGAAATGAAGGTCGAAATTTTTTTTCCGTTTGGTATAGGCAAGTGGTATCGTAAGAAAGGTACCGTCGAGTACATTCCATTTTTGGAATTTTTTTCAAATTTGAAGAAAGGAGAAAAGAGGGAGAGGGGAAAATATGTGGTCCGAGTTTGTCCCCCCCCCCCTTGCATTTCGAGACCGTTATAGCTAGACATATGAAAATTGACAGAAAAGCGGCATTTCACTAGCATAGAAAACCGAAAATAATAGAATTTTTAATCTCATCCAAAAAGGTTAATAATAGTACATTTCTATAGTTGCAGTTAGCACACCCCTGCACCCCTCAAGCACACCTGAGGTCAAAAATATTGATGGTTAATGATAACCAACATCATAGGCAATAATATCTCTAAGTTTCATTACAATGACATGATATTTAATTATAGTACATTGACTTAAAGTTATGCATTTTGACACTATCCATACAAAAAATACACCTACCAGCCTCAGGCATAGATATGCGTGTACTACTTGCATGTTGTTTTTCGTAGTGCGAATTGCAGTTATTTAATGAACCAACTTTGGAAGGGTGAAGATTGGTGATCCTAACAATGACTATTCACACAATTAATTTTTTTAGGGTTTTGTGTCTTAAATCTTACAAAATCGGTCAAATACCTGTCTGTTCATAGAATATCTTACGAACGGCTGAAGCTGCACACATATGTAATTCGGCGGGAATGTGTAGAAATGCTAGAATTTGCTGGAGAAAGCGTCGTGTTGTAATTGGCTAACTTTAAGAGAGGGGGGGGGGGGGGTCCACACAGAGGCGAAATTAAGGTCAATTTTTTTATCCACTGGTATAACCAAGTGGGGTGTCGTGAGAAAGGTAATGTTGAGAGATTCCATTTTTGGCATTTTCTTGAGATTTGTAGAAAGGGGAACAGTGGAGGAGGAAAAAAGATTAGACCGTAATTTGTCCCAGCCGCCCTGAATTTCGAAGCCGTTACACAAGTTTGCAATTTGTAATGTCGTCTTAACATGAATGGTTAAGCATCTCGAAGAGTAGGACAGTTTATCTCGTATACATACATATCTATCTACAGCTTCTCGTATTAAAACTATTACTTTGAGAGGTGATAGATGCAGTCTTTTTGTGAATTGGCATGTAAGATACCGTATCATGGGTAAGACATTTAATTATGGTGTTTTTTTCAGCTGGGTGGTACCAAGAAAAGCAGGGAGCCAATATTTAGATACCAAAATAAGCGCGTGCTATAAAACCCTCGAATTGCGGGCGTAGCCCTCTATATTCCGGTTTCATTTTTTGTTCCATTGATATTTTTAGCAATCTTATTGAAAATGTATTATTTGATAATAGGCATGGGCCCATCAGAGCAAGACGTAATATTAGTTTAACAAAGAATTTGGCATATAACGTTCTACACGACACCAGAGCCATCTGTGTGTCATGCATGTGGAATTTATTGAGGGGTTATAGCGTGTAGGGCAGCCACCCAAATAAGCTATCCCGATTAATATTGTTGGTGTAACGCGTGTGTTATTTTACCCTAGACGCGATAAATTCTCAAAAACAAAACACTCCTACAAACTAACCTATATGTGCGTACGACATTCTTTGGATAAAAACCTTTTAACAGCATTATCCCCTCCCAAAATCTTTCCGGTTTATAAGCTTTTGAGCGATGCTTCGGCGGTGGCGTATATTACCGCTCTTGAGGAAAGACTATCGCCTATGCTACACAACATCAGCAACACAGGCGTCCATGGGTTCTGGGAAAAACTCAAGGGATGTCGCAGAGAAGGTCGTGAGATATAAAATCCGTCGAGCGCGAAATGACTGGTTCGACGAAGAATGCAAAAATTCACTTGACGCGAAAAACGAGGCCTACAGACAATGGATTCAACGAAGAACCAGAGCCAGAAAAGAAAAATATGATGAGCAACTACGAAAATCGAATGGAATTATTAGACGTAACAAATGTAAATACTTTGACGAGCAGTTGCTGAATATAAACGAAAACTTAGCTAGTAGGAACACCAGATAAGCGTACAAACTAGTAAATACAATTAAGAATGGCTACCAACCCAGGGCAAGCCTCTGTAAGGACAAGGATGGAAACATCATCAGCGACACCGATGGCATTAACAAACGATGGGCCTCTTATTTTGAAGAGCTTCTGAACCTACCATCTAATATAACATCCCCACACAGGAAGCTCTCGACGATATTGTTGATCCTGGCCCACCCATACAACCCCCGACAGAAGAGGAAGTTGATCTCGCGTTGTGGTCACTAAAACAAAATAAAGCGCCGGGCGCTAACGATATTCCAGCTGAACTTCTAAAATTCGGTGGAACGGGTCTAGCTAATGTCATACATCAATTACTTCTGCTAGTATGGAAGGAAGAGGAGATCCCATGCGATTGGCGCAGAATCATCATCTGTCCAATTCACAAAAAGGGAGATAAACTGCGGTGTGAGAATTACAGGGGCATTTCACTAATTTGTACGTACTATAAAATGTGGACTCAAATTCTGGAAAATAGAATAAAACCGTACGCAGATCGAATCATTGGCGAATATCAAATCGGTTTCAGACCTGATCGCTCGACAACCGACCAGCTAATTACTGTCAAACTGATACTCCAGAAGTGCTGGGAATACAACGTAAAGCATCTCGTCCACTGCTATCGGAAAGCTGCGAAAAGTTGCGAAATCGATTCGTCCGAATTCGGCCGAAAACGCATGAACTATCCAAACACGTGACTCGGTGGGGGACCGCGTCCACTCGGCCCGTATCGTTCGTCAGTTTTCGTCCGAACAGGCCCGAAATGCGAACCGATCCCATCTTGCTGGGATTTAGTTGCGAACGAGTGCGAAAATAGAAAGAAACAATGGACTGTGAAAAGTTAATTTTGCTCTTCTACTACGAATCCGGATGAATACTGAAGCAATGGACGATAGTCATTCGCACGATTTCGGACGAACGGCGTTCGCACGAATTCGTTGCTTCGCAGTTCGCAGCTTTCCGGTTCCACTGGACGACTAGCCTAAACGTATACCAAATCTTTGTCGACTTCAAGGAGGCATACGACACTATCGATCGTGGAGTACTGTATAACATCATGCTGCAATTTGGAATACCGGCCAAATTAGTGCGACTGGCAAAGATGACTATGACCAACTCCGTCTCACAAGTCAGGATCCATAATAAACTTACTGATCTAGTGGAAACAAGCACTGGTCTGAAACTCGGCGATGGAATGGCACCGACGCTCTTCAACCTAGCACTGGAATTCGCTACTCGGACTAAGAATATGGACAACAGCAAGACGCTACTCATCAAGTCGACACAATTAGCAGCGTACGCCGACGGCATCAACATCATGTCCCGAAGATTGGCCGACGCAGGAGAACTTCTGCATACGCTCGACCGCTGCAAAAGAAGTTGGACTATGTATCAACGAGGGTAAAACTAAAATAATGATGCAATCGACGATTGCGCAACCGAGCATCAATGCGGGGGTCCTCAACATCGAGTTCGTGAACGATTTCATATACCTGGATTGCTACTTGTCAAGTGACGCCAACGAAACTGACGAAATCAAGCGACGGATACAGTTAGCTAATAAGAATTTTTCCTCGGTTCTTCTCGAAGCATGTGCACAGAAACACGGAGCTCCGCGTGTACAAAAACCATTATACGACCAGTGCTATGCTATGGCTGCGAAGCATGGACCCTAACTGAAGCCTCCGGAAACATGCTAGACACATTTGAATGTAAGGTTCTACGGCGAATTTTCGGGGCTTTGCGATCGAGATGGATGGCGCATCCGATACAACCATGAGTTGTTTGAACTGTACGATGAGCTGGAAGTTTCGAAAATCGTCAAACTACAACGACTTCAATGGGCAGGGCATGTCGAACGAATGGACGATAAACGCATGCCCAAGAGAGTAATGAATGCAGAACGAGTCGACGGAGCGAGACTGCCTAGACGACCGAGATCTCGTTGGGAGAGCTCAGTATATGTGGACGCCGAACAGCTACACATGGTATTCTCTTGTATTTTTCCAAATAGTTGTAGGAAAACCTACGTATCATATTTTACGAGGAAAATGATAAAGGATGAATTTGTTGATAGCTTAATCGTCTTCCATTGGAGATAAATGAGATGCGCATGAGAAAAATAGTAACCTAGATATCGACTGCGGAGAAAAAAATCTAAACATCACTTAATAAATCGTAAGGTTTGTGTTCGACAGACAAATAACATTGAAATCCTTTTCCAAAAAATGAAAAATCTTCGTTTTAGTGTTGAGTTTGCCTAGAACAAGTTGTGTTGAAAAACTTTCTGAGACAGAACGAAAAATCTTGAACAGATGAGAAAGGTTAACGCATCTTTTACGTATCTTTAATAGTTCTCGAGATATTCGCACTAGAAAAAAAAACTAAAAAGATAAAATCTCCGTGTTCTGATGTATTTTTCAATTGAGAATATCTCGAAAACAATTGATGATACGGAAAAAGTAGTGCTTATCTTTTTTGTTGAGCTGTTCGTGATCTTTGATATTTGCTATTGTTGACGGTTTCCGAAATATATATATACAAAAAAAAAAAAAAAAAGAAATGTGTTTTGGTTGTTGTTTTTGTTTTGGCTATAACTCAAATTCCACAAAAAATTTTGTTAGCAAACCTCAGATTCGTAATCAGCACCCAAAGAAAAAAGCACAAACAAAAACCAGGCCGAAACTCCGCTTCGGCCCGAAGTCCGAAGCGTATATACCCTAGACTTGTACAGACCTAGTGGTGACACCAAAAGTCATAATTGGTAACGACCATATGTATTAAAAGTGAGTTTCCTATATAGCCAGTTTATAGGGGAGGTACGTACTCATTCAGGGAGATATTGACCATTCTAAAAATCAATTAACTAACCCATTCTACAAATATTTGTTGAATTTTTCAAGTCGCTAGCTTTATTCCATCGAAAATTATTGCTTATTTGAGGTTTCACTTGTAGGGGAGGTAGCGGTTCCTTGGGTCGGATCTAGCCCATACCATCTAATAAGACCTTACTACAAACATTCTACAAAATTTTCAATTCGCTAGTGTCATTCTATCGAAAGTTATCGTAAATCAAATAATATTTAATTTTTTGAATTTCGTAGGGGAGGTAGGCGTTCCTTTGATCTGATTATGCTCAACTTACCAAAACCTAAGCAGCTTCTCACTTCAGGGTTACTTGCCAAAAATCAGATGTCTATGTCAATTGGTTCAAGAGTTATAGAGAAGAAACCTGAAAAGTAGGGTAGTACGGGGCTTTTTGTAAGAAAATTACCGTTAGTTTTCAACTGATCGATTTTATTTTTCCAGGGGAGTATAAAATTACCATCGCGAGCAATCTACCAAAGTTAGAGCTTTTCATGTTTATTTAATCGGGAGTTATAGATACATTTAATTATTTTACATATGTAGGAGAGGTAGGCGTTCTCTTGGGCTGATCATGCCCATTTTCAATACCAACTAACTAGAGCATACTTCCAACATTTCACCAAAATTTCAAGGCTCTAGCTTCATTCTATCGAAAGTTATCGTGCGAACGGGCAGACAGACGGACACACAGACATGGCTAAATCGAATCTGGAGGTGACTTTGATCATTTATATATACATTGCTATACCTCCGGAGCCTCCTTTAAGGTGTTACATATTTCCGTCGTGACAAAAACAATATACCCTATATTAAAAGTCTAGGGTATAAAAAGGACCTGGCGCAGTGAATCTAGAGGAACTGATTTTTGATGTGGGCTAATTCGGGATCATTAAGTTTATGTAAAATTAACTGTAGTTGTTAGTACCAGATGCAGGTACAGAGTTATGTATTTTGATATTCATGCGATATTTTCAAATAATGAAACTTTTTTGTGAAGGTGTTTGGTGGACTCAATACCCTCCAGGCAAAGTCGGCATTCCGTCTCAGTGGACAGGCCCATTTTGTTTAAGTGATATCTCACCCAGTGGTATCCCGTAAGGAAACCAACGATCAGTCTCAAGTTAGCTCTGCCCAATCGGCTAGCTTCTGTAGGGGTTGATAAGATCTTTGGACTGTCGTAATCCCGAGAGATTATTCCAGTGACGCAGCATTTCGCACGCAGACCAATCCCTCACCAGCGCCCTGGCTGTGGTCCAGCTTAGACAGCAGTAGGGATCAGGTCCGAAAAATTTTTCCGATGAACCCTGCCTAGCAAGTTCAAATGAATTAATCTCCGGTTTCATTATAAGTTTCATTTGAATGCCATTTGTATAGGTAAATTTTTGGTTACAACTTTTTGCTATTATATTACTGTAACCTTTCGACTGTACCGTGAATTTACCTGAAACTCCACAAGAATCTATGCCTCACTTACTTTCACCAATTGGGCAAGTTTCGTTCAACTATCTTTTTCCGTTATAAATTAATTGTGCTCTCAAAATTTTGCTGTTATATAACTGTAACTCTGGAACTGACTCGTTGATGTTGTTGAAATTAAATAGAAGCAAAGTCCTGATGATTGCCCGCCAATTAGAAAAGTTTCACTCAGCTAGCTGCTTACGTTATAGAGTTATTTTGCTTAAAAATTGTGCCGTTATAAAACTGTAACTTCGGAGCGGTTTGGTGCGATCTTTTGAAATTAGATAGGAGCTGAGTCCCCCTTAACATCCACTAACTGGATAGGTTTCGCCGAGCTAGCTTCTTCCGTTATGTATTACAGTTATTTCGTTTACAATATTATGCAGTTATATAGCTGTAACTTTTTAACCGCTTGATGGATGTTTGCTGAAACTCAATAATAGGCTATCCCTTATTGACGTCTACCCACTGGACAAGTTTGGTCCAGCTAGCTTTTTCCGTTATGGAGTTGTTAAGCTTAGATACTTTTGCAATTATATAGCTGTAACTTTTTAACCACTTAATCATACAGCTGGATTTGAATAGCAGCCGGCTCCCCACTGATATCTATCAACTGGAAAAGTTTCACTTCGCTTACGACCTCCGTTCGACTGTTATCGTGGCCACAACATTTTTCGAATATATATATATATTATATACATAAATGGCACTAAAAAAATCTGATGATTTTTATACCCTAGACTTTTAGTATAGGGTATATTATTTTTGTCACGACGGAAATATGTAACACCTTAAAGGAGGCTCCGGAGGTATAGCAATGTATATATGTAAATAATCAGGGTCACCTCCTGATTCGATTTAGCCATGTCAGTCTGTCTGTCTGTCCGTTCGCACGATAACTTTCGATAGAATGAAGCTAGGCAATTGAAATTTTGGTCAAATGTTTCAAGTATAACATAGTTGGTTGGTATTGAAAATGGGCATGATCTGGCCAAGAGAACGCCTGCCTCCCCGACATATGTAAAATAATTAAATATATCTATAACTCCCGATTAAATAAACATGAAAAGCTCTAGCTCTGGTAAATTGCTCGTGAGGGTAATTTTATACTCTCCTGGGAAAATAAAATCGATCAGTTGAAAACTAACGGTAATTTTCTTACAAATAGCCCCGTACTATTCTACTTTTCAGTTTTTTTTGTCTATAACTCTTGAACCAATTGACATAGACATTTGATTTTTGGCATGTAACCCTGAGGTGAAGAGTGCTCAAGTTTTAGTAAGTTGGGCATAATCAGATCAAAGAAACGCCTACCTCCCCTACAAATTTCAAAAAATAAAATATTCCTTTAATTACGATAACTTTCGATAGAATGACACTACCGAATTGAAAATTTGGTAGAATGTTGGTAAAAAGATCTAACTAACTAGTCATTGTTGAAAATGGGTAAGATCCTACCCAAGGAACCACTACCTCCCCTGCAAATTAAATTTCAAATAAGCGATAAAGTTTGATTGAATGAAGCCAGCGACTTGAAATTTTGGTCAAATGTTTGAAGTGAGATTCAGTTAGTTGGCATTAAAGATGGGTTATATCCGACCTAAGGAACTCCTACCTCTCCTAGAAATGAAACTTAAATATGCGATAACTTACGACAAAATAAAGCTAGCGTCTTGAAATTTTGGCCAAATGTTTGCGGCAGGATCCCGTTGGCTAATATTGAAAATACGTAAAATCCGACGTACGAAACCTCTACTTCCCCTACAAATGGAAATCCAAATAAGCGATAACTTTCAATAGAGTGAAGCTAGAGACTTGAAATTTTTTTAAATGTTTGTAGGGTGATCTAGTTGGTGAGGGGTGATAATGATGTGCAAGACCCGACTTGCAAAATTCAACAAATATTTGTAGAATGGGTTAGTTCATTGAGTTTGAGAATGAGTGCCAACCTCTCCTATAAACTGGCCGTATAGCCTGGGAAAACTAGTAAAAATAGCGGAAAGTTTTTTGGTAGTCGTAATCTTTGCGGTTCTTTATGTTTTTGGGGTCGCTGAACACGAATCTGAAGTTTGCTGACAGAAATTTTGCCCGGAACATTGTTAAAATCGCGAAAAACTGGGTAATTTTGGCACTTTTTTCAGTTTTTTGCTCAAAACTCGAAAATAAAGCATTTTATCGGAAATATCACAGAGGCAAACTTATAGTAAACAAAATTTCCTACAATTTTTATACATCAATAAAGGTTGTACGATCATCCGTTCCCCGGCTAGAGCGCGCTGAAAAATTGACAAAAATCACAAAAGGAGTGAAAATTCGAATGGCCGCTCTTATCGTCGTACAAAACTGCCCATGTTGCACTGATCTTGGCTGTTAATCATCATCTCAATGAAATATCTAAAAGAAAGGAATTAAATCACTGATTTCGAAAACAACCTAAGTCCAAATTTTTGCGTAATTGCGTTCTTGCAATAAAACTCTCTACCATAAATTGATATTTTATTGTGGATTTTACATGGAATTTCAGACAGTAGTCAAAGCATGTTACGACTCCGCTGCTTGTTGTTTAAAATTTGTGAATTTCGCAGATGCTCAGTCATCTAGAACAGAGAAGAAAGAAATAATATCTTCCAATAAATTTTGGATAAGTTATATCCAAAATACCTTCAGAAAAAAAGAAAAACTGAATATTCAAATACTAATTTCCATGGCTGATGTGGATGCCCGCATCTTCTTGGTTTTGTCTTCTTCTTCATCTGAGTCACCTGTAACAAACTTTGACGTACAGCAATTATGTTACTTCATATTTATTACACATTACATACGTTGAATTGCTTCCTCGAATGCCTCAAACGATTCTTGAATGGTGGAGTACTCCAACCCAAGATCATCTTGCAGGTCCAGGTCCAGGTCCACCCAATCGGACAACCATATTTTGCAGCCTAGGGTCGTCGCAATTAGCTTGAATAAATCGTGCTTTCAAGAAGAGTGGTTGATCGAATGTGAGCACACACAACTTTTGGCCTTCTGCTTTGCACTTTTCAGCTGCTTCCACCATGGCGGTGTAGATTGTGTCATAGTCAGAAGGAAGAGCATTTATAAATGGAAGACATGCGATGTACGTTTTCTCAAAACGGAGATCCTTCGTCGCTTTCTCCATAAAACCATTCCATCCGGGTGTATTTGTGAATTCCTTGCACTTGCTGTACAGCCACAACATTTCAGCTACTGGGAAACAGGTACTCTGGGTTGTTCCAAATATGTCGGACAGGTCTCGAATCTTTATTGATTTTAGTTCATCACTTCCTTCTTTTGATTCAAAACGTCTCAAAGTAACGTGACCAAATTTGCCAACAACCTCTGCAGCTGGAATCCTTTTTAATCTCGTAATCGTTTCATCTGGAGGAATAGCTGAAGCTGGGGTAACAGTATAGATTCCTCCCATGACATGGAAAGTGTTGTATCCATCAATTGTTTGGGTATTGAAATCTGCATTGTCAAACACAAACTGAACAAATCCATTTGGTCCAACTTTTGGTTCTATTTTTAAAGTTGACGAAATTTCAAACCGAACCGCTTCCGAGTAACTGCTGCAAAATCCCAACGAACTCACAACATCCAACAATTTCCGAGAACCAAAAGTTTTATACAAAAACGCTGCCAGTCCAACTTGTAAATTCGACAAAAAGGATCGAGGTCTCACAGCGCTGATAACACAGTGAGAAATAGCTTTGCTCTTATTTTTCCATTTCTCCATATCTCTCCCTCTTTTTCTCTTTACAATCAAAAAATTCATGAAGTGATTTAGGGTTTCAGGAATTACTGACTCCGTGTCTTCCACAAAATGGTCTGGTGCAGGATACTCATTGAATTCGTAAACCTCTGATCGAATATCATCGCATATGATTTTGGCTGCTGCTTCCACAATCCTGAGCCTTTCTTCTTTTTCAGACTTGCACTTCTGCTGATACCACGAATCTGTTAAAATTTTCTCCCCCATATTTTTAAAACAAACGACGGTTTTTTTTTTCTTGTTGGTTATTAATAATACATCGTCGCCATATTTCTCAAGGAGCCGAGCCCTTATAGTTTTTTGTTCTGGCATGTAGCCCCCTTTAATTTGCTCCATCAGTTCCTCTATTGAAAATTGGCACTCATCGTCACTATTTTCGAGGTACGAGTGAATTTCTTGCATCGCAGCATCAATTTCCTTTGCGAATGGCCCACGTCTTTTTTGTGTTGTTGCTTTTGGAGCTTGAAATAGTGTTCTATGACACCATTGGTGGTACTGAGCATCATACGCGACCAGATCATGAACATTCTCAATGCGTCGAATTACAGCTCTTCCATATTCATCGCCTCGGTTTTGGGCAGCCTTCAATACATTGCGTTGATCTGGAGGTTTTTTGGCTTCTGAGGCATAAAATGCATCGTTTATGGCCAATCCACAAATAAAACAGTGCGTCCCGAAGGTAAACTCAGGAGCTGCTGATCTGGTTACTTGTGAAATATTACTCTTCGCCAATTTCTCACGTTTTTTTAGGTAAGCAATGATGGATCGTTCATCTGTATATGATTTTCTACACTTTTCATGCACCTTAACAAAAGTTTTATCTCTTAAACTTGCCCATTTTCCATCCTTTCTCCTTTTGCTAGCTTCCACAAACGATGTAATCCCTTTTTCTTTCACTATCGAAACAGCCAAGCGTTCTTCATCTAGCAATAACTCACAAACAAAACACTCCGACATCGCGATATTAATGTTAAAACTTTAGTACGACACTTCACAAAAAAATTGGGCGACTGGATAGAAACGATCACTATAATATTTTCACTTCAACTGAACAATTGCGATTGATTTCCCAAATTCAGTTTGAACAGTACGATTAGTGAACCCATTGGAATAAGTAAACAATAATGTTTTGTTTTTCCTCCAATTATCGATTCACGATTAACTAAAACTGCATATGTAATCGAAACCAATATATTTCGGGCATTATGCCCATCTTCAGGGCTCTCAGAATGTTTCTTTTGTTATTGTTAAATAAACAATAATTGTTTAAACGTACAATTCTTTTGACCTTCCGGTGCTCGCACCATTGTAAAAAGTACAACACTTTCAGTTTTTCCGTTAGCGTTTCCCGTTTGACAGTAGTGTGACTTTGTTCATTTTTCCGCGCGCTCTAGCCGGGGAACGGATGATCGTACAACCAACATTGATTTTTAAAAATTGTAGGAAATTTTGTTTACTATAAGTTTTTCTCAGAAATATTTCCGATAAAATGCTTAATTTTCGAGTTTTAAGCAAAAAACTGAAAAAAGTGCCAAAATTACCCAGTTTTTCGCGATTTTAACAATGTTCCGGGCAAAATTTCTGTCAGCAAACATCAGATTCGTGTTCAGCGACCCCAAAAACATAAAGAACCGCAAAGATTACGACTACCAAAAAACTTTCCGCTATTTGCCTTTTTTGTGTTTAGTTTTCCTAGCCTAGTATAGGAAACTCTCTTTTAATACATATGGTCGTTGCCAATTGGTACTTTCGGTATCACCACTAGGTCTGTACAGGTCTAGGGTATATACGTTTCGGACTTCGGGCCGAAATCAGTTAAAAATCAGGACTACACCACAATTTGCTTTAGGTCAGCTCTTATACATAAGAATGTGATGACTCGGCTAAAAGTTAAGATTCCATTTTCCTCCGCTTTCCCCTTCTAACGCATCTGACAGTAGTTCGCACAAATTTTTGTGTTCAAAGATTTAAATTTTTGTTCACATGTATTTGATCGGACAGACGCTGTTCGACCTATTCCAGCACCACATTATGCGGGATTCGCCGAATCACGAGTAAAAGTTCGCCAATTGGCGAGCATCTTGTACCTAACCACACTACTTGCAACTCGGCGAATCCCGAGAAAATGGTCGTACAAGATGCTCGCCAAGTGGCGAGCGCCTCAAATATAGCCAACCACATTACTTGCAACTCGGCGAATCCCGAGCAAATTATCATAAAATAGCATGCACCTTGCTTCCCTCCCGTTGCGCGATTCATCTTCTGGGACAAATTTTCATTAGCTTGAACTGAAAATTTGTGAGCATCGACCACCGCGAAAATGGCGGGAATTACAACCCGGTAATGAATGGTTCGTTGTTTGGCAATTGTTCACAGTATTCGCAGCGTGTGGATACCACGAGTATTTGTTGGGCATTCATTGTGAGTTTTGTATCAGTGGTTTATGATTTGTGTTCCTTGGAACGCTAGTGTTTTGTGTTTAAAGTGTTTCGCGATTGTGTTTCTTCTTGAGAAACTTGCAACAAAAAGGCACCTTTTCCAATGCATCGTACATTGCAAAAGTAGGACGGTGATTCCCGCCATTTCTACATTGGCTCTATAATCCTCAATTTCGAATTCTCGGTCATGAAAATTTGTCCACTCGATGAATAGCTGAAGGGGAGTGCCGCAAGGTGCTTGCAATTACGAGCATCTGCTCGGGATTCGCCAAATCGCAAGTAGTGTGGTTAGGTACAAGATACTCGCCAATTGGCGAACTTTCGCTCGTGATTCGGCGAATCCCGCATAATGTGGTGCCGGCATTAGAGAGTAACACTTGCTCAAATTCAAATATTCATTGAAGCATTTCGAAAATTTTTGTTTAAACCACCCAAAACAATTGAAAGTAGACTTTGTACAATTTAAGGGCCGGGTGTACAATTCATAGTTTAAACAGAGAATTAGTTAAACGTCGTTTAACGTTGAGTCTCCGTTTAACCAACGATTCGTGTTTAGTCTGTTGCACAATACATACTAACCGCCGTTTAATCACTTGATGGTGTAAACAGCACTAACAGCAGTTTAACAAAGTTTGAGAACCACGAAAAACCAAAGGAGGATTTAATTCTAAGTGCGGTTTTTCTTTGTTTTCGTTGATGTAACTTATACGTATGTATATATGGATAAATGACTAGCGCATTTGCGAACATATGATTGCCAACGAAGTCAATAGAACCGAAAGGATAATATAACACAGCATGCGACATGAGTCCGCGTCAAGGTCCCCTCAAGCCAGCGCGGTACGCAGTAGCGGTGCAGCGGTACCCATTAGCATTCAATTCAGACGCGGTATACCGCGGCAAAGCTGCGATATTGCAGCGATGTACTTTTTTAGAAGAGACGTTCACCGAGAAAATAAAGGAGATGGTTAAATGTCATCCTATATGTTTTGATCTCAAGTGTGCAAATTTTAAAAATACACGAGAAAAGATAGGATTTGCGAGGAAATTGCGAGAACACAAAGATAATTTGATGAGCCTATTTCCGACGCCTTTTATTTCTGAAAAGCGAAACTTTTTGTGATCACGTACATCATAAATTTGACATCCGCATACTTCCCATTATTTTCTTCCTCTTCCTCAAATAATCCCAAAGATAATAACGATTCGTCTTCAGTAACAAAACATATATTGCTCTCAATATCACTTGGTTTCGTCTACACCAGGGGTCGGCAAACTCCGGCCCGCCTCTGGTTCTCATCCGGCCCGCGAGCTAATATTGTTTTTGGCATGACAAAATCAAATTAATACAAACACATAATTTAAAATCGATTTTTGTTTATCACAACGAAGTGTGTTTGAGTTGAATTTAAAACAAATATGTATATTTGTTACATTGGAGAGTCAATTGAAATAATAATCCAAACAGCAATATATTGTAAAAACCGATCACAGAGTCTGTGGTGGGGTATTTGAACTAAACACTAGGTTCTTGCTATGGATGTCTGGTCCAGCGTATATTAAGTCTATTTTCATGTCATTACTTCCTTCGCCAAGGAAATATTAATTCGGATTGCTATCTGTGCAGATAATAATGTAGGCATTAGAGCACGTATACACTCTTATCAGATCAGATCAGATCTTATTGAGACTAGTAAAACGGTGGCTTCGAGGTCCTTGAATATCTGGTGAGCACCAACCTGATCATTGAATGTTTGGTTCACTTGGTTTCATTCTGCGTACCGGCTGTGGTTTGCGCCTCTCATGGAACAAATACTTGTCCAATAAATTCAGACTTATTAAAATAGAGGGGATTTGGGAGATTGAAAGGATTTGTCCCATATGGGCGCGAACTTCAGTCCAAAGTGTTTCGACTGGCAACGCAATGACACGCTGTCAAGCTAATCTACACATGCATATTAAGTTTGTATGCAGAATGAAACCAAACCAGCCAAGCTTCCAATTTTCAATGAAACATAATTCTTTGTAGGAAACTTGAATATCAACCAGGCCACTCTGTACTGCTTGCAGGATGACGCATTTAACGTATTCACTACTCCAGGTCCAGTGATGAAATTGATGCGATTAAATGAATTTAAACTCACATCGATTTCGTCAATTTTAGACAACGAAGTAAATACGTTTTCCGATGGCATTTGCGGTGTAAAATAGTAATACAACTGTGCCTATCTCGACAGCTTTAGCTAGATGGACTGGTGATAGTTTTTGGTAATTTGTTTTTGTTATGAATTTAATGTTTAAAAGGAAACTAGTGTTTCCTGAAATAAACGATATTATTTGAGTATCGGTCTGGAAATGTACATGAGTTTTATTGAATCATACAGCCTGGTATAGTTTATAGTGGCTCAGTTTTTCTTACATGACTATCCAGTGCAATTCAGTTCAACAACATGTAGGATAGTAGGCTGGTTTCGTTGGTTGTTGCTTTAAAAAAAAAGATACTCTCGATCTGATTAAAATAGGAGGCGTTGTTTTTTGTTTTTTTGATGAAAAAGAATTGAATAGAATGTAAATTCGTATAATAAAAGGAAGTAATATAATCTAATAGAATGTAAATTCATATAATAAAATGTAATTAAATAATATAATGGAATGTAAATTCATATAATAAAATATTGTGAAGAAAACCTACATTTCCTACAATTTTGGGGGCTCGTCCGGGATGAATGTGAGACTTAAAGCCGTGTAAATTAATTGAAAAGACGAGTGTGCCTAGTTTGTCGCTGTTGTTGTATAGAATTTCGCTTCCGATTGTGCGATAGTGACGAAGTTGCAGAATTGCTAGTGCGACTCTGGCCTGGCCTGTATCGTCCGAGCGAAAAAAAAGAGGAAGAAAAGAAGATTCCAGATTTCGATCGGTAGCAAAGGTAGAACATTGCTATACAAATACGAGCGGACAAGAGTGTGAAGAAAATTTCGAATTAAGTGATTTTGACCCCGATGATCGTGTGTGGAAATGAACCAAGAGAAGACAAACGAAGGAAACTGATGTTCTATCGACAAAGACGAAGGTGCCTGATTGTTTTGCCGAAGACTATTGAAGGGCGATTCATTCAAGGTTGATTTGAAACGAACGTTATAACCCAGTCTGCTTGATCAGTGAAGGAAACGGAGATGCCTTGGAGACGTTAATACGATTGAGAGTTATAAACTTTTGAAGAGATAAGTAACATTGCTAGATAATAAGAATTACATATATTAGATCTAGACTAAGATTACGAACGATTTGCTCTACCTACAAAAATATCGAGTTGTATTTGAGATGGATAGAGAGACAATTCTGGGATTTAATGTCGGCTCCTTGAGAGAAAAGTTGCGGGAGTTGGGATTAAATTCTAATGGATTGAAGAATGACCTTCAGAACCGTCTATTAGAATACCATGAGTTGGACTTTGTTGATGTAAACGAGGATATTGCCGTTGGTGGTTCAGTAGGTGAACCCGATGGTAATGAGGAGTTTGCCTCGACTCCAAGCGTTTCTTTCGGTAAGAGTTTATATACGTTGCACGATGTTGAAGATAGCTTGTCAAAATTCTCAGGTTTTGGTTTGCCGGACGTTAATCAATGGTTAGCCGAGTTTGAGGATATGGCAGAAATAGTTGCGTGGACACCATTACAGAAATTTGTTTATGGTAGGCAGTTGATAGTAGGTGCAGCAAAGCTTTTTATTAGAAGTCAAACTAGCATTAGGGACTGGTCGAAATTGAAGAAGTTGTTGTTGGAAGAGTTTGGTGAAAGTCTTTCATCTGCGGAAGTGCATCGACAGTTACGTGCTAGAAAGTTGCGACGAAATGAGTCACTCATTGAATATTTGTATATCATGATGGAAATAGGGAAGAGGGTCGATCATGACGACAAGAGTTTGATCGAATATTATATCGATGGAATACCAGATTCAAAATCGAATAAAACTATTTTATATCAAGCGAAAACAATAAAACAACTCAAGGAGAATATTTCAATTTACGAAAAGATTAGACTTCCTTTTAAGTCTATGTACCAAGGAAAGGAGTCAAGTTCATCGGATGTCAAAGAAGAGCCAAGCTCGAATGTGAAGGTCAACAGGGAGAAAAAGTGTTTCAAATGTGGAGATAAATCACATTTGGCAAAAGAATGTCCAGAAGGGCAGTTCAGATGTTTCAAGTGTCAAAAACTTGGTTGTTTAGGAATGCTGAAATGATTTTCAAGAATGACAAGGTTAGATTTCGGAAGCTTGAGGAGAAGAATCATTTGATAGAAGAATTTCAGTCATTGTGTCTTAATGTTGAGGACATGCAGGAAACAGTCAAACATGTGAAGGAAGAAGTTTCTCAGCTAATAAAAAATTATAAACCGGAAAAGAGTACTATTTGTCCTGTGAAGATGAAATTGATCTTAAGCGATGATGTGCCAGTCTACCAACGTCCAAGACGACTACCGCTTGTAGATCAAAAAATAGTAGAGAAACAAATTGACGAATGGTTACATGACGGTATCATACAATCCTGTGCCTCCGAATACGCTGCACCAATTGTTTTAGTGCCTAAGAAAGATGGTACAAAAAGACTATGCTGTGATTTTAGAAAGTTAAACAAAAAGATAATACGCGACAATTTCCCAATGCCATTGATAGATGAAGTAGTAGATAAGTTGCATAATGCATCAGTGTATACCACATTAGATTTAGTAAATGGCTTTTTCCACGTACCAGTAGATGAGTCTTCTCGAAAATATACCTCATTTGTCACGAGTAACGGACAGTATGAATTCTTATTTGTTCCTTTTGGAATAAGTAATCCACCGGCGGTTTTTACTAGATTTATAAATGCAGTTTTTAGAGATCTGGTTCGAGATGGTATTTTGGAGACCTATATGGACGATGTTATCATTCCCAGTAAAGATGTAACTGAAGGATTGGAAAAATTAAAAATTGTGTTGAATAGAGCTGCTGAAAGTGGATTACGTATTAAATGGTCAAAATGTCAGTTACTGCAAAGTAATGTAAATTTTTTAGGCTATGTCATTGAAAACGGGACAATAACTCCTTCGAAAGAGAAGATTAAGGCCGTCCAGAACTACCCGATACCCACAGATGTAAAGACAGTCCAAAGATTTTTAGGTTTAACTTCATATTTTCGTAGGTTTATCAAGGATTATCGCTAGACCACTAACGAACTTATTGAGGAAGAACTCAAATTTTCAATTGACTGAGGAAGTGTTGTTGTCGTGCCAACAGCTGAAAGATGCACTCGTGACTGTACCTGTTTTGTCATTATATGATCCAGAGGCAGTAACGGAAGTTCATGCTGACGCTAGTAAGTTTGGTTATGGAGCTGTTTTATTACAAAAAAGTAGAGACGATCAATCTTTTCACCCGGTACAGTTTATAAGTCGGAAAACCAAGCCAACGGAGCAGCAGTACCATTCCTATGGGTTGGAGGTACTGGCAATAGTTGAAGCTTTGAAGAAGTGGCGTGTGTATTTAATTGGAATTCCATTTACAATTGTAACTGATTGCAATGCCTTTAGAATGACAATGGAAAAAGAAGATGTCCCAGCAAAAATTTCTAGATGGGCCATGTTCCTACAGGAATTTTCGTATCGGATTGAACATAGAGCAGGAACAAGAATGAGGCACGTTGATGCATTAAGCCGTAAGTCATGTTTGGTGGTGGAAAGTAGCCTTACCCATCGACTTCGCGAGGCTCAACAGTCCGACAAATGGACAAAAGCAGTAATTACAGTGCTGAAAAGTGATAGCTATGACAATTATTACATCAGGAACGGTGTATTGTATAAGGATCCCAATAAGGATTTGATCGTAGTTCCTAAACAAATGGAGGATGAAATAATTGGAATAGCACACCGACAGGGACATTATAGTGTATTAAAAACCCAAGAACTGTTAAAGAAACAATATTATATTCCGGATTTAAAAAATAAAGTTCAGAACATTGTGAGAAGTTGTGTTCCCTGCATCATAACGGATGCAAAAAATGGCAGAAAGGAAGGATTCCTAAAGCCGATTGATAAAGACGATAAACCATTAACTACGTACCATATTGATCACGTTGGTCCGATGGAAATGACTAAAAAGGCGTATAACTATATGTTAGTGGTTGTCGATGCTTTTACTAAATTCGTTTGGCTTTATCCAACGAAATCCACGGATATAAAGGCCGTTATCGACTGTTTGGAGAAACAAGCAGCTATATTTGGAAATCCAGTCAGGATTATAACTGATAGGGGAGCTGCGTATACGTCAGAAACATTTGAGAGTTATTGTAGAGATAATAGGATTCAACATCTACTGACAGCTACTGGAGTGCCGAGGGGTAATGGTCAAGTTGAAAGAATGCATAGATCGCTGGTGCCCATGTTGGCTAAATATTGTCGGGAGACTCCTCAAAATTGGTATAAGCACGTAAGAACTGTTCAGATGATGATAAATTCTACTCCGCCTAGAAGTACTAAGTTGTCGCCATTTAGATTGCTTACAGGTGTGCAGATGAGAACGGTAGATAATATTGATTCGCGTGAAATTTTAGAACAAGAAACTGTTGAGGAATTTGAAATAGAAAGAGATGAAATGCGATCTGTTGCAAGAGAGAATATTATTCAGATTCAGCGAGAGAATTGTAAGACGTACAATAACAAACGGAAGCCTGAGATAGTTTACAAGCTAAATGAATTAGTTGCTATTAAACGCACTCAATTTGAAGGGTAAATTTTTGGGACCTTATAAGATAGTACGTGTAATGAGACATGGAAGATATGAGGTAGAAAAGGTTGGAGACTATGAGGGTCCTAAAAGAACATCTTCCGTAGCCGAGTATATGAAACCTTGGAGTCGGCAATCGGGGGCGAGTTGCCAGTCAGGATAGCCGATCTGTAGGATAGTAGGCTGGTTTCGTTGGTTGTTGCTTTAAAAAAAAAAGATACTCTCGATCTGATTAAAATAGGAGGCGTTGTTTTTTTGATGAAAAAGAATTGAATAGAATGTAAATTCATATAATAAAATGTAATTAAATAATATAATGGAATGTAAATTCATATAATAAAATATTGTGAAGAAAACCTACATTTCCTACAAACATGTTAACCTGAAATTTCAATGGAGGTAGAACATTTCGCTTCCATCACCCTGTATACGGAGGTTTAAACACAGCAATATTAGCCTGCAAAGATTCACATTTTACTGCGGTCTCCTCTGTCAAGAATTTCAATCGCTGAAATAGATTTCCACTTTAGGCAATACAGTTTTTCGTTATTCGGCGTTAAGCTTTGGTTATAGTGCAGATATATATTACATACTAAGGGGAATTCACTCAGAACTCACCCTCAATAAAAACAATGCAAACAAATAAGGAAATTACTTGTATTCTCTTTAATTTCGGCACGAAAAAAATAACCGTTTTTTCTTTTCTTCTATCTAGCAGTTACATTGCTCATAATTTCGATTCAATTTCGTCTGCATCTATTTATATCAGAAATGATATCTTATGTGTTTCGTTACTTCGAACTGACGAAATCGATAAAGGTTTGCGGTAATTTGCAGAAACACATATCGATTCCGTCATTGGATTTGGGCGTCATAGATACGATACGGCTAACGGCTGCTGCCGGTAAGCAATTTCATTTCGAATTTGCTATCCGGCCCGCTGAGCTTAAAATTTTAAAAATCTGACCCTTTTCAGAAAAAGTTTGCCGACACCTGGTCTACACCATGGATTACTCTTTAGGAGCTGTCTTAAACCATGGGGGAAGCAGCTCGACCAAGTAACGGATTTATATTCCGATCTTAATTGGAATACGTCCCTACTAGGCCAGTAAAATTAAGCCAATTTTGGGGCTTTTTAATAATAATTAGGGAAAGATCTGGAAATAATTTTAATCCCTTCTATAGATAGTGAATATGTACATGGAAACTGAGTTTGCACGGTCATAGAAGGTGTGCTTAACTTTTGGAGGGCAATACTCTGAGAAATTTGAGCCCTTTTTTAATATTATCATTATAAATACTAAACGATGCCTCGGGTCGAAGAAACTTGCGGGAGTAAATTAAAGACCGTCGAATCCTGCGTTCAATGCATTGCGCAAAGTTGAAATTCGATTTAGTAGCATAGTCAAAATCGACAGTCAAAAAATGACAATTTTCGAGGCTCCGGAGAAAAATAACTTTTCAAGCTCACAGATCTTTGCAACGGAAGCTCCAAATGGAAAAGCTTATCTGTAAAAGTTGGGGATAATTTGATTGTAAGCCTAACGTGGCCAATATTTTTCAATTCAGGCCATTTTTAGAGTAGTTATGAGCAAAAATTCAAAAATGAATGCCTACCGATCTACTAAAAACAAACAATGTACCAACTTAAACAATATTTCAAAAATCGAAACTACTCTAATTAAAGCAACCAGTGTTATAATATTTTGACTGACCAAAGTAATTTAACCTTTGCAAAATCACCGACATTTTTTTAATAAAAATGCAATTACTCAAAAACTACACCCGCTAGTATATTCTAGTGAATCGCAGGTAATATCCTACCCTAAAAACAGAAAATAGCCTGTAGAAATCAGATACACTGTTTATTAGATATACATAGTTCCAAAAAAAAAAAGAAAAATTTGTAGCCTACGATCAACCTTTTGCTGTTTTATCTTATTTTCCTCGAGTTTTCATCTATATATTATACTAATTTTATAAAAAATAAAAACTTCCTGTTTTGTTGTAAACAATTTGTGTTAACATTATATAATACTAATTTTTAATTATCGGGTCATTTGCAGCCCTTTAATTAAAAAAAAAAATTATTTGTTCACACTTTTTTATTATATTTTCCAAGGCCATATCTAATTAACAGTTTATCTGATTTCTACAGGCTATTTTCTGTTTTTAGGGTAGGACAGGGCCGAATTAAAGGCGGTACCACTGGGGCCCGTGGCCCCGGGCCCCCACCATTTCGGGGCCCCCACCATCCGCAATGAAAAGTTGACAATTATATCACATGGATTTCTCCTCAATTTCTACTTTACCTACAAATGTGTTAACAACACAAACGATGATTCTATAAATGTGTTATCAAATAAATTCAAATTTGAATTTTGTGTTATATATTCTTTAGATATGCTACCAGGTTGGCAATGCACGGCAAAAACCCCGTGTACCACTTCATTTTTGGATACTTTATAATGTACTGTCTATGTACGTTTGAGTAGATAAAATATAGTTAATGCATCTTTGATTTTAATTAATTGTAGTTTATGTCTATTATATTTTACTGAAGCGGCTGTCTATTGGCGGTAAGTTCTTGAAAGAATGGTCTCTACGATAAAGTTTCTATCAGAGCGAGGATTGGCTTTTAGCGGTTCCGATAAAAACATTAAGGGCCGGGTGTACAATCGTCGTTTAAACGGCATTTGCTCCTTAAACTACCGTTTAACCAACTGTCTCCGATTAGGTCTGATGTACATTAGCTAAACCACTGTTTAAATCTACCGATTAAATGTAAACGCCATTTAAAGAGTCGTCGGTGGCCGTTTTATCAATGGATTAGCCAATTGTCATTCTGTCGTTTTGCGACTGAAGTGGAGAGTTTTAGTTTTCACTAAAAAACTCTAAAAAACACAAACACCTGCATGCGGCATTAAGTTCTTCACAAACCAGCGCGGTACACGGTAGCGGTACAAATTTACATGGCGGTATATGCGAGCTCTCACTGCTAACGCGGTATACTGCGGCGAAGCTGGGGTATTGCAGCGATACACTTTTGTGTACCGCGGAAAAGCTGCGGTACTGGACTTTTGTATCGCAGCGGGCAATAAGCTCTCCACAAACCAGCGCGGTACGGTACAGCGGTACTCAGCGGTAGCAGCATACCGCGTGCCCATTTAAACCACCGCGTTACGAACACGGTACCATCGATAGTTTCGGCTGCGGTACATCGCGATCAATAGTGCCGGCTGCGATACAAAAGTTCAGTACCGCAGCTTTGCCGCGGTACACAAAAGTGTATCGCTGCAATACCCCAGCTTCGCCGCGGTATACCGCGTATGCAGTGAGAGCTTCCATATACCGCCATGTAAACTTGTACCGCTGTACTGTACCGCGCTGGTTTGTGGAGAGCTATATTGATCGCGATGTACCGCAGCCGGCACTATCGATGGTACCGTGCTCGTAACGCGGTGGTTTGAATGGGCACGCGGTATGCTGCTACCGCTGATGCATTCCGTGTCAAGGTCAAGGAATATGGCCGCCTCGATAGGGTGTAGCCTACGGGCGTCAACCGGCTGCGATTCATTTCTGCAATTTCGCGGCTTTGCCGTCTGATTTAAGTGCTCCCATATACCGCAATGTAAATGGGTACCGCGCTGGTTTGGAGGAACCTGTGAACGCTGTGCGCTTTTATCCTTTTGTTTCAATTGGCTTCGATGGCAGTCATTTGCTGGCAAATGCGCTAGCCATTTACCCATTCATATTTAGTGTACATATACGTAATGCTTCGTTTCCACATGATCATATTCGGGCGCATTTAAGAAAATACAATAACAACAGTAACGGCATGCATGCTCCGTGCTGTCTTTCGAAAGCGCGTCGTGTTTGTTGTTATTGCTTTTTCCTAAATGCGTCCGAATACGTTCATGTGGAAATGAAGCATTACAACATCGAAAACAAAGAAAAATCACACACGCAATTAAATTGTCCTTTGGTTTGTCGTGGCTCTCAAACTTTGTTACACTGCTGTTTATTCACTATCAATTGGTTAAACAACTGTTTACCTGAACATTCCAGTGGCGTGGCGTGATAATTCAACTAGGGGAAGCAATTGGTATTAAAAATTTACTATTATTATGCTTTCCACAAATTTACTGCGTATTAATTGAACCCCTCTCGTTAGCTACTTTTAACATTTCTAATATAAAAGCACCCAGGAATCACGAACGGGGACATGAGAGTAGGTATACTGTATTTTATCAGCATTTTAATTCCCATGCTACCAATATATAATAATTTACTTTTAAATAAATAATTGTAAAAATTATATGTTGGTAGACTTATCAAAAAAGCAAAGCTGTAACTATAAGTATATAAATAAAGCATATTCGAATTATTAGAACTACTATAACAATAACAACAATAGCAAAAAAATTGCAAAATAAATATCCATACACCCATAAAGAAAGTAATCATGTTCAGCGAATCAAAATTTGAATAATAAAAACAATAACAATACAATAAAAATTAAAAATAATTCAACTATTTACTATTTAAAAAATCACAGTTAGTGAGTAAAATAAAATAATAATAATTGGGCAATAAATATATTACAAGTCAAAATAAATAATAAGATCCGTACATACTATTATTTGTAATTTAATTCTATTCGTCTTTCTTTTTTTGCGAATTCATCTATAATATCTGTATAAAAACTTTGCTCACACAAACATGATTTAAGGAAAACCTTTTCAATTGACATTATTGCCAAGTCGCTAAGCCGTTGTTCGCCTGTACAATTTCTAAGATACGTTTTAATCCTTTTTAAGCAAGAAAAACTGCGCTCTGCGGACGCACTGGTTACTGGTAATGTTAAAACTAAACATATTAATTTATAAAATTGTGTGAAGCTATCTTTTAATTTGTTATTAATGAAATAGTTAAAAATACCTTGAAAAGATTTTCCCTGCAAATCAGAATCAGAATAAAGCACAATGAGTTCAGTCTTTAATGAAATATGGTCAAATATATCAGCATAAGTTTTAGTTAAATTTAGTAAAAGATTGTCCGGAAATGTTTTCAAATATTGGTTAAATTTAGAAGAATCTAATAGGTTTAAAAATGTGAAACTTGCTAAGGATGAAAATCTTGAATTTATTTCTGCGGTAATATTATCTATAATTTCGACATAAATACGTGTAAAGAATAGTTCAACATTTTCATTACTGTCAACAAGGCACCTGGCTTTTTTCCGGCGTTGTGGAGTTTCGCAAATAGATGTGGTTTGGGTCCAAATTTCCGTGAAACTATTTCTTAACGATTGAAGTTGATTTTCAAAATCTGTAATTTTTTGAATGCAGTACATTATATCAGTTTGTTTACTTTGAAATATATCGAAAAGTACGTCGGTTTGTGGAAAAATTTTAGAAAAAACATTGAGCAGGAAAACAAACTGAAAATCTGTAAGTAAAACAAGAAGTCCCCTTGCGCTATTAACGGTCTCGCCATCCCACTTTCCACTCTCATTTTCAATGATATATTCAAAGAGTTCTTTTAATTGATCTAAATTATCAAAAATGGTTAAAACTAATCGACCATTAAAAGTCCAACGTGTTGGAGCTAATTTTGGAAGCCTTTTTTTGAGGAATAAATCTAGTGCAACTGTTCTCTTTGTTGAATGATTAAAAAATGTTGAAAAACAAGTAATAGATTGAAAAAAAATTCGACATTCGCGTATTTTATCGCATGATTTAGATAAAACTAAATTTAACCGATGAGCGAAGCAATGAATATATATTGCGTTTTTATACACATCCTTTACACGTGTTTGTAATCCAGTTATTTTACCAGACATTACCGAAGCCCCGTCATAGCTTTGACAAATAAGTTTGTTACCGCAATTGAATTTTTGAACAACATCTAAAACATGGTCAAATAAACGCGACGCAGTCTGATCATCAGAAATATCTGTAAAAGTTATGAAAGTTTCTTTAACCTCACCGGAAGGAGTAATGTAACGAAAGGTTGTTGAGAGTTGAGAACGACATGAAACATCGGTTGTTTCATCTAATATTATTGCTATAAATTTAGTTTGCTGAATTTCATTATAAATCTGTTTTAATAAAATTTTAGAAATGCTACTAATGAGATCGTTTTGAATATAATTTGATATTCCGGAAAAAACAGTCGCTTGCTCCAAGTGAGCTCGCAAGTCCGGATTATATTTAGCTAAAAGATTTAAAAGTTCAACGTAATTTCCCCTATTGCAAGAATTCACATTTTCATTGTGACCACGAAATGCCTGTTCTTGACATCCTAAATGGCACACAACGTCAATTAGCATTTTTAGTATATCTCGATTTTTCGAAACTTTCTCATTGTGCAATATTATTGAAGATCTATGTTGGCTACTTAATAATTCTTCAATTCTAGGACCGGAACCGAACTTGGAAAGAAGAAGTACTGACTTTAAATGATCAACGCTTTTCGTACCATGCCTGTCCACAGCTTTATGTAAATTATTTAAGTCACAAAACCCGGTAGTTCGCCAAACATTTAAATCATTTGAAAATAACAAGCATGGCCAACAAAATAATTTTTGCTTGGTCTTACAACCGGTAATCCATTCCGTATCTTCATAAATCTTAGCAGTAAAATGCCTAGTACATCTTTTTGTTTTAGAAACAATTTCCAAAATCGGTTTCGGTCGACCCTTTTCGATAATGTCTTTTTTTTTCTGCGAAAGATCGGGATCCAAAAGACAATCGAAAAAGATCATCAACAACACAATATTGATCCATGCTACTTTAAAAACAAATCAAAACACTATAAGCAATTATAAGCACCTAGACCGATTAAAAAACCCCTTCACCTTTTCACCAACAAAAAGCACACAAATCGCACTACACTAAAGCACTACACCAGAGCAAATGAGTTTTAAATTTAACGGCTCATTCAATTCCTTGTGACGTCAATGACTTGAGGCAGTATTACCATCTCCCACTTATTTTTTCTTGGAATTTTCCGTTAAATGGTTTTCGATTAGATATAAGTTATTGAAATATGCATAAATATCCCTATAATTGAGTTCGTCTCTTACTAATACTCGTATACACTAATAATTCTATGCGAAATCACTTCTTCTCGAATTTACCAATAATAATTTTTAACCATGAAGCCATTATATTTCAAATCGAAACTTTTTCCACAATTCAATTCCTATCCTACTCTGGTAACCCTTGTGAAACTCATATAGCACATCACATACGCATTGCAACACAGCAAATATTTTCAGTCCACAAGAAAATACGAACAAAGAGGAAATGGGAAGAAAAGTTCCCCAGCGTCCATGCGCCAGCAGCTCCGCTGCAGGCAAGAATTTCCTCTACTACATGTGAGGGGAACTTGGAAGCAAATTCCTGAGTGCTTCCAACCTACCGTGTACGTGAATTTTTTTTTATCGCGACACAGTAGGTTTACTGGGGAAAAAAATAAACGCTCATAGATGCAAATTTTGATATGCTTCCATGTGTCTTCTTCTTGGTGTGGTGTGGTGGTTTTCGCGGTGTTACCAATTCGGCTGTGTAAGATATTCGCGATTAGTTTCTTTGGAACTTTTATTTACATAGACTGTGCCGAAGAGTTTTTTTCGCGACTTTTTTGCGCGATTGAGAAAAAATTATTTAGAAAATTTTCCACCAATCGCCAAATATAAGGGAAGCAATGCTTCCCTTGCTTCCATGGACGCCACGCCACTGGAACATTCGTTAGAATGTATTGTGCAACAGGCTAGACACGAATCGTTGGTTAAACGGAGATTCAAGTTTAAACTACGTTTAACTAATTCTGTTTAAACTATGAATTGTACACCCAGCCCTAATTCACTTAATAATAGTAACTATCTCGGAATACTCGAATTAATAGCGAAGTACGACCAATTCCTGGCCAAACATTTCGAAGAACATGGCAACAAAGGTAGAGGGCATGTGAATTATTTATCATCCACGATTTGTGACGAGCTGATCAAAATCATGGCGAAAGAAATACTGGAAGAAGTTTGTGCACGAATGAAAAAAGCAAAGTATTTTTCCGTGTGAGTTGATTCGACTCCTGATGAAGTTGACAGTAGTTGTCAGGTACATTGAAGAAATACGTCCAGTAGAACGCTTCTTGACACTGATACCAAATTGTGGACATACTGGGCTGGAGATGCTCTTGTTAAGTTACTGTAAGGCCTAGGGATAGACATAAAAAACTGTAGAGGTCAATCCTATGACAATGCACCCAAATATCAAGGTATGCCAGCTTTGATTTCGGAGTTGAATCATCACGCCCTTTTTTGTCCCTACATTTTCTTCACTGCATCTACCGCGTGATGCGAGATTCTCAATAACAAAATTGATAAAATTAAACATCTGTACTGTTTATAATTTTAAGAGCTTGAGTGGAACTCACTGATTATGCGCTTCTGACGTAGTCAAAGCACTTACTTTTGGTTATAAAGAGATAGAAGAAGCGTTAACTGAAATCAGCACTGACGAAGAACAGAAGGCCGTCGTGAGAAATGAAATTTTGGAATTTCTTCGTATCATAGCTCGTCTGGAAACTGCCTGTAATGTGAAGCCAACTTCACCTGACAAATAATGGATGACATTTGTAGTTAGTCAAGCTTTGACCATCAATCGATATAGTCGATACTAAACAACGCTAATAAACCTGATTAATAGACTCACATAATTGTTTATATTATAGTGCTTCCCTTGACTGTTACATGGTGTCAGAAGTGAAAATAAAAATAATTAATTAGTGAACTAAAACTCTAGGGACGCGGGAGCGTCCCCCCCCCCCCCCCCCCCCAAAGAAAAAAAAATTGAAAAGTGACCAAGACTATGTTTACGCGACACAACAAGTACGGGTTTTCCGACCTCTGTAGCTCCGGCCCCGGATACTTGTTCGAACTCAAATTTGGTATGGTCATTGTCTCCGATTATCTTACGAAGTGCCGCAAATTTGATTCCGATACAAGGAAAAACACCCGAGATATGATAATTTGAAAATGGCTATTTTTCTAATTTTTCTTGTTTTCGTTGTTCTCGTTGTGCTTTGACCGGTCTACAGCCTCGTAGGGAGTGTATCGAGGTCTGCTTTCTTTTCTCACGGATTGGCTGTATCTCAAGGGTGTGCATAGGCTATCATTTGCTCTGATCCGTGCAGTAGATAAAAAGATACATCCAAAAATGTGAAATTTTATTGTAGAGTTTCTGGCTTAAGTCTTTTTGATAATTTGAATGCGACACAGAAAATCACTCACAGAGATCGCATGCCGACGGGCAGAGACGCAAACACTTGATTATGTGAGTAGTGGCGATGACGGATGCAAAAGTCCGTGCGCTCGTCGGGTGAGGAGAACCATACGAGGTGATGGCTGTGGGCGTGGCTTGTGGCAAGTGCATGAATGAAAAGTGTGTGATAAAAAAATTGGAACTGAATGTTTATGGCTGCATCTTAGGATGTCCGGAAAAAAAACATGCTGTGTGGTATATGATTTAGGTAGTTTCATTTATGGCATATGAGATATGAATTATGATGTAAGATGATTTTTTCCAATGTGTGGAAGATGGGAAGGGAAGCGATGTCTAGGCAAGATGGGTATCACATCACTGGAGGTGGTGAGGCGAATGCAGTAGACTGTTAAAGGTATTTTGAGTCCTTTGGGCAGGAAAAAGGATGTTCTTGGCAAGGAAGCGATTTCTAGGCAAGATGAGTATTATACGATTGGGGGTGATGAGGCGAATGCTGTAAACTACTGCTAAAGGCACTTTGAGTCCTTTGAACTAGAAAAATGATATTCTTTGCAAGAAAACTATTTACCCCAAATGGGTAACCTGAGTGGACTCATAGTCCGGCACGTAAATCCCCTTTTTATCGAAGACTACCGCATTCAATAGGAATCAAACCGGAGCCCAATGTATAGAAGGCGAACGTGCTTACCGTTGCGCCATCTGTTTTACTACTACTACTTTGCAAAAAGATATGATATCTCCCAAAAACAACTCTGTTGTAAAAAATTCCCCGCCAAGAAAAACCTCTCAACCGCAAAAAGTATTGATATGAATACAATCCCGCCAAAGTACTCGTAGCTTCGCGCTCCACTCTAGGGTTGGCATATTGAACGCTGATTGAATTAGTAAATTTCTTTCAAAGCTGATTGGCGGGGAGCTTCATAGCCATAGACAAAATGACAGTGATAATGTCAACGATGTCGTTCTGATAAAATGATGGTTATGTAGTTGCGTGCAGATCATGCTGTAGGCTCTTATGCCAAGTATTATTGGCTTCTCGCCCGGGTCTCGTTATAAAGCTTCCGCCTTACAAAAGATTAATAATGCACTTCAGGCCAGAAGTGATTAATAGACCATTTTCTACCCTGTTTTTCTTTAGACTGTTCAACTTATTTAATTTAATGGAAGCTCCCCGCCAATCAGCTTTGAAAGAAATTCGCTAATTCAATCAGCGTTTAATATGCCAACCCTAGAGTGGGGCGCGAAGCTACGAGTACTTTGGCGGTATTGTATTCATATCAGCACTTTTTGCGGTTGAGAGGTTTTTCTTGGCGGGGAATTTTTTGCAACAGATTTGTTTTTGGGAGATGTTAATTACACTGGAAAACAAACACACAACACAAAAGGAAAAGTGAATATTTTTTTTTGTCAACGGAAATCAACAACACGTGCAAAGTTGTGAAATCCAGCTAACATTGTGTTCATATTCAAAAATCAATCACAAAACCATATCATCAGGCATCGAAATCAATATATCTCAACTAATTGGACATCGAAACATCTGGAAATCGTATTCTTTTTTGGAACTCTACGCAATTTTTGCAAAAAAATTAGCATATCATCGGAATATCGTCTGCCGCCTGAATTGGATTGTACACACCTAGCAAAAGACTGGCCAATATGGAAACGTAATTTTTTGATGTATATGCGTGCCAACAACAAATTAAATGAAGAAGAAAGTCAAAAAATTGCGACGTTTTTGTGGTTAGCTGGATCACAAGCTACTGATATTTACAATACATTATATCCAAACGATGGAACGGCTTGGTGTCGATTTGATGGCTGGAAATGCAGGAAATCAAGCACAAGCAGCGGCGTCTGCAAACGAAAGTGATGGACATCAAGATGAAAATACTGGACAAAAACAAGGGCAACCACCAAATCACGAGCTAAAACAGCTTCAACGTACGTTGACAGGGGTTCTCACAGCATTTGATAACTACTGTGTGCCACGGAAAAACACCGCAATGGAAGCATTTAAGTTTAACAAAATCGCCCAGAAAGAACGGCAACCATTTACAGAATTTGAAACACAGTTGCGTAAACAAATAAGCTACTGTGAATATCGTTGCAACTGTGGTGCGTCGTTTGAAGAGCGAATGCTACGTGATCGTATAGATATTGTTAAACAATCCTACAACATCAACAATTAACCATGTGAATGAGTCATCGGTGAACGTGTCGGCGATCAACAAGCGACAATGTTATAACTGCGGTCAACTATTTACACCGACACACTTACGGACATGCAAGGCAAATGGCGTCACTTGTGGACAATGCGGTAAGATTGGGCATTTCAAGCAATATTGCAAACAAAAAACTGGAAATCGCGGTGACAACAAACCAACAAAAACGGAAAACAATAAGGACAACAAGCCACATAAGGGGAACACACGTATGCTGTCATGGAATAATAGTGATTCAGGTAATATAGGGGACTCAAAGATTAAGTTAGTAGATAAAATAAAATAAATAACTGGCGCAACAGTCCAATTTGAACCATGGCCTCGAGATGAGTTAGCATCATCTCATTTTCTAGATCGTGACGGTGTGTTTTGTGCAGAGGTGTGTGATCAGCAACACGCTCAACCGAGTTATTTACTCCATAAATGGGTACTCATTTAACAGCTGAGTGGGCTCATAGTCCGACACTTTAATTCCCTTTTTTATCGAAAACTACGGCATTCAGTAGGAATCGAACCGGGGTCCAGTGCGTAGAAGACGAACGTGCTAACCGTTGCGCCATCTGGACTACTAGTAGATAAAATAAGAAAAGGAAATATTTTGAGACTAGCTGTAAATGAACCCAGTAGTAATAAGAAGATTCGCTGGCCCAAGACGTACCAAATAGGAGAACAAAGAATTCCATTTAAAATTGATACTGAATCGGATGTAAACTGCGTACCATTGAAGTTTATTCAGAAACAAAACTTGAAAAAGGAAAATGAAGACAATGATTTCCCTGTATTTGATTATAGTGGTAATAAAGTAAAAATACATGGTACAATAGAATTGAATTGTTTTGATGTCGACCGACAGAGAAATGAGTGTGCTGAGTTTGTTGTTGTTGATAATAATCATGAGCCACTGCTTGGATTATAGACATTGAACATTGTCAAACGGGCAGACATAGAAGAAATCAATGTAATTGCATCAATAGGCAACACAAAAGAGGAATTTATTGAAATAAATAAACTGACTGTTACACTGCCAGGTAGATTTGACGCTACTAACAAAAATTTACAAAGTTCTACAATGGTACTCAGTACTGCTGTGAAGTCACTAAAATCTTTCGTCGCATCAAGAAGAGATTATTTCGAAGAGTACGAAGCTAAGGGAAAGAAATTGGCTATAACTGACGAGTATGACTCCAAATCTAGAACTAAATGAAACCGGAATATAGAGGGCTACGCCCGCAATCCGAGGGTTTTGTAGCAAGCGCTTGTTTTGGTATATACCTATAAATATCGGCTTCTTGCTCTTCTTGATACCACTCGGATGGATAAAAAAATCGACGATATATTTGCGTGATAACGTCATCCGTACTGAGCCGCTTGTTGTTCACTACATGCCAGTCGACAATACCCTGTACGTATTTCGCAGTAGTTATACACAAATCTTTGCGAAACCATATTCGATCACAAACGGAACACTCGTAGCCGTATTCGTTGTCCGAAAACGTTAAGTGGAAGCGCGCGTTGCTCGCTTTCCATTTAGTCTCCCAAGCTGTCTTCCTGTTTGTCACAGCATTCATCGCAGAAGTAGACCTTTCGGTCCTTTCGCGCCATAGTCTACTTCGTTCTCCGGAAGTCATGGCTACATGAGTAGTGGCGAATTTTGACCTCCGCATTTTCCAAATTCTGCTAAATTCAATTCTCTAATTAATTTAACATATCATCAAATTGATGATAACTTACATTAAAATTTCCGTTGCTGGATAGCTGCAAAAGAACGCACCTATACATATGGGTATGGGGCGATCATGTCGACTGGCTCTACTCGCCACTATCGGCGCACGCATCACTGGACAGAATTTCTTCTGACAACCAGACTGGCAACAAGGGCGCTGCGATGTTTAAAGGAATTTTAAAGCTTTTCCACTTTCGGCCTACATTTTCCAGACATACTCCTGAAGGGCGTTACACGTTAATATGCAAAGGGCAATTAAACAAGTTCTCTGCGACTATTTGGTAGTTATCGATCGCTACGCCGCGCCGTCATTCAAGCGGAACTAGGCGGCTGCTGAATAGTTGACGATTGTTGCGCTGTTATCGATACGGTTTGTAGCAAACTGACAAAAGGTTATAAGATCACAAATGGGTTGCCGCCGTTGCAGAAACTCTTCCGTACTATAATTTTTCACAATAAATTTTCCAGACACATACAAGAGTATATTGTAAATCAAAAACATCTTGTGTGGGCTCCGTTCGCTCTGCGAGCCACGCATTTAGATAGCTTTTACCTTCGTAATACAAACAGAGGACGCTCGCTCCACCCGTCGGGTACTGTAGCGGCAACCCAGTTTATCTTTGATAATATTTATTGGATGGGATTTAGGATAAAGCTTGGTTAGAATATACAATAAGCTTTCAAAGGAAAATTTATCACATGGGCGCTGAGATCTCCAAACAGATTTTAAAGGATTTCTACTTCCGTCCCGAGCTTTTTCGACATACTCCTCAAAGACGTTATCACGTCAAAACATAATTAAAATGTCTTACTCGCTTACATTTTACATGCCAATTCATATTACGTGATTGTAATGAAACTTAGAACATATTATTGCCTAAGGTGTTGCTTATCGTTGGCCATCAGTACTTTTGACCTCGAACGTGTTTAAGGCATGCAGGGGTGTGCTAACTGTAACTATAGAAATAAACTATTATTTGCCTATTCTGAGAAGATATTCAGATTCCATTATTTTCCATTTTTTCGGAACCCACCTTCCTGTAAGTTTTCGTAATTCTAAGTATAACGGTCTCGAACTGCAAGGAGAAGGGGACAAATTACGATCTGAGATTTTCTCCTCCCCCACTGTTCCCCTTTCTACAAATTTCAAGAAAATGCGAAAAAATAGAATGTACTCAACATTACCTTTCTCACGACACCTCACTTGCCTATACCAGTCGATAAAAAAAATTGGACCTTAATTTCGCCTCTATGTGGACACCGCCCCCCCCACACACACACCTGCTAAAGTCGTATAAGTCCGCCCCCACACCCGCTAAAGTTGTATTAGTCAGCCCCCAATCTTTACCCTTTCAAAAATGATTAATTAAATAAAAATGGAAATGGAAGTAGTACTCACACCTATGAGGCCAGTAGTTGTATTTTTTGTGTGGATAGTGTCAAAACGCTTAACTTTGAATGAATGCACTATTATTAAATGTAACGTGATTATAATAAAACTTCGAGACATTATTGCCATAGTATTGGTTATCATTAGCCATCAATATTTTTGACCTGTGATGTATCTAAGAGGTGCAGGAGTGTGCTAACTGCAACTATAGAAATGTACTTTTATTAACCTTTTCTGATGAGATATCAAAATTCTACGATTTTTGGTTTTCTATGCTAGTGAAATTCCGCTTTCCTGCAAATTTTCATATTTCTAAGTGTAACGGTCTCGAAATGCAAGGGGGGGGGGACAATCTCGGATCACATATTTTCCCCTCTACCTCTTTTTCCCTTTCTTCAAATTTGTTGAAAATACCAAAAATGGAATGTACTCGGTGTTACCTTTCTTATGATACCCCACTTGTCTATACCAGATGAAAAAAAATTTGACCTTCATTTCCCCTCCCCTTAAAGTCAGCCTATTACAACGAATCGCTTTCTCCGGCGAATTATAATAATTCTACATATTCCCACAAAATTGCATGTATGTAACTTCAGCGGTTCATGAGATATTTCATGGACAGACGGACAGACAGACGGACAGACGGACGCATGACCGATTTCATAAGGGCTTTGTTTTACTACAAAACCCTAAAAACCAAACGTACTACTGCAGGCTCTTGATTATGGAAAAACAAATTCTGTTTAAATGTCACCGAGAGTCAAGTTGCGCATTGAATCCTTTTTACCAGTAGCAGACTCACTCATCTTGGCGTTATCACAACGGCGCTTACGAAGCTCTCTACGACAGATTTGGATTTTTGAGTGAGCTCATAACAATTACACCTGAAGAATTAAATATCAAATCGGAAAATCTTGATAATTGCTACCCAGAAGATGTGGAAGATTCTTCATGTGCCGAATTATTGCAACATTGCATTATCAAAGCTCTACACACAGCTGAATGAAGAGTCAATAGAACTATTTCCTTATCGTATTATCATAGAAAACAATCTTCGCTCAACTTTTGTGAATGTGGAAATAGTGCTTCGTTTGTACTTATCAAAGATGGTATCCAATTGTAGTGGAGGAAGATCATTTTCAAAAATGAAACTCATCAAGAACAGATTACACACAAGTATGGGACATGATCGTCTTAATTGTTTAATGATTTTGGGTATTGAAAGTGACATTCCTGGGAATTTATCATTTGATGATTTAATCGACGTCTTTGCTATGAAAAAATCACGCAAATTACGTATCTTAAACATCATGCGACTTTGTATGTAATAAATTAATAAATACATTGTTATGCCTTTGTTTAATAGTCATTCGCATTTTAACATAAAAAAAAGAGCCCCCACCATTGTGTGACCCCAAGCCCGTACAATATTAATCTGGCCCTGGGGTAGGATATTACCTGCGATTCACTTTTTACTAGAATATACTAGCGGGTATAGTTTTTGAGTAATTGCGTTTTTATTTAAAACCAAGATAGCCGAAGGTATGATTCCCTTCGTTATAACTCATGGTGCATTTGCCAATTTGTTCCTTGTTGTTCCGGTTTCACTGTTCCTATGAGAGGTATATGGATTAGTGAGCCAATTTCAACCAAATTTAAGGACGTAAATATAATTTGACTAAAGATTCTATTGATTATTGTGAAATTTTAAAAAGATTGCTTTAGAAATAAAAAAGCTTTTCTCACAAAGACTAATTTTTGGACCGGCCGTTCCTATAGCAGCTATATGACGTAGTGGTCCGATTCCGTTGGTTCCGACATATTTACAGCGTGCAATAGAAAGAAGGCTTTGTACAAAATTTTAGCTCGATAGCTTTAAAACTGAGGGACTAGTTTACATAGAACTAGACGGACAAAGCTCAATCGACTCGTACTGACCAAGAATATACATATACCAGTGACGTGCACATCATTCAAGCGAGTCAAGCGAGCTTGACCTAGCAATTGTAAAAATGTATCTCAACATTTCATTAAAACTATACATACACAATACTCTCTTTTTATACAAGACATACATAACATAAGCATTCAATTCAGTACAATGACAATACCAAACGCATTGTTCTTCTTCAACGCAATCCATTTTTACCCCTATCTGCTTGCGAGCTACAACGTATCAAAGCCAACCGGGTTGTTAAGATGTTTCTGTTGGGAAACAGAGCCTTTTTTGTCCTTGACTTCAATTTACCCTCATTCTCCGCTATCTGTATCTACCAGTTGGTTGGGGAACAGAGCTGTTTGTTGCGAAACAAAATTTCTCATAATCGGTCTAGACCGCTGGAATCGGTCAATACAATTTTCTTATGTTGCTTTAAAATGCATTTTCGACTTAATAGGTAATATGCAAGCGCTACATTTTCAGCTTGTATGATGAATCAGCAACAACTGTCTGAAACATTTGTAACCTGATTCTTTATACATGAAGAAAGATGACGGTGGATACATGCATATGAAAAAAAATGTATATGTATGCATATTCCGAAGTTTTTCTCATTTATACTACTACTTTGCCTTAACCCCTAGCGGGGCATAGCGCGTCAACTACTCCTGCGCGCCATCGTACTCTGTTCTGGGCAATGGGGCGCAACTCCCCAAAAGACTTACCCAGTACCTGACACTCCTTTGCCACAGATCGACGCCATGTGATTCGAGGACCCCCTCTTGGTCGGCCTTGGTTGAAAATGGGGTTCCATTTCATGGCATGCATAGCAATGCAGTTATCACTCTTCCGCAATGTGTGACCTATCCACTGCCATTTTCGCCTGCGTATCAATTCGTCGATTGGCATCTGACCCGTACGCCGACTTAGCTCTTCATTTGATATTGTTTCGGGCCAGAAAATTCTTAAAATTCGACGAAGACATGAGTTGACGAAAACTTGCAGCTTTCTGGTAACTCCTACGGAAACTTTCCATGTACTGCTCCCATACAAAAGCACTGACAGTACCAGGGAGCGAAACAGGCCCAGCTTGGTCTTAATGCTGAGATAACTGCCCTGCCAGATTTTGGACAGCATGCCGTATGCGCGTTTAGCCTGGTTGATACGACGAGCGATGTCCTGCTCCGTACCACCATTTTCGGCAACAATGCTACCCAGGTAGACGAAGTTGTCCACCTTCTCCACAGGCTGCCTATTAATATTGATGGCAATAGGTGTCGGATTTCTTTTTCGCAACGGCGGGCTAAGAACCTTGGTCTTGTTGGTATTAATCTTTAGCCCAACCTTGCTTGCCTGCCTCTCGAGATCTAACGCCATTGCGGATAGATCCATGATTTTGTGGGAGAGTAGGCATATGTCGTCAGCGTAGTCAAGATGTTGTAGATAAGATGTCAAAGTCCATTGAATTCCTCTGTCGAGTCCGGATAGGGCTGCATGCAACACGTCGCCGATCACTATGAGGAATAGGATCGGTGAGAGGATGCACCCCTGCCGAACTCCACTGCGAATCTCAAAGTCCCCCGACACCTTACCTTTATGCAGAACGCGACATTTCGCGCCGTCATAGGTTGCCTTAATAATAGCCACAAGCTTCTCAGGGATGCCTCTCCTGCGCAAGGCCGCCCATATAGAATCCCGGTTCACACTATCGAAAGCCTTTTCGAATTCGATGAAAAGCAAGTGAAGCGGAGAATCGTATTCAGCGCATTGCTCGATGATGATTCGCAAGGTGTTAATGTGATCGACACAGGAGAATCCGGATCGAAAGCCAGCCTGCTCTTCATCAATTGTGCTTTCTAAGTGGGCCTTTAGTCTTTCCAGGACGATTTTTCCTTACCTTTTTCTCGAATATTACACATGCTACAAACTTTATTCCTTTTGCAAATTATAAAGATTTAATTGAACCTTCTTTAAGTCAAAGATTACGATAATGATAATTGTTTATATCTTTTTCTTTTTCTCGGCTGATTAAACAAATATTCCAATAATTAATTTACAATATATTTCGACGTATGTATATCAATGTTAGCGAAAAAATAATTTTTGATCAAAAGGAAACTAATTTAATGATGACTAATTTGCAGTTAGCTAATCTTTATAGTTTTCGTTTGCTTTTTATGGGTTTTGTAGTAAAAACAAAACCCTTATGAAATCGGTTAACTGTCTGTCTGTCCATAGAATAACTCAGGAACGGCTGAAGCTACATACATACATACATATATGAAATTTTGTGGGAATGGGAATATGTAGAAATATTATAATTCACCGGAGAAAGCGATGCGTCGTAAAAGGGGAGGTCCCCATAGAGGTGAAATGAAGGTCGAAAATTTTTTTTAATCTGCTATAAGCAAGTGGGGTAATATAGAAAAGGTAACATCGAGTACATTCCATTTCTGGCATTTTCATCAAATTTGAAAAAATGGAAAAAGAGGTAGAGGGGAAAATATGAGATTATAACTTGTCCCACCCCCCTTGCATTTCGAGATCGTTGCACTTAGAAATATGAAAACTTACAAAAAAGCTGGCTTCCGACCAGTATAGAAAACTAAAAATAATGGAAAATTGATATCTCCTCAAAATAGGTTAATAATAGTATATTTCTATAGTTACAGTTAGCACCCCTCTGCATCCCTCAAACACATCCGAGGTAAAAAATATTGATGGCCAACGATAAACAACACCATGGGCAATAATCAGTTTAAGCTCCATAACAATCACACAATATTTAATAATAGTACATTTAAAGTTGGACATTTTGATACCATCCATACAAAAAATGCACATACCCAGCCTCTGCTACATACTAGTACTACGAGTACTGCATACTTGAATATTATTTATTGTTTTTCGTAGAGCGAATTGGGGTTAACCATTTCTAAAAGCCTAAAGATTGGTGGGATACGAGTGGGGGAAGGTAGGCTGGTTGCCTCTACTTTCTATAATAACTCGAACAATTTATTTTTAATATTTTTTTATGCAAGCTTACAATTTGCTATATCGTCTTAACATGAATGGTTAAGCATCCCCAATAGTAGAACAGATCATCTCCTACTGGTATGGGACACTACAAAACCCTCGGATTGCGGGCGAAGCCCTCTATTTCCCGGTTTCCCCGGTTTCATTTCTGGTTGTTTCTCGTAATATTAAATAAATTTTAAATAATAGTCAAGGTTTTTAGATCTTACAACTGAAGAAGGGAGTACGTTGCTAACGAAAAACCTGGACCATTGTTTAAAATTTACACTTTATTGTTTCTGAGAAAAAGAACCAAAAACGGTAAAACCTGAACTTTTCACGAGAGCTATTTAAGTATTTATGTAGCTGTGCTGTAATAAATTCCGAAATTCGAGGAATTCAAACTCTAGCTCGGGAGAAATATCCGTTGGTAAAATTTGTTCCGTGTTTCGCCCATCTCCTGTATTTGCTATCGTAGCATTTTTCCTAAAACAAATAATTTGCAAGTAATAAAATTGCAGAGTTCTGTTCAAAAAGTGGTGTGAAAATGATTTTACACGGTAGTTGTTTAATGAAATATATTCATTCATCCCTGAGAGGTGATGCACTGGGCTTAGGCCAAAGACTAATTTAGGAGATTTTCTCGGGGAAATAATCGATTTACTTTCAAAAATTCGCAAAAGATTTCAAAATGTAAAAAATTGCACTTTTAGAGCCTTGTATTCTTTTTTAATTTTCTAGCGCTTGACCAGATTAAAAAGTCACTGCACGTCACTGACATATACATATAGTTTATATGGTCGGAGATGCTTCCTTCTGTGCGTTGCAAACTTCCTGACAAAGTTAATATACCCTATCACATCCGTGAAGGGTATAAAAAGTCGGTGATTTTGCAAAGGTTAAATTACTTTGGTCAGTCAAAATGTTATAACACTGGTTGCTTTAATTAGAGTAGTTTCGATTTTTGATATATTGTTTAACCCATTTTGTACTAACGTTGCGTTTTCGCAACGCTTTACATTTCCATTTCTCATGCCATTCGGGAAAAATATAACAACTTGGTCCCTAAGGAAGAAAGATTCAGTTAGGAAATATCTAATTGACCTGTTTCTGCTCAGAGGTGTATTCTTTTATTTTTTATGATTTTTTGGCTCATGAAAATAGCAAAAATTGAATTTCTTGAGATAAAACAGCAAGTTTGTTTATAAAATAACTTAGAATAAATATTTTCGTGAAATCTTTTGAAATCGCATTAGAAACACTATAAGAGAAACGAAAAAATGCATAGCTCATGAAAAAGTTGTATCATAAGCTCACCACATACGCGCAAACTATTACGTTGCGAAAACGCAACGTCAGACTATAAGGGTATCTTTTTTAATTATTTAGTGCTTCACGGATTGATTCCGATAGTTTCATTGTAAAATAAATTTAGTTTTCTGGTCAGTTATACGATTGTTTCTGTTGTTTGATACTGTTGGAATGAAAATGTTTTACAAAAAGTATTTGAGCCTTCAAGAAATTGAAGAAACATTAGTGAGAAGTGACGATTAGGCGGTATAATAGGAAGGAAAGAAAAATGACCCAAGTTCCTATGCCGCACGTTATTCATGAGTACAATCGAACTATGGGTGGTGTGGATGTGTTCGTTAACGCCACGAATAATTATAGGATCAGCATCAGGGGGAAAAAGTGGTACTTACTGGCCTTTACTAACCAACGTACTTGACGTTGCGATGGTCAAACGATGGATTGCCTCCTACGCAAATTTGAAAAAATTACGATGAGGCCGCAACTCGATTTTAGAACATTTGTTTGTGAAAGTTGGCTTCGTACTGAACGGATCCCCCTAGCGCAGGCGTCATGGAAGAGGAAAAGCGAGCAAGAGCTTCCAATCGACATAGTCCCCGTGGATCGAGTCGATGATCATGTTGTTCGCGGTGATTATCGAGTTCGTTGCCACCTCTGTAAAAGCGAAACCATATACAAATGCTCAGAATGCAATTGCGGTTTGCATTCAAAATGCTTCCAGCAATATCACAAAACAACAAAATAATACTTTTACTATGTTCCCATCAAATACAATGCTGCAATGCTATAATATGTACTATAATAAATATGTACATTCATATTCAAAAGAAAGACTTCTTAGTTAACCAAAAAATATACACCTTTTAGACCAGCGTTGCGTTTTCGCAACGTGCGCTACAGCCCAAACTACAGAAAATAAAAAATACATTTCTTCGAATTTTGCATATTCTTTCTATAAAAAACTTCTGTGTGAATTTTCGTAATCCTAGCACAACTCCTTCTTACCCCCGGATAATATGGGTTAAGTTGGTACATTGTTTAAAAATTCGAGTTTTTTATTTCCCCTCCAACACCACGGACCCCGCCATCATGTTGAAAATGTGCGTAAATGTTTGGCTTGTCCTGTTTCTTTTTAATATCTCCTAAATTGGTCTTAGAAGAAATCACTTAACTAGAGTAATTTATGTACAATATTTGAGACTAAAGTAAAACATCTAGCTGTTATACTTACTGAGATAGAGCTTCTAAGGCATAAGTCGATGGGCATTCATTTTTGATTTTTTGCTCATAACTACTCTAAAAATGGACCGAATTGAAAAATATTGGCCAAGTTAGGCTTACAATCAAATAATCATCACCTTTTACGATAAACTTTTCCATTTGGAGCTTCCGTTGCAAAGATCTGTGAGCTTGAAAAGTGATAAAGTTTGATTTTGCTCCGGAGCCTCGAAAATTGTCATTTTTTGACTGTCGATTTTGACTGTGCTACTGAATCGAATTTCAACTTTAAGCAGTGCATTGAAAGCAGAATTCAATGGTCTTTAATTTACTCCCGCAAGTTTTTTCAACCTGAGGCACCGTTTAGTAATTATAATCACTGCCCATTAATATAAAGCCGACAAACTTAGTACAAAATTTTGAATTTCGCAGTATATTTTATATGTATGCGTAAGACTTGCAATTTATATATCACGTACGCATGTAGAACGAATGTAGGATAAGTGTGAATTGACAGCAAAACTGTGCGAATAAGGTAAAATCGATACAAATCTATAGCTAATTATGTTTTACATATTTTCATCATCAAAGTGGCGCGACAGCCCGACGTCGGGCCTTGGCCGCCTGGATCATTGTCCTCCAATTATCTCGGTCACGTGACCGCGTCCTCTAATTTTGGAAGCCCAGTAGCTGCACGGCGTCCACACCCACCGAGCTCTCCCATCGAGATCTCGGTCGTCCTCGCAGTCTCGCTCCGTCGACTCGTTCTGCATTCATTACTCTCTTAGGCATGCAATCGTCGTCCATTATTTGTACATGCCCTGCCCACTGAAGTCGTTGTAGTTTGACGATTTTCGAGACATGCAGCTCATCGTACAGTTCATACAACTCATGGTTGTACCGGATGCGCCATCCATCTCGATCGCAAACAGCCCTGAAAATTCACAGTAAAACCTTACGTTCAAAAGTGTCTAGCATGTTTTCGGAGGCTTGAGTTAGGGTCCATGCTTCGCAGCCATAGCATAGCACTGGTCGTATAATGGTTTTGTACACGCGGAGCTTCGTGTTTCTGTGCACATGCTTCGATTTCATTATGGGGAGAACCGAGAAAAAAGTCTTATTAGCTATCTGTATCCGTCAGTCTCGTTGGCGTCACTTGACAAGTTGCAACCCAGGTAAATGAAGTTGTTCACGAACTCGATGTTGAGGTCCCCCACATTGATGCTTGGTTGTGAAGGTGTCCTTGTCGTCGATTGCATCATTATTTTAGTTTTACCCTCGTTGATACGTAGTCCAACTTCTTTTGCAGCGGTATCGAGCGTATGCAGAAGTTCTTCTGCGTCAGTCAATCTTCGGGACATGATGTTGATGTCGTCGGCGTACGCTGCTAATTGTGTTGACTTGATGAGTAGCGTCTTGCTGTTGTCCATATTCATAGCCCGAATAGCGTATTCCATTGCTAGGTTGAAGAGCGTCGGTGCCAGTCCATCGCCCTGTTTCAGACCAGTGCGTTGTCAAATAGATCAGTAAGTCTATTCTGGATCCTGACTTGTGAGACGGAATTGATCATCGTCATCTTAGTCAGTCGCACTAATTTTGCCGGTATACCAAATTGCAGCATGATGTTGTACAGTACTCCACGATCGATACTGTCGTATGCCTGCTTCAAGTCGACAAAGATTTGGTATACGTTTACGTTGTATTCCCAGCAATTCTGGAGTATCAGTTTGACTGTGAAGAGCTGATCGATTGTGGAGCGACCAGGTCTGAAACCACTTTGATATTCGCCAATGATTCGTTCTGCGTACGGTTTCATTCTATTTTCCAGAATTTTCATCAAAATTTTATAGGACGTACAAACTAGTGAGATGCCCCTGTAATTCTCACATCGCAGTTTATCTCCCTTTTTGTGAATTGGACAGATGATGCTTCTGCGCCAATCGTCTGGGATCTCCTCGTCCTCCCATACTCGCAGGAATAATTGATGTATGGCATCAACTAGACTCCTTCCACCGAATTTTAGCAATTCAGCTGGAATCTCGTCAGCGCCCGGCGCTTTATTTCGTTTTACGAGTAGTAACCGCAACGCGAGATCAACTTCCTCTACTGTCGGAGGTTGTATGGGTGGGCCTGGATCTACAATATCGTCGAGAGCTTCTTGTGTGAGGATGTTAGATGGTAGGTTCAGAAGCTCTTGAAAATAAGAGGCCCATCGTTTGTTAATGCCATCGATGTCGCTGATGATTTTTCCATCCTTGTCCTTACAGAGGCTAGTCCTGGGTTGGTAGCCGTTCTTAATTGTATTTACTAGTTTGTACGCTTGTCTGGTGTTCCTATTAGCTAAGTTTTCATTTATATTCAGCCAGTGCTCGTCAAAGTATTTACGTTTCTTACGTCTAATTATTCTATTCGATATTCGCCGTAGCTCGTCATATTTTCCTCTTCTGGTTCTGGTTCCTCGTTGAATCCATTGTCTGTAGGCCTCGTTTTTCGCGTCAAGTGAATTTTTGCATTCTTCGTCGAACCAGTCATTTCGCGCTCGCCGGGCTTTATATCCCACGACTTTCTCTGCGACATCCTTTATGGCACCCCTGAGTTCTTCCCAGAACCCATGGACGCCTGTGTTGCTGATGTTGTGTAGCATAGGTGATAGTCTTTCCTCAAGGGCGGTAGTATACGCCACCGCTGTAGCATCACTCAAAAGCTTATCAACCGCAAAGATTTTGGGAAGGCTGATTCTTGATTGGTGCACTTAGGAAATTCTACATCTGTAGGTCGTCTTCACCAAGTGATGATCTGAGTCGCAGTTTGCTCCTCGATAGGAGCGGACATCCATGACACTAGACGCCCATCTCCTGCAAATGAGGACGTGGTCAATTTGGTTGACGGTATGTGCGTCTGGAGACTTCCAGGTCTGCTTGTGAATGCGTCGTTGCGGGAAACACGTAGAGCTTACGACTAGATTCCTGCTGCAGGCAAAATCGATAAGTCGCTGGCCGTTGTTCGCTTTAGAGAAATTATTTGACAAGCTAAACGGAATCGGCATAACAAATATGTTCAAAAGTATTGATTTGATCATTACTTTCTAACATACCTGTTGTTATCAAATTCTATGTTTAGCTGTCAAGTAACTTTTCTATAAGCAGCATAGTCAGCAGTACCGGTAGATGTTGCAAAGCGGGAGTGCAGCTGTCGCGCATAAATCACATCCAGTCTCTCCTGGGTGGTGATAACGTGCGGACGTCAGTTGTGCAGACATCTAAAACAAAAAAGGTAAGCAACTTTGCAAAATTATGCTGTTTTAGTACGAGTCCAGGGCCTGATATTACTGCTGTGTCTTTTTCAAAATAAAGTGGCAAAATTGAAAAAAAAAAAAATAAACAGAAAAAAAGAAAAAAAAAAACGTAAAAAAAGGCAAATCGGGAGCAAGGACCAGGCATAAAGTGCCGCAAGTAACGGATGCTCAAACCGGGATCATAACAGACTAGACAGACAGAACTAAGTCAACGGAAATATTGGAATTTAAGTTAAACGGATAGACAGGACAGACAGGTATGTGCATTAAATAACAACAAAAACAAAATATAAAAGTGACCGTATACCCATGATCGCACAGAACCACGATCGAACTTTAATTCAACATAAAGGCCTGTATTTATGAACGTTCCTTGAGGCAGCCTTAAGTCAAGGCGACCTTAAAAAGCCTTCCTTGGCGTTGATTCATATTTATGAACCTCCGTTGAAACCCGATGATCACTTGAAGTTAAGGAAGCCTTCAAATTGTTTCATTGAGGCCCGTATTTATGAACGTTCCTCGAGCCCTTCCTTGACTTAACTTGAAGGATATCTTAGCTAAGGAGGCCTTTATTTCCAAGGCATCCTTGAAAAAAATTCATATTTATGAACGTTCCTCGACTTGAGTCAAGGTTTCCTTATCCGAGTACGATTTCAAGTGAAGGTCGAGGAAATCCGTTTTTACAATATTAACAGTTTAACAACGCATTTAGAGAAAGTTTTTTCATCCGTTTGTTGTTTATTGTTGAGAATGGAGAAAAAGCGTGTCGTTTTCCCGTCAAGCGAGAAAATTTATCTGAAAGAACTGATATTGAAATATCGAAATGATTGACAACAAGAAGACCGACGGATCGTCCCGCAAAGATAAACAAAAGGCTTGGGAACGCGTAGTAGCCGAATTTAATGCGCACCCTCAAAATAAAAAAGTGAGTTCCTAAATATTTTACATTTTGTACTTATACTTTCCACCAAAAACGCGATAAAGAAATGCCGATAGAAAAGTATTGCTACAACTATTTTGTTTTAATGTGTGCTTTTTCAATGCCTTGTTGAAGTTTACTTGTTTATCTTTTAGCGAAACCTAAAACAACTAAAAAAAATTATGGGATAATTTAAAAACGGAAAGAAAAAGAGAATTGGCCACCCATAAAATGGATGTTATTGGGAGTGGTGGGGGCCCTGGAGTGAAAACGCCTTTGGACGATCCGACCGATTCCCTACTTAACTCTTTCGCAACAGAAATTCCTGGAGCGATTGACAGCGACACTGTAGTTTTCGCCATTATAAGTCAGGGGGAGTACGTTATCCAGGATGACATGCTGGTACTACAAAGGGAAAACCAAGATGTTGGAGATACAGAGAAACCGGGTACTATAAGAAACGGTATTTTTTTTACTAATTATTGCAACAGAACATTTTCAGTATAAATAAATATTAGTTTCAGATTCTCATCCTACGCAAATATCCGTAGCACAGGCATCCACATCGACCTGTATCTGTTAAAAAACTGCTCTTCGTCATATATCTCCAAAGGATTTCCAACATCCTTTATTCTCCTTTTGGGGACTCTTGCACTATCGAACAGGTGGGTTAAATATTCCACATAATCATCGTCGTTGTTGTCAATCATTGCCATCAATATCAATAAATGAGAGTGATGGTGACATATATTTGAAAATTGAGTTGGAAATTCCAATTCTAAAGGCTGACGAAAATAAACACATCATCATCATCGTGGCGCGACAGCCCGACGTCGGGCCTTGGCCGCCTGGATCATTGTCCTCCAATTATCTCGGTCACGTGACCGCGTCCTCCAATTTTGGGAGCCCAGCAGTTGCGCGGCGTCCACACCTACTGAGCTCTCCCCACGAGATCTCGGTCGTCCTCGCAGTCTCGCTCCGTCGACTCGTTCTGCATTCATTACTCTCTTAGGCATGCGATCATCGTCCATTCTTTGTACATGCCCTGCCCATTGAAGTCGTTGTAGTTTGACGATTTTCGAGACTTGCAGCTCATCGTACATTTCATACAACTCATGGTTGTACCGGATGCGCCATCCATCTCGATCGCAAACAGCCCCGAAAATTCGCCGTAGAACCTTACGTTCAAAAGTGTCTAGCATGTTTTCGGAGGCTTGAGTTAGGGTCCATGCTTCGCAGCCATAGCATAGCACTGGTCGTATAATGGTTTTGTACACGCGGAGCTTCGTGTTTCTGTGCACATGCTTCGATTTCATTATGGGGAGAACCGAGAAAAAAGTCTTATTAGCTAACTGTATCCGTCGCTTGATGTCGTCAGTTTCGTTGGCGTCCCTTGACAAGTTGCAACCCAGGTAAATGAAGTTGTTCACGAACTCGATGTTGAGGTCCCCCACATTGATGCTCGGTTGTGCAGGTGTCCTTGTCACCGATTGCATCATTATTTTAGTTTTACCCTCGTTAATACGTAATCCAACTTCCTTTGCAGCGGTATCGAGCGTATGCAGAAGTTCTTCTGCGTCAGCCAATCTTCGGGACATGATGTTGATGTCGTCGGCGTACGCTGCTAATTGTGTCGACTTGATGAGTAGCGTCTTGCTGTTGTCCATATTCATGGCCCGAATAAGGTATTCCAGTGCTAGGTTGAAGAGCGTCGGTGCCAGTCCATCGCCCTGTTTCAAACCAGTGCGTGTTTCAAATAGATCAGTAAGTCTATTCTGGATCCTGACTTGTGAGACGGAGTTGGTCATCGTCATCTTTGTCAGTCGCACTAATTTTGCCGGTATACCAAATTGCAGCATGATGTTGTACAGTACTCCACGATCGATACTGTCGTATGCCTGCTTGAAGTCGACAAAGATTTGGTATACGTTTACGTTGTATTCCTAGCACTTCTAGAGTATCAGTTTGACTGAGAAGAGCTGATCGGTTGTGGAGCGCCCAGGTCTGAAACCGCTTTGATATTCGCCACTGACTCGTTCTGCGTACGGTTTTATTCTATTTTCCAGAATTTTCGTCAAAATTTTATAGGACGTACAAACTAGTGAGATGCCCCTGTAGTTCTCACACCGCAGTTTATCTCCCTTTTTATGAATTGGACAGATGATGCTTCTGCGCCAATTGTCACGAATCTCCTCGTTCTTCCATACTCGCAGGAGTAATTGATGTATGGCATCAACTAGACTCGTTCCACCGAATTTTAGCAGTTCAGCTGGAATCTCGTCAGCGCCCGGCGCTTTATTTCGTTTTAGTGACCGCAACGCGAGATCAACTTCCTCTACTGTCGGGGGTTGAATGGGTGGGCCTAGATCAACAATACCATCGAGAGCTTCCTGTGTGGGGATGTTAGATGGTCGGTTTAGAAGCTCTTCAAAATAAGAGGCCCATCGCTTGTTAATACCATCGATGTCGCTGATGATGTTCCCATCCTTGTCCTTACAAAGGCTAGTCCTGGGTTGGTAGCCGTTCTTAATTGTATTTACTAGTTTGTACGCTTGTCTGGTGTTCCTATTAGCTAAGTTTTCGTTTATGTTCAGCAACTGCTCGTCAAAGTATTTACGTTTCTTACGTCTAATTATTCTATTCGATATTCGCCGTAGCTCGTCATATTTTCCTCTTCTGGTTCTGGTTCCTCGTTGAATCCATTGTCTGTAGGCCTCGTTTTTCGCGTCAAGTGAGTCTTTGCATTCTTCGTCGAACCAGTCATTTCGCGCTCGCCGGGCTTTATATCCCACGACCTTCTCTGCGACATCCTTGATGGTACCCTTGAGTTCTTCCCAGAACCCATGGACGCCTGTGTTGCTGATGTTGTGTAGCATAGGTGATAGTTTTTCCTCAAGGGTGGTAGTATACGCCACCGCTGTAGCATTACTCAAAAGCTTATCAACCGCAAAGATTTTGGGAGGGCTGATTCTTGATAGGCGCACTGAGGAAATTCTACATCTGTAGGTCGTCTTAACCAAGTGATGATCTGAGTCGCAGTTTGCTCCTCGATAGGAGCGGACATCCATGACACTAGACGCCCATCTCCTGCAAATGAGGACGTGGTCAATTTGGTTGACGGTATGTGCGTCTGGAGACTTCCAGGTCTGCTTGTGAATGCGTCGATGCGGGAAGCACGTAGAGCTTACGATTAGATTCCTGCTGCAGGCAAAGTCGATAAGTCGCTGGCCGTTATCGTTACATTCTTCATGGAGGCTGTGGCCTCCAGTGGTCCCCCGGTGCCAACTTTCATTTCCGACTTTCGCGTTAAAGTCTCCCAGCAGCAATTTGACGTCGTTTGTTGGAAGTGAGTCGAAGAGAGTTTCAAGGCGGGCGTAGAACTCGTCTTTTACTGCGTCTTCTTTAACTTCAGTGGGGGCATGCACATTGATGAGCCAGAGATTGAAGAATCGAGTCTTGATCCGAATCGCACACAGCCGTTCATTTATGGGTTTGAAGTCAGTAATATTCGGTTTGAGGTGATTGTTCACTATAAATGCTACTCCAAACTCCTTGCGGCCCGATGGTTTGCCACTTTGTTTGTGTGCGATTTCTTGTCATTAATCTCGCTGTCAAGCCAATTTGTTTCCTGGACTGCAGTAATGCTCAGTTTGTACTTTTCGACCTGTTGAAGGAGGGCCTTCTCGGCCCCCGGTTTGTTCAGGGAGCGTACATTCCAGGATCCGAAAGAATAATCCTTTATTCGTTTGCGTGGTCGTCGTTGTTGGTCCGTCCAATCCGAGGCTTTTGTTTCAGGTTTCTTGACATGGAGTGGTTTTTACAAGGACGGGTTGTCAGCACGTCGCTTAACCCCATTCAGGGGATGGCCTCGGAGATAGCTGCTTCAGATGGTTTAATAAACGTGCTGGAGCCCACACAACTATGTAGCAGGTCCAACTACGCAAGTCATTCCATCCTACTAAACCTGAGACGCTTAGGTGTTCGTCAGCCATTCAGGCTACAGCTATCTGCCTTTTCCAAACTGTCTTATCGCTAAGACATTGGCCGTCAGCGAATTGATACACTGCCGTTACCAGGGGGCGCCCACGCGGATGACTATGGAAAAGGTCTTTGCCCCCAAAATAAACACACCTCCAAGGGGAGACTCAATGAAACAATTTGAAGGCTTCCTTAACTTCAAGTGATCATCGGGTTTCAAGGGAGGTTCATAAATATGAATCAACGTCAAGTAATGCTTTTTAAGGTCGCCTTGACTTAAGGCTGCCTCAAGGAACGTTCATAAATACGGGCCTAAGTCTCCCCTTGAGTCAAGGTAGCTTACTAGCTACCTTGAGTTTTCCCTTGGAGGTGTGTTTATTTTCGTCAGCCTTGAGAATTGGAATTTCCAACTCAATTTTCAAATATATGTCACCATCACTCTCATTTATTGATATTGATGGCAATGATTGACAACAACGACGATGATTATGTAACTTTTCTGGTTGGTAAGCCGAAGCCTACATGAGGACGGAGTTGTGCTCTGGTCGTGCAGACCTCGCGTGACACCTAAGTGCCGAGACTTCCTCAGAGGTGGCCAGTTTCGCGCGTGCTGGATAGCTAGCTCAGCTATCGGTAGTCGGGGTGGGGTTGCATGGGCCACATCTGCCTCGCAAAACTCACGCGCGTGCCCGGGTGCTTACGCAGACGAGCGATTTCGAAATAAAAAAAAAAAAAAAAAAAGAAAGACCTGAAAACGCGTATGACCGCCGAAAGCATCCAGTACCCCTGACGAACACAGGAGCCCCTTGATGGTGTAGGGGCTCCGCGCTCCCTCCCCACCTTCGGGCTAGGCCACGCACATGTTCCTAGCCCCCTTAGCGAAAAAAAAGCGGACGAGTGAACCGAGCGGAGAGAGGAGGGCCCTAGGAAGGGGTGTCAGGAAGCAAGTGGAATTCCTTTATCTACGTGCGGAATACATATCTGCTTTTATTATAACAAAAAAAGTTTAAGTGAGTATAAAAGTATAAAATACTTATGATAATATGGAATGCAAATAAAAAAAAACGCTCTGCTCGAGCTAGTAATTCTGGCACAGAACCGCCCTTTATAAATTATCTATCGTATGCAAAAAAAAAAAAGAGGTATCATATTAAATATGCATCGTTGTTTCTTTTTAATGGCTTCAATTAATTCTTATAATTACGATTTTAAACTGAAATCATGCCCACTCTCTGGATATGCGAACCGAATTCGATTGGTACATATTCTACTCGTATAGGTAATAATATAATATCTATATCTTTTTGTTTTGTTTTGTTGTAAATATATCTTTCACGACAAATTGTCTAGCTTCTGATCGAAGGAAAACAAACCACACAAAACGCATAGTTAGTACAATTATTACGTAATTTGGAAAAATTATTACCGATACTATTTTGCTCTCTTTTTTTTTCGTTTCCCAGGAAGCGTGTATTCTCTATTAGGTTAAGTCACACAGTACAATTATTTTCTTATGGTATCTATTTTATAATCCATTATAATTTTATATAATATTTATCATATGGTATTTGTGTGATCTACTCTTAAAACTAGTACGAAATATGAACAGTAGTGTAAAATAATTGTTATATCGCAAATAGCGTACAAGCGCTCCCACAAACAAAAAAAAAATCCCTTGCTCTTTCTCAAAAAAATTACGCGCAACCAATTGTTAAATATTGCATGTCGACAATTAGTGTTTGTTATAATCAAAATTCTTTTTATATATTCGCAAAAACGAAACAAAGGTCCAACCTGCCTTTATGGTCGTTAAGGACCGCACCGTACTTTTTCGAACCGGAAGACAACACCAAAATCTTATCGTAACCCAATCAGCTTTACGTGTCAAGGTCGAATATCCTTCATGTGTAAACCTCATATATTATCCTAGCAGTTATGGTACCAGGTCCTCAATGATCGACATCGAGTCGAGTTAATAGGGACCGCCCTCGTTAGCATACCAAATGAGGCAGGTGTAGTCCAGGAAAAAGGGCTTATGCTCTGCATTTTTTTTTTCTTTTGACATTTATAGATTGTACATAATGGCGCAATAAAAAAAAATTGATGCGTATAGCTCGTATATGTCTAATAAGCTTAATCAATTCAAGCTCGGATTCAACATTAACAATTGATTGTTGATGATTCCTGTCACCATACTTGATCGGACAACTGATTCGATACGCTTTTCAATCTCCGGCGCATAATAAATAATAACCTACATTTATGTTCCCGATTGATTTAGGAATCTTCGCACGGTACGTAAGCTATACGCGCAGCTAAATCCGGTGGAATACTTCGCGGGGTGGATACGACGTTTGACTGATATCAAAATTGCTCACCTCTTTTGGTTTCTCTTTTTGTTTTGTTCGTGGTGTTCCTATACTATATGTCGCAGCAACCGGGGGGGGGGGGGGTGAGAAGAATGATGACGTTGGCCTTGGTGCATCCATACAACCATCTCACGCTACGGAGGCCCCGACATGGCTCCGATTCGAAATCTCCGGGAAATTCTAGCAGGCACAAAGTTGTAGCGCGGGTAGATATCGAGCACGTAGACTCCTTTCGTTGTTCGATAGCCGGTGAGTCGCGGTGTCGATGCTATACGGAGGAACCCGAATAACCGCAGCCGTGCACAAGTGCTGAATTGGACTTCCGGAAATCGAGCCTCGGAGATCACCACCACTATGGCCACGCGAGTGCAAGTCACTGCCTTCCCTGGAGGGGGCTGCCGAATGAGGGGCGCTCCTTTTCAATTAAGCGCTTACTGGGGCACGCGAACCATTCGCCGTCACGACCAAGCTCCCTTCCCGTTTCGTTCGCTGGCGCGCAAAAATCTAAGCCGCCTGGGCCATGGGCTGGGACTCGTGACGTCACCAGTTCGCTACAGTCGCGAAATTCGCACTCGCCAATAGTATCTTTAGATACTTGCACCAAACCAAAGAAAATTCACCCCGCGAATACAGCTACTAGCGAGTAGCAACCCGTACCGCACCAAAGTACACTTGGACGAACCGTCTTCCTCGGCTGCTCGAATCGTCCTCCTTTTTACCGCTACTCCGACTCGGACCGCTACCTTCGCACACAAGCACGACTCTCCGCTCTTCTTTGTGTGGCGAACAATCTGGTCGGTGCGACGTGCACCATACCTCGTATACCAATTGCCCGAACTCTGTGTGGTGACATGCAACAAATCGTGCTGTCCCTTTCTCGCACGAGCGATTACGTCGCTCTGAGACGACAACTACTCCTCTTCAGTGTAATCGGACGGCATGGCCGACGAATTGTGATGAGAGCGATAGTGTACTTCTCATTTCCTTTGTTGTTCCGATGGTTATGGCTACACTCCGGGTCGAGTCGTACCGCTACACTATCTTTTTCTACCTCTTTCCTCCACCTCACATGCGACGAAGCGTATAATTTGATCTTTGGATACATGTCTGCTGGCAAGATCAATTGGACGGATGTACCAATTGTGAAAAATGTAGCGCTATGTCCAAGCGGGAGCATAGCCAACTTTCACCATCCAGGAGGGGGGTTGGAATAAGTCGCTCAGGGAGCGCTACTTGGGTTGACTGTATTCCTCAGTCGCGAAGTGGTAACGCTATGATAGCGCTCCAGAGGAATGGTAGCGAACAAGGAGCGCTACTGAATTATGAATGCCCTCTTTGCGACTCTTTCTCGCTAACGAGAAAAACCGGTCGGGAATGGTGGAGGAGCGTCTGTGTGAGTGGCTATGATAAACGTATTCTTAAGGTCGTCACACACTAGCGTCCAAATACCATATTTTCCTCGGGCATGATTAGATGAAAATTTGCGCAACGCTTGGTCGCCATGTACGTCATCGTCCAAGCTCGTTACAAGGCAGGCTCTTCCCCTACGCCTGCGTAGGAGAAGAACCTGAGGTATAACTCGGGCGGGATAGAGTGTGGACCGCCTGTTGGGAGGTGGAGGTCTGCTAGCGCCGTATGTCCTTAGCGTGGAAAATGCCGACAGTTTTGCCTTGGAGGTCAGACAACAGGTACCGGCTGTTGCCGACTTTCTTGACAACCCGGCTCTTGACAAACTTGAAGTCCAGTTTGGCGTTGTAGTGAGCGGCAGCATTGCTTTGCGCAAAGTTCCGCCGGAACACTTCTTCGCCAGGCTGGAATTCAACTTGCCGCGAGCGCAGGTTGTAGTTGCTGGAATACTTGTAGAAAGCCGACTCCAGGTTTTTCTGGACCTGCTGCCTGAGGATGGCCAATCTGTCGACATTGTCCACGCTCGGGACATCGGTTTCTCCCAACAGATGGAGCCTTCGAAGGAGAGCGTAGGTTCGTCCATGGGTGACCATGTGATGGCCAAAGACAACAAAGTAGGGCGACGCTTTAATGGATGCATGATGGGCCGACCGGAGTGCGCAATTGATTTGGGAGATTCGCCCATCCCAGTCCTGCTGGGACGGGTGAATATAGGCCCTGATGGCTGCTACAATGGAGCGGTTTACGCGCTCCGAAGCGTTGGCCTGCGGAGAGTAGACCGCGGTGTAAAGGTGCTGCACTCCGTGTCGTTCCAACATCGTGTTAAAGACGTTCGCCCTAAATTGTTGTCCATTGTCCGTCACAATGGACTCGGGCACCCCAAAGATGTGGAACACTCTAGTCTCGAGCCAACTGGTCAGAACCTCTGCGGTGAACTTCCGTATTGGCTCGACGAAAGAGAACTTCGACAGATGGTCGACTAGCACAATAGCTCCAATATTACCCGACTTGGATCTAGGGAACGGACCCAACAGATCCATGTACAGGCGCTGGAAGACGCGTTCGGAAATGAAGTGGTCTTCGATAGGCGGTCGGAGACTCTGGTTAGGAGCTTTCGACTGCTTGCACAAGCTACAGGAGGAGACAAAGTCGCTGACGTCCTTCGCCATGTTGGGCCAAAAGAACAGGACCCTAAGACGTTGCAACGTCTTTGCTACTCCTCCATGCGCACATAGCGGGTGCTCGTGTGCGCGCTTGATTAATTCAGTCGAGAGCTCAGCTGGAACCGAGAGTTTCCAGGCCTGCTGTTCTTGCACTTCATTTCCGCTCGCGTATTCGCTGCGCCTGTACACGAATCCATCAGCCGTCTTTAGATCCGGCATCAGGTGTGTATTGGCGTCGACTCTATCTGCCAGTTCTCTATACTCCGGAGAGCGGAAGTGAGGGGAGTTCAGGTCGATTTCGACCGAACTGCCAAACGGATCCTGAACCGACAGAGATTCCGTGCAGTAGGCTCGAGACAGAGTGTCGGGCACCACGTTCTGGCTACCTTTCCGGTGCAGGATGGTAAACCGGAACCCCTGTAATTTTAAGGCCCATCGGGCCAGTTTGCCATGCAGGTCCGACTGACTCATCAGCCACTTTAGCGACGCATGATCAGTTATGACCAAGAACTCCTGTCCTTCTACGTAGGCCCTGAATTTCTTTATCGCTGTCACCGCTGCAAGACATTCCTGTTCGGTGACCGTATAGTTTTGCTGGGCTGAATTAAGCTTCCTGGACATGTAAGCTATGGGCACTTCGGAACCGTCTTCGGTTGTCTGTGTTAGCACTGCGCCGATGCCATGTTGACTTGCGTCACATTGGATGGCAAACGGACGCGAAAAGTCAGGGCTGTGCAACACAGGGGCCCGCGTTAAGCAGTCTTTTAAAGCTTGAAATGCCAGGAGGCCTTCTTCAGTCCAGACAAAACCACGGCCTTTCCGTAGCATGTCTGTCAGCGGAGAAGAGACAGAAGCGTAGTTAGGTACAAACCTGTGGTACCATCCGCACATCCCTAAGAAGCGGCGGAGTTGTTTCGTCGTAGATGGTCGAGGGAAGTCGGCTATCGCTTCCACTTTGCTGGAGTCAGTCATGATGGTACCGTTACCAATTATATGTCCCAAGTACCGAACATGGGTCATGACGAAGTTACTCTTCTCCACATTTATCGTGAGTCCTGCCTTGCGGAGACACAGTGCAATTTCTTGTAGCAACAACAAGTGTTCGTCGAAAGTAGTCGACATCAGCAACAGATCATCTAGGTAGACAAACACCTGGTTTCGCAGGTGTGCTGGAATCACGCGGTCCATTAGGCGTTGCATCGTTTGTGGCGCGTTACAGAGGCCAAATGGCATCGTCACAAACTGATACAACGGCCTGCCAGGGACAGTGAAGGCGGTCTTATCCTTTGACGCTTCATCGAGGGGAATCTGCCAAAACGCATCCTTCAAGTCTAAGCTCGTAATGAACTCAGCCTTGGGGAGGCGGCTCAGAATCCCATCGATGAGCGGCAAAGGGTAAGCATCCTTCAAGGTCGCTGCATTGACCTTCCGTGCGTCCAGACACATACGAACCTTGTTAGGTTTGACTACCAAGGTGACTGGTGATGACCACGCACTCTGCGACTCCTCAATAACCCCCATATCAAGCATCCGATCGATCTCCTTATAGAGGATCTTTTCGACGGCGGGAGAGACAGCGAAGTGTCTCTGCTTGACGGGTTTATTGTTTCCGACGTCGATGGCGTGCGAGATGACGGTCGTACGCCCTAAGCCCTCCTTGGTGAAGGACGGAAACATCGATATGGCGGCCTTGAGTCGCACTTGCTGAGCTGCTGACAAGGAATGTTTACTGACTGTCACCGAAGGGTCATCGGAAGACAGCTCAGATAAACATGGGGAAGACGTAAATAAGGCAGGAGCCAGGTCGAAACTTCGAACAAAATCGACTCCTAGGTACAAGTTCTGACTGAGAGTCGGCATGAGTAGGAACTCCAATTGTTTGGTGAACCCTCGGAACGTAACGTCCGCCAGGATCTTACCTCGGGCGGTATGGCAGGTTCCATCCGCGGTTGTGACTCCCAGTTGGAACTTGACCCAGGAATAACGGTTGTCCTTCAGGACTGATTCCGCAAAATCGGAAGCGATGACGCTACAGGAAGCGCCAGTGTCGACCAACCCACTCACTGTCTGACCAAGGAGCGTGACTGCTGCATAAGGCCGGATGTCATCCTTAGGACTATCCGGCAGGACTACTTCGCAGTATCGCCGACGATTAGCCAGCACCTTCTTCCAGAAACGCCGGCACCGCAACGTGGAACGTTTCGGTCGGCGAGGCTGGATTTCCTCAGCGCTGAAAATCCGTTGGCGAGCCTCCAAGTAGTCCTTCTCCCTCTCATGGAGTGGTCGAAAGCTGTAGTGAGTGGGGTACGATTTGGGTACCACTAGGTTTGCTGGCCGGGGGATGTTAGTGGCCGGACAGGGTCTCAAGATCTTAACTGATCTAGTCTGGTTGGCTGATGATTCAGTGGGTCCACACGGCAACATGTCGCACGAAGCTCTGGTCTGTGTGGTAGCTTCGGCCTTCGTGGGGTTGGTTGCCGAATCAGCTATGTCAGCTGATAGATGTAGGGCTGGTGTAAGGGACATGTCCGGTGAAAAAGGCGCATCGGAGGGTTCCGACGCAGACTGTGCAGGGAGCTCCACGCCATTCCGCTTTGGAGCGGAGCTCTGCGGGTGCGGTTGCGATTTTACCGCGGCATCTCGGGGGAGGTAGGTTCTGTCTGAACCTCCTTGGAAGACCTCTGCTGGTGTTGAGGTTTCCTGCGCGGATAGTTTTTTGCGATGGCGCATTGCTCGCATTGTGGTTTAACCACACCCGGAGCTCCGCATCCAAAGCAGAACACCTTTAGTTCCTCCCGACAGTCCGCGTAAGAATGTCCGGGCCTCTTGCAATTCCAACAAGTGGAATTCGAGTTAAGTGCGGCTATCTCACCCTGCACTTCCCATGAAGGGGTATTGTCGGTGCGGTCCAGCTCGGAGACCCGAGGACGCGAGACTTGACGAGAATAGCGAGAGGAATGTCGGGTAGCCATACGTTCATTGTAATTCTCTAACTCGCGTACAAATTCCCGCAATTCTAGCAAGTCGTTGAATTTGACGTGAACGGCGTCTCTTCCTATGTCTTCCCGTAGGTTCCTCTTAACGATCCTCGTCAACTCCCGGTCCGACAGCGGGTCGCGCATCCTGTTGTTGAGCTGCCGCATTCCCTTTAAAAAGTCGTCGAACGACTGCCCCTCCCGCTGTAGACGATGACGCATCATCTCCATGATGTCGTCATCGTCGTGGGGGTCGGTAAATTGTTGGCGGAGAGCAGCTCGCAACGACTCCCACGTGTATCGGTTGCACGAGCTGGCCGCGAAGTGGCGAAACCACTCGGCTGTGTCTCCAGCGAAGAAGAGGTGGGCATATAGGCACACCCGTTCAAAGTCCCCGCCAAGGGTGCGGTCGGTGAACAACTCCACCTGACGAATGAATTCGTCGACCGCAGTCCCTTGGAACTTTAATCCCCATTCCTGGATTGTGCGGTGGACATGGTGTGCCGGAATGGTCGCTGAGGAGGCAGCCGGCTGGTGTCGCCGCTCCACTGGGTCAGCTCGTGCAATCGATACCCGTGGAGTGTTGTTTAAGTTCATGGCAGAGATGCGCCGGGCGCATTCTACGTCAATCAGCTTCTGCAAGGATTCGTCTAATCCTTGCGGAAACTGATCGCCAAAAGACTGCGCCGGCGTCCTAGCCGGGTCGTTGTTGGGTGGCCTGTTGACCGCTCCGTGATCTGAGCGAGGCGACAAGGGGGGACATGGCTCGGTTGGCGGAGCCTGAACTGAGGGGGAAGGCCGGCCTGGAACCCACCAGGCTGGAGGCTGAGCGTTCCACCAGGCCGGTGGTTTCTGACCCCACCAAGGTGGCGGTTGTTGGTCCCACCAAGGGAGTCTCTGCTCTGGCTGTGGGGGCGGCTGTTGTTGTCCCCACGCCTGTGGTGGCAACTCCCAGCCCGGGTACGAGGCCCGCCCTTCTTTGGCCGGGTTCGACGGCTGTGGGGCCGGCTGTGGTGGGCTTTGTGGCCGGCTCAGCTGTTGCGGCTGTGGAGCCAGCCGCCGTGGTGGCTGAACGGAGACTGGTAGCGGGACCCATCCCTGCTGGTCCCGAAAATCCCACCCGGGATACGACGATCGCTCATGCGTCGTCGCGTCCGGTGGCTGTTGTTGCGCTGGGGGACCCGGAGGCACTGTTGGGTCTTCCGAATGGGCCCCGTCAGACGATAACGCCGACGAAAATTCGACGGCGTGGGGGTTGGGCTGGGCTTGTGATCGTGCCCGAGTCACCACTCCCCTTCCCTGCCCTACTGGTGGAGGTGTATTTTCAACTGGCATTGTCGAAGGTTTAAATTTATAATCTACGAGTATTTATACTTAGATATAGTAATATGTACAAAAAAAAATAACGAAAAGAAGCGAGCAAAAAAAAACCTAATGGCGATGCGATTTTTACGCTAAGATAAGATGTGTTTCTATACGGTAACGAAACTGCTTTATTCAAGTAAATTTTTGCTTCCTGAATCCCTTTGGACTCTTCCTCCCTTCACTCTCCCGCTCACTCGCTCGCTTACGCGCTCGTCGTAGGGACCAAAGATACTTCCGTCGGTCGTACAGATAAAATAGTTGCAAAAAAAAATTTTATTGGGGGGGGGGGGGGGGGGTAGTACGGATTCATCCCTCGTCAATACACCACTCATCCTGTTCCTAGGTTTCGAGAAGTCGGAGTCATGTTACAGGCGTAAACGCCTACAACATGTGGTTCCCCTATTCTCTTGACCATCGAAACAGGATGAGCCGTGCAAGGACGAGTTCCGAAATCCGACTTGTCACAAAAAAAAAGAGCTAAATAAGGTCAGTACCTACACACAAAGGTGGGAAGACGAACGAGGGACCCGGATTGGAGATCGGGAGTAAACTCCCGATTCCGGTAATTCCAAAGAGTCCCTTTGGTCGAACGTCTTACCCACGATGCAAAAGCATCCTTTGACGAACACAAAGTAGGCACTGCCTGTTGGGGGGATAGGTGGGGATAGGATAACCTACTCTACATGGAAAAGGAACTCTACAAGGATGGGACGAAGGATTTAAAAAAAAAATTTGTGCCGGAGTCTGGAATTCCCTGGGTGCGTGAAGCACCAAAGTGAGGAAAACCCTCAAAAGCTGACAAACTCCGGCAGTGGGACCGTAGTTGGACCTCGAGGTGGAGTGAGGTCCTAGGGTGACCGAAGTCAGCCCTAACGGTAACGTTTTGGGCCCCACGTTGGGCGCCATTTGTAACCTTTCTGGTTGGTAGGCCGAAGCCTACATGAGGACGGAGTTGTGCTCTGGTCGTGCAGACCTCGCGTGACACCTAAGTGCCGAGACTTCCTCAGAGGTGGCCAGTTTCGCGCGTGCTGGATAGCTAGCTCAGCTATCGGTAGTCGGGGTGGGGTTGTATGGGCCACATCTGCCTCGCAGAGTTACAAAAAAAAAACTCACGCGCGTGCCCGGGTGCTTACGCAGACGAGCGATTTCGAAACAAAATTAAAGAAAGACCTGAAAACGCGTATGACCGCCGAAAGCATCCAGTACCCCTGACGAACACAGGAGCCCCTTGATGGTGTAGGGGCTCCGCGCTCCCTCCCCACCTTCGGGCTAGGCCACGCACATGTTCCTAGCCCCCTTAGCGAAAAAAAAGCGGACGAGTGAAGCGAGCGGAGAGAGGAGGGCCCTAGGAAGGGGTGTCAGGAAGCAAGTGGAATTCCTTTATCTACGTGCGGAATACATATCTGCTTTTATTATAACAAAAAAAGTTTAAGTGAGTATAAAAGTATAAAATACTTATGATAATATGGAATGCAAATAAAAAAAAACGCTCTGCTCGAGCTAGGAATTCTGGCACAGAACCGCCCTTTATAAATTATCTATCGTATGCAAAAAAAAAAGAGGTATCATATTAAATATGCATCGTTGTTTCTTTTTAATGGCTTCAATTAATTCTTATAATTACGATTTTAAACTGAAATCATGCCCACTCTCTGGATATGCGAACCGAATTCGATTGGTACATATTCTACTCGTATAGGTAATAATATAATATCTATATCTTTTTGTTTTGTTTTGTTGTAAATATATCTTTCACGACAAATTGTCTAGCTTCTGATCGAAGGAAAACAAACCACACAAAACGCATAGTTAGTACAATTATTACGTAATTTGGAAAAATTATTACCGATACTATTTTGCTCTCTTTTTTTTTTCGTTTCCCAGGAAGCGTGTATTCTCTATTAGGTTAAGTCACACAGTACAATTATTTTCTTATGGTATCTATTTTATAATCCATTATAATTTTATATAATATTTATCATATGGTATTTGTGTGATCTACTCTTAAAACTAGTACGAAATATGAACAGTAGTGTAAAATAATTGTTATATCGCAAATAGCGTACAAGCGCTCCCACAAACAAAAAAAAAATCCCTTGCTCTTTCTCAAAAAAATTACGCGCAACCAATTGTTAAATATTGCATGTCGACAATTAGTGTTAGTTATAATCAAAATTCTTTTTATATATTCGCAAAAACGAAACAAATGTCCAACCTGCCTTTATGGTCGTTAAGGACCGCACCGTACTTTTTCGAACCGGAAGACAACACCAAAATCTTATCGTAACCCAATCAGCTTTACGTGTCAAGGTCGAATATCCTTCATGTGTAAACCTCATATATTATCCTAGCAGTTATGGTACCAGGTCCTCAATGATCGACATCGAGTCGAGTTAATAGGGACCGCCCTCGTTAGCATACCAAATGAGGCAGGTGTAGTCCAGGAAAAAGGGCTTATGCTCTGCATTTTTTTTTTCTTTTGACATTTATAGATTGTACATAATGGCGCAATAAAAAAAAATTGATGCGTATAGCTCGTATATGTCTAATAAGCTTAATCAATTCAAGCTCGGATTCAACATTAACAATTGATTGTTGATGATTCCTGTCACCATACTTGATCGGACAACTGATTCGATACGCTTTTCAATCTCCGGCGCATAATAAATAATGACCTACATTTATGTTCCCGATTGATTTAGGAATCTTTGCACGGTACGTAAGCTATACGCGCAGCTAAATCCGGTGGAATACTTCGCGGGATGGATACGACGTTTGACTGATATCAAAATTGCTCACCTCTTTTGGTTTCTCTTTTTGTTTTGTTCGTGGTGTTCCTATACTATATGTCGCAGCAACCGGGGGGGGGGGGGGTGAGAAGAATGATGACGTTGGCCTTGGTGCATCCATACAACCATCTCACGCTACGGAGGCCCCGACACGGCTCCGATTCGAAATCTCCGGGAAATTCTAGCAGGCACAAAGGTGTAGCGCGGGTAGATATCGAGCACGTAGACTCCTTTCGTTGTTCGATAGCCGGTGAGTCGCGGTGTCGATGCTATACGGAGGAACCCGAATAACCGCAGCCGTGCACAAGTGCTGAATTGGACTTCCGGAAATCGAGCCTCGGAGATCACCACCACTATGGCCACGCGAGTGCAAGTCACTGCCTTCCCTGGAGGGGGCTGCCGAATGAGGGGCGCTCCTTTTCAATTAAGCGTTTACTGGGGCACGCGAACCATTCGCCGTCACGACCAAGCTCCCTTCCCGTTTCGTTCGCTGGCGCGCAAAAATCTAAGCCGCCTGGGCCATGGGCTGGGACTCGTGACGTCACCAGTTCGCTACAGTCGCGAAATTCGCACTCGCCAATAGTATCTTTAGATACTTGCACCAAACCAAAGAAAATTCACCCCGCGAATACAGCTACTAGCGAGTAGCAACCCGTACCGCACCAAAGTACACTTGGACGAACCGTCTTCCTCGGCTGCTCGAATCGTCCTCCTTTTTACCGCTACTCCGACTCGGACCGCTACCTTCGCACACAAGCACGACTCTCCGCTCTTCTTTGTGTGGCGAACAATCTGGTCGGTGCGACGTGCACCATACCTCGTATACCAATTGCCCGAACTCTGTGTGGTGACATGCAACAAATCGTGCTGTCCCTTTCTCGCACGAGCGATTACGTCGCTCTGAGACGACAACTACTCCTCTTCAGTGTAATCGGACGGCATGGCCGACGAATTGTGATGAGAGCGATAGTGTACTTCTCATTTCCTTTGTTGTTCCGATGGTTATGGCTACACTCCGGGTCGAGTCGTACCGCTACACTATCTTTTTCTACCTCTTTCCTCCACCTCACATGCGACGAAGCGTATAATTTGATCTTTGGATACATGTCTGCTGGCAAGATCAATTGGACGGATGTACCAATTGTGAAAAATGTAGCGCTATGTCCAAGCGGGAGCGTAGCCAACTTTCACCATCCAGGAGGGGGGTTGGAATAAGTCGCTCAGGGAGCGCTACTTGGGTTGACTGTATTCCTCAGTCGCGAAGTGGTAACGCTATGATAGCGCTCCAGAGGAATGGTAGCGAACAAGGAGCGCTACTGAATTATGAATGCCCTCTTTGCGACTCTTTCTCGCTAACGAGAAAAACCGGTCGGGAATGGTGGAGGAGCGTCTGTGTGAGTGGCTATGATAAACGTATTCTTAAGGTCGTCACACACTAGCGTCCAAATACCATATTTTCCTCGGGCATGATTAGATGAAAATTTGCGCAACGCTTGGTCGCCATGTACGTCATCGTCCAAGCTCGTTACAATTATGTGGAATATTTAACCCACCTGTTCGATAGCGCAAGAGTCCCCAAAAGGAGAATAAAGGATGTTGGAAATCCTTTGGAGATATATGACGAAGAGCAGTTTTTCAATAGATACAGGTCGATGTGGATGCCTGTGCTACGGATATTTGCGTAGGATGAGAATCTGAAACTAATATTTATTTATACTGAAAACGTTCTGTTGCAATAATTAGTAAAAAAAATACCGTTTCTTATAGTACCCGGTTTCTCTGTATCTCCAACATCTTGGTTTTCCCTTTGTAGTACCAGCATGTCATCCTGGATAACGTACTCCCCCTGACTTATAATGGCAAAAGCTGCAGTGTCGCTGTCAATCGCTCCAGAAATTTCTGTTGCGAAAGAGTTAAGTAGGGAATCGGTCGGATCGTCCAAAGGCGTTTTCACTCCAGGGCCTCCACCACTCCCAATAACATCCATTTTATGGGCGGCCAATTCTCTTTTTATTTCCGTTTTTAAATTATCCCATAATTTTTTTTAGTTGTTTTAGGTTTCGCTAAAAGATAAACAAATAAACTTCAACAAGGCATTGAAAAAGCACACATTAAAACAAAATAGTTGTAGCAATACTTTTCTATCGGCATTTCTTTATCACGTTTTGGTGGAAAGTATAAGTACAAAATGTAAAATATTTAGGAACTCACTTTTTTATTTTGAGGGTGCGCATTAAATTCGGCTACTACGCGTTCCCAAGCCTTTTGTTTATCTTTGAGGGACGATCCGTCGGTCTTCTTGTTGTCAACCATTTTGATATTTCAATATCAGTTCTTTCAGATAAATTTTCTCGCTTAACGAGAAAACGACACGCTCTTTCTCCATTCTCAACAATAAACAACAAACGGATGAAAAAACTTTCTCTAAATGCGTTGTTAAACTGTTAATAAAAACGGATTTCCTCGACCTTCACTTGAAATCGTACTCGGATAAGGAAACCTTGACTCAAGTCGAGGAACGTTCATAAATATGAATTTTTTTCAAGGATGCCTTGGAAATAAAGGCCTCCTTAGCTAAGGTATCCTTCAAGTTAAGTCAAGGAAGGGCTCGAGGAACGTTCATAAATACGGGCCAAAATATCATAGAACAATGGAAATGGGGAGATTTTTTTATTGACAAGGTCGTGGACTAGAAAACAAGTTCATGAACTGCTGCCCGTCCGAGTTTAAGGATGATCAATCGTGATCACATCTTGATCGGATCTATTCTCCTCTGTTTTAGTTGCAGATTTAAATGGTGACGCATTGTTCTTTAATTCAACAAGATATTGGGTGCCGAGGTACAGCAAGCAGCAATAGTAAACGTTCAATATAATCGTGCTGAGGCTTGGCAGAAAAGTTTCCGTAACCTCACATCTAATTATCATATATACACGTATATAGGAACAAACAGCAAAGGAAACGGACTTCAGTACCTCGGCCCATTGTTTCAATACAGTTTTTTGTCGTCACCATCTTCGTTGGGCCAATATTTCTTTCGTCATCATTTTTTCGGGCCAATATTTTTTTGTCGTCGCCATCTTATCTCCTCTATTTCCGTGATTTCGTTTTTTTTTGGTCCCCAGCATCGCATTCGTTAACTATATATGAGTATCGAGAGTACACTCGTAGACCATCTACGCCGTCAACTTGCATCGTCACATCACGTCTCGGATTTGGATATTATTACATCAGTATTGACATGTAACTCTGGAGTTCCTTACCGCGTACCCATGTAGGCACAAACATATTTTTATACTCTAGATGAAATCTGAGAGTATTATAAGTTTGCCACAAAGTTTGTAACGCTAAGAAATAAGGCTCGCAGAAAAAAATGAATGATACAGAAGTTCATATTATCACTCGAATATCTCAAAACCGGATGTCCGTCTGTCCGTCTGTCCGTCTGTCCGTCCGTCCGTCCGTGACCTCTCTAGCTCGAGAACGCGTTGAGCTATGAAGTTCAAATTTTGCACACGTTATTTTTGACAAAAAATGAAGGCTAAGTTCGTGAACGGGCTAAATCGCTCCACCCCTTCTACCCCCTCCCATACAAAATGACACATTTTTGAAAATTTACAATAATCAGATTTTCTCAGAAACTATAAAACATCTTGCTTTGAAATTTTGAATATATCACTTTTATGATAATTGTAACCTACATTATAAAATTTATTGTAATCCTCACCCTCCTTCTGCCCCCTCCCATACAAACTGCACTATTTCATGAAATACGTTAAGCCAATTTACTCATTACCTATACAATTTATCGGGCTGAAATTGTGTACTTAACACTTAATTAACAATATCAGTTAGATTCAAAAAAAGTAATCGATTACCCTTACTCCGTCTACCCCCTCCCATACAAAATGACACATTTTTGATAATTTACAATAATCAGATTTTCTCAGAAACTATAAAACATATTGCTTTGAAATTTTGTATATATCACTTTTATGATAATTGTAACCTACATTATTTATTGTAATCCTCACCCTCCTTCTACCCCCTCCCATACAAACTGCACTATTTCATGAAATACGTTAAGCCTATTTACTCAGTACGTATACAATTTATCGGGCTGAAATTTTGTACTTAACACTTAATTAACAATATCAGTTAGATTCAAAAACCAGGTTCAAATTCATCTAGAGTATTGCATGATTGGGGTTTACCCCAATCGTAGTGCTTTTATGTTTTTTATTAAGTTTAGTATATTATGAATACAAACCGGAGTCCGAAGCGTATATACCCTAGACTTGTACAGTCCTAGTGGTGACACCAAAAGTCCCAATTGGCAACGACCATGCATTAAAAATGAGTTTCCTATATAGCCAGTTTATAGGGGAGGTTGGCACTCATTCAGGGAGATCTTGACCATTCGCAAAATGAATTAACTATCCCATTCTACAAATATTTGTTGAATTTTTCAAGTCGCTAGCTTCATTCCATCGAAAGTTATTGCTTATTTGAAGTCTCACTTGTAGGGGAGGTAAGGGTTCCTTGGGTCGGATCTTGCTCATCATTGCCAAAAACCAATTAGATCACCCTACAAACATTCAAACAAAATTTTAAGTCTCTAGCTTCACTCTATCGACAGATGTCGCTTATTTGAAGTTTCGTTTGTAGGGGAAGTAGGGGTTTCGTTGGTCGGATTTTACGCATTTTCAATATTAGCCGACTGGATCCTACTACAAACATTTGGGCAAAATTTCAAGTTGCTAGCTTTATTTTGTCGTATGCTATCGCTTGTTTTAAGTGTCATCTCTAGGAGAGGTAGGGGTTCCTTAGGTCGGATCTAATCCGTCTTTAATGCCAACTAACTCAATCTCACTTCAAACATTTGACAAAAATTTCAAGCTGCTGGCTTCATTGTATCAAAAGTAATCGCTTATTCGAAGTTTCATTTGAAGGGGAGGTAGGGGTTCCTTTTGTCGGATCTTGCCCATTTTCAGTGCTAACTAATAAGACCTTACTACCAACAATCTACCAAATTTTCAACTTGCTAGTGTCATTCTATCGAAAGTTATCGTAATTAAAATAATATTTAATTTTTTGAATTTTGTAGGGGAGGTAGGCGTTCCTTTGATCTGATTATGCCCAACTTCCCAACACCTAAGCAGCTTCTTACCCCAGGGTTACATGCCAAAAATCAGACGTCTACGTCAATTAGTTCAAGAGTTATGGACAAAAAACCTGAAAAGTAGGGTAGTACGGGGCTCTTTGTAAGAAAATTACCGTTAGTTTTCAACTGATCGATTTTATTTTTCCAGGGGAGTATAAGATTACCATCACGAGCAATCTACCAAAGCTAGAGGTTTTCATGTTTATTTAATCGGGAGTTATAAATACATTTAATTATTTTACATATGTAGGGGAGTGTAGTGATGACTGCCGGAGGACGAGGAGTATGGTTGGCCGTGAAGGCCGAAAGGCACCAAGGGTGCAAAAATCCTCTCCAAGTCGCTGCAGGTGATGTGCGCTGGCAGACCAGCTCAGTTATCGGGAGTTGCGGGGTGAGTCACGCAGCTATTGGCCTCCGCATCAGCGTACAACTTAAGTATCGCACATCAGGCCCGAGACACGAAAAAGAGACACAAGCAAAATTCGCAAAAAGAAAATAGCAAAAGTGGAACTGAAGGTGCACGTCAGAACGGCAAACTCCCATCAAACAACAACAAACTCCCGTGAAGGGACAAAGGACTGCATCAGTCAAACTACTCATATAAAGCACAAAGGCCAGATAAACAGAAAAGAAAACCGTCCATTCAGGACAGATCCTTTCCCCTTCCAGGTTGTGTGAGCCTACGGTGTGGTGCGGCTCATATATGGGCCCCAGATGACATGGGCCCCGCGCTCACAACCCTCCCTACCGTGAGATTTCATGGCGCAATAATTTGAGAAATCTCCCAATTTAAATTCAATTTATGCGCAGCTGAGAGGAGGGGGAGGGAGGAACAATCTTAACTTAGCCCTTCATGGGTCTGTTTAATCCAAAACATACGCATAAGAAAATTAATTCAATTGGATATGCGCATGAAATTTTAATATGTAACTTTTTTTTTTCTGTTTGTTTTAAAAGATTTCTTTTATTTTAGTGTAATATTAAGAAACAGCATTCAGTGGAGGAAACGGACTTGGCTTGGATATGACTAATTTATTGTGAATGTGAGAAATATAGCCTTTTATTCGACCTTCGTAAATTAAGTTGGCTACAGCACAGTGAGTCTCTCCTTTGTAACATCTCTTTCTCCGCCCAACTCCAAAGCCGATTGAAAATGACTTAAATCTAATTGATGTGGGTTTTTAATTCAATAGACTGTCTTAAATAAATTTCTATAAGCTATGAGTTGTGGGTTTCGACATGGAACGCAGTTCACATGCACTTGTATTACTTGCATTGTATTTCTCAATGACAGTTAATCATCATATATCGTGTTTTGAAATCTGTATTAGATTTTCTGAATCATTAATTTCACCGCGATTAAGGAAACATCAGCCAACCTATGCCTACCGATAAAAGGTGGACCGCTATGTAAGAGCTATGTATTTCCGTTTTTACTACAAGACTTTACCACAATTAATAGAAAAATGCTTCATGTTTTTCGATAACATCGTCGAATCTTCTTACATTACCCTTCTTTAGCGCACATGCCAATTCATGAAATTGCGATACATCGTATCTTTTCGGGACTGCCCTTTTTGGCATGAAACCTAGCAACACTTTTACAGAAACCCGATAAATTAAAATTGAACGTTACTTTTTTGGAAACCTTCGCGAACCGTTCCTAAATATAAACCTTAAAATTCGCATTCGCAAAATTACTCGTATAATCAGAATCGAACATAGCTTTACGACCCACAAAATACTTGTTTGTAATTTGTTCGGCCAATGGAAAATACTCTTTAAACGCCAAACTATCTTTGGCTCAAATTTGCAAGCCACTTGCAAAGATGTACTTTGATGTTCCGAAAGTAAACTTTAAGCAATTGATTTACTAACGTTACCATTCCCATTCGTTTCGTATTGAGATGAATCAGATGAATGATCTGCTTGTCTGCCGCACACTCACTAAAATTGGCATTCCGACGGATGGCAATGGACCTTCGTTGTTTGTGTGCATGTGTGGGTGTGTGTGTGTGCTCACCGAAAGTAGCACGATGCGGCTACTAATGTCGGCTTACGGCGATGGTACGGTGAACCGTTATCGGCGCCTCTTTCACTGCGGAGCACCCATGCCAACATAGGGCTGCTATGGCCTCCACAACATAGCTAAAAAACGCTTACCTGGGTGCTCTGCGCTATGGCAGAACACAAAACATGAAATGCGTATCCAAAATTGTGGGGGGATATTTTTGGGGCCACTTAATGACAACCTACCGCACTTTTGCTTTCACGTTTACTTATTTATGTTATATTATTTCCCTTTATTTCATTTCTTTATTTTTTTATTTATTTTATTATGTATTATTATTACTTTTTTTTTTATTATTTGTACACGCTCATCACTTAATTTTTCTCGTTTTTCCTCCCTTTTCTTTCCGCGACACGTTCCCTGTCCGCCTGTCAGCCCCAAAAAACTAGAACACCTTTCTGCTTCACCAGCGAACTCTCAAATCCCCTGAAAAGATATTTCTTTGCGTTTTTAGTAGCAGTGCGACACACATTTGACCGTACGAACGGCATGCAAAAAGCTCGTGTTTCGAGTTTTAAGGCACAATTTTCGGTCCGGCGGCGTTAATTATCGCGACGAATTCGTTTTTTTCTTTCGCATACGTGTCTGGTGCGTAGAGTCTACTAAAGGTCACGAAGTGCCCGATTTTTCGCGGCGGCAATCACAAATATTCTCCAGCACCTAACGAATACACTGTCCACTTGGCGCCAAGCCAATTTTCTTCCTCAAAATCCACTGCCGTTTTTCGCTCGGTCACGACATTTTTTATTTTTCCCTTGTGCTCGCACCCGCGGTCAGGAAACAACTCCTCGACCATGCGGTAGAATCTCTCGGTCCGCCTGCCTAGGGGGCGTTTTTTTCTGTTCTGGCCGCCAGGGAAATCTTTCGGATTTTTTTTTTCAGCCAGTCCGGTAGGATAAATTTTGGTGTATTTATTAAAAATATTACTACCGTGATCACGGTAATATTTAAATAATTACACCAAACTTTCTCCTACCGGAAGGCAGTTTCTTTCCCTAAAGAAAAAATGGCCTACGCAGTGCCGAGTCAAGTTCGAGATCACGACGGCGGCAAAAACAATTCAAAAAATGTAACCGACAGAAATGACACCATATTCTGACGGTTACTACACAAGCAAGGGTCGGTGGGTAGAAAATACTACACGACAATTTGCGATATTACAGGAGGTAGGCGTTCTCTTGGCCTGATCATGCCCATTTTCAATACCAACCAACTAGATCAAACTTCCAACATCTAGTCAAAATTTCAAGACTCTAGCTTCATTCTATCGAAAGTTATCGTGCGAACGGACAGACAGACGGACAGACGGACAGACGGACAGACAGACAGACAGACAGACAGACATGGCTTAATCGAATCAGGAGGTGACCCTGATCATTTATATATATACATTGCTATACCTCCGGAGCCTCCTTTAAGGTGTTACATATTTCCGTCGTGACAAAAACAATATACCCTATACTAAAAGTCTAGGGTATAAAAACACTGAACTTGGTATCAATGATGTTGTTTGTAGAGAATAAGTACGGATGAATTTTTCCTCAATTACACCCTCTGCATATTTCCTTGTGCGCACAACGAAAGTTATAAAAAAAAGGGTTTAGATTTACAGCATGTATTGATACTACATTAATTAGGATTCAAATAATGTATATTTTTGCTGATATCGTTATCACATCCGTAATAAACATAGTTATGTGTGAATAATTACATTGGCATTTTCTGCTATCTGAATATCTTTTTTTTTTCTTCAGCAACAATGTTCACGTAACTTGACACTTACATAGTTCCTGTTTTGTTTGGGAGCTCGAGTATATATTTTTTTTGTCGCGGGCTCTAGCTATGGTTGGGGTGGGATATGTTTCGCGACCGAGTCACATGCCATCTGTGGCTCACTTTTGATTTCCTGATCAGGAATGCAGTTGACTTGTAAATTTCGTGTCTGAATTCCCTGCCGGATACTTCTATATTCCATTTTATTTCGTCACTAAGAAGGGCAGGACGTGTGATTTATTTTGTAACATCCTAGTGAGGTGGCGCCAGAAAAATCTTCCCAGCCTGTATACCACCGTAACTGAGCTAGATTCACCAGCACACATCTCCTGACTACGCTACCTCTGTGTTGACTTGACCAAGTCCGGTCGACCTTCACGGTCTCAAATCCACGCACACTACCAAATATGTTACACCGTTGTCGTTACATTCTTCATGGAGACTGTGGCCTCCAGTGGTCGACACTTGATCGGTCCTAGATCGATGACTGTCTACTAAGGAATCGATGACTTTATCGGAGACACGACGGAGACATTTGTATGGGCATGGCCGCTTTTGCTGTCCAAAATCGATGACGGTAGTCGATGGAGAATCGATGACTGGAGTCAACGTAGAATCGATACTGGGGTCGAATTGTGATCGACGACTGTAGTCAACGTGGAATCGAATCCGGATCGATGACTGGAATCGATTCCGGATCGATGACTGTTGCCAACGAGGAATCGACACTGACATCGAATTCGGATCGATGACTGTATAAATGGGCTGAATCTATTTAAGCCTGATATACAATTCGTCCAGAAACTAAAAGTGTCGTGATTGATTTCACGGAAGGCTTACAGAAAGAAAAAACAACATATTTCGTATTCCATATTTCATATATGACAACATGCATCGCCAAATGCCAGATACTTCCAAATGAATTCAAATTTTAGGCTAACTCGATACGTAATTGAAAACATTTGAATTTTTCCAGCTTCAGAGACAAACCGATGAATGGAACCGGCAAGGAATCGAAGACTTTGCGATTCCACTGGGATCGAAAACAAATGTCTTGCTGGGTTTTAGCTATTCTTTTTAATTCAAATAATACAATATTTTTATTTTTAATTAATTTACACTATATTTTCACACATATTTATTTATAATAAATTAATTATTAAAAAGTATACATTTTATACACGAAAAGAATTGACAACTATATAAAATATATTTTTAATTAATTAATTGCAAATCACAGTCAACTACATATTTGGTGCAAAAATGGCTGCTTGATTTATTTTTAATTAATCAGACAATGCCGCCACAAATCCACAAGGACATTAGTGAGAAAAGGATGCCAACAAAACAAAATATTTCCCCGCTTCGGTAACCAATAACAACATGAATCCCTGTAGTTAGACAGCTAATACAATACATACAAAAAACAAGCTAGCCTTCGGCTAGCTCTCCGAAGGTATGATACCCTTCACGCGAAGGGTTGTGTTTTGTGGTACATTTGCCTTTTTGAAATTAGTAGAAAACTTGTTCCGATTTCACTGTTCCTATAAGAGGTATATGAAATAGTGGGCCGATTTAAACCAAATTTAGGAACGCGGCTTAGCAGTCAATACGGTTGAATAATATGCAATTTCGTAAAGATATCTTCCGAAAGAAAAAAGTTTTTCTGACAAAAACTTGCTTTTGGGACGGTCGTTCCTATGACAACTATATGATAGAGTAGTCCGATTTCAACCAAATTCAGAAATATAATTTCGCTAAAGATATTATTGATTATTATGAATTTCGAAAACAATATCTGTAGAAATAAGAAAGTTTTTTTCACAAAGACGAATTTTCGGACCGGTCGTTCCTATGACAGCTATATGACGTAGTGGTCCGATTTCAACCAAATTCGGGGAAGTGATTTAGCTAAAAATACTATTGATTAGTGTGAAGTCTGCAAACGATATCTTAAAAAATAAAAAAGTTTTTCTCACAAAGACGAATTTTTGGACCGGTCGTTCCTATGGCAGCTATATGACGTAGTGGTCCGATTCCGTTGGTTCCGACATATATACTGCCTGCAATAGAAACGAGGCTCTGTACAAAATTTCACCTTGATAGCTTTAAAACTGAGGGACTAGTTTGCATAGAAACAGGCAGACAGACGGACAGACGGACAGACAGACAGACAAAGCTTAATCGTCTCATCATACCGACCAAGAATATATATAGTTTATGTGGTCGGAGATGCTTCCTTCTGTGCGTTGCAAACTTCATGTCAAAGTTAATATACCCTATCACATCCGTGAAGGGTATAATTAAAAATTTCTCACTTATACAGTGGCAAATGTAGCAACATGACAGCTACAGCGGTACCTTTAAGTTAGTATAGTACTCCATTCCTCTCTCAGTCCACTATGAGTATCCTTTTCTAACTAATGTATTCGAATGCAAGGATTTATGGACTACTAGTATATTTATATATTTGCACCTAAAATTAATGTGCTCCACTCTCAAAAATCAATGTTTTATACGAAGTCTGTCGGCTTTTACATTATTCTGCAGTGGTTATAATGATAATATTGAAAAAGAGCTAAAATTTCTCAGATTTTCGCCCTCCAAAAGTTAAGCTCACCTGCTACGACCGTGCAATGCAAACTCAGTTTTCATGTATTCAGTATCTATAGAAGGGATTAAAATTATTTCCAGATCTTTCCCTAATTTTATTATAGCCTGGCTGGCGTAATCTCGGCCCCTTTGGCCGGTGTGTAACTTAACAAGAGCCAGTATCCGCAACCAAACACCTTTAACATAAGCTAGACAACCAAGCTAGATACTCGTAATCACAGATAGACAAATTCCATCGTGTCTACTTGAAACTTAACACCTTACCACAACGAAGAAGACAAAAGTCACGTTCCGCTGATACGGCAAATTCGGCAGCAGCAGAGGTGTGATGCGACAACAATTAGAATGTAAGTTTGAGTTAAGTTTCGCCTGTCAACCTGTTAACATAAGTTGTTCAATAAAATATTTTTTTTATTACAACTACGGAAAGAATTTTATAACTGGCGCCCGAGCAGGGACCGGGTAAAGATAGAAACGAAAGGTATTGTTTGCGCGAAAGTAAACCGGAAAGGTTCGTAAAGCGACCGAGAAGATCACGATAAAAAGTATCCGAAAGGTATCGCCGCGTCCGATACGGTGAGCAGCAGCAACCGATAGTTCCGTCAATTATCCGGTAACTTCCCATCCGTTGAAAAGAGGCCCCTCAGGACAAACAGGAGTCGGCAAGAACCGGCAGCCGCAACGAAATGGATCTCCAACTACTAGGTTTAGTGTACTCGTAAGTCAAGTGAAATAAAAACATTGTGAATTATTTATGTGAAAGCAATAGTAAGATAGTTGAAGTGATAAAAGATACAAGTAGCCTATCTAAAGTGAATCCATCTGAGCGAATATTGGTGATTTAAAGATTGATCTTTCAAAATTAACGTTCCGTAAGTAGAATCATTAATTTTTCGACAATGGCTAGACAGGAAAACCTGATTCGACCCGCAATACTAAATTTAAACAGTCCCAACCAACCCGCTGCACCCGTCGATGCCCCACGCGAACCTGAAATCCCCCGCGATGCAATCGAAGCGGTTGTTGCTCGCCTGTTGGCTAGAGACGCACCAGGACTAATCCGCTCAATTCTGAGTCCAGACACGGACCATAGTCTAGAATACGACCAGTGTATCGACAGCAATCAGCTGGCAAATCTTTCAGGGCTAGATAAGATACCCGACGTCGTTAAAAGCCTGCGCGACTTTTCTGGGCAGCCAGGAGAATTCAGCTCCTGGAAGAAGAGCGTAGATAGAATCTTCAAACTGTACGCCCCCTCCAAAGGTTCTCCCCTCTATTACGGCATTCTTTGCGTTATACGCAACAAAATTGTTGGACAGGCAGATACTGCCCTTGAGTCCTACAACACCCCCCTAAATTGGGAAAGGATATCGAAATGCCTCACTCTGCACTATGCGGATAAGCGAGACTTGGGTACTCTCGAGTACCAGATGACTTGCCTTATCCAAGATAGACAGACAATTCAGGAGTTCTACCAAGTAGTGTACAATCAGCTGTCTCTTATACTAAATAAGATCTCCTGCATCGAGATGAGCCATGAAGCGATGGACATCCTGGTTCGCTCTTATAGGGACAAAGCGTTAGATACCTTTATCAGGGGACTAAACGGAGACCTTCCAAAATTATTGAGTATGAGGGAACCCGCGGACTTACCGCAGGCATTACACCTTTGCCTCAAGTGGGAGAATGTCAATTTCCGCACGCAGTACGCTCACTCTAACAACAATAGGAGGACACCAACGTTCTTACCACCATTCGCTCCAGCGAAACCACAAAACCCACCGCCTGTTCCACCAAGGAACAGACCAATCCCATATAAACCCACTCCTGCACCTAGGTACACCTTCTACCCCGAGTTGTATCAACCACAACAACAGCCACAAGGACCTTACTATCCTTCCTTTTTCCAACCAAGCTTTAGACAGCAGCAGCCAAACCTGAATCCGAACAACTTCCAACAGTATCGGCCCCCACAAATTCCTCTTCCACCTAAACCATTACAAAGACCGGAGCCAATGGAAGTTGACAGGTCCATTCGCTCAATGGCAGTCAATTATCAGAATAGACCACCCCAGCGACCTCAAAATTTTGCCTTTAAAAGACCAACACCTTTCCAGGCACCCCAAAATACCAAACAGCAACGCACTTTTAATATAGAAAGTTCTGACAATCAGCTAGAGGCCCATGGATATGATGGTTCGCACGTCGAAACCGACCAAACCGAACAATCATTGACTGACTACATCGACTGGTGGAGTATGGGACAAAGTCAGACTCCCGAACCACAAGAACCGGACACTACCACCATCGAGGAGAACCAGTTAATTGATAAGTTTCAGGACCTGCATTTTTTAGGCTAACGAGCTCTTCGCTCCCTTACTTAGAATACAGGACGAAGAGCGGGAACATCTTAAAATTCCTTATTGATACTGGGTCTAACCGAAATTATATTCAGCCTGGTTGCGTGAAAAATCATACACCCAATATAAATCCCTTTTTTGCCAAATCAATCGGCGGGAATATTAAAATATCTCACCACGCCTATGTAAACCTTTTTGGTTTCCTATTAAACAATGTTCCTCTTTATCTGTTAACAGCATCGACGTAAGGACAAACCACCTGTCCTCCGAACAATCCGATAAGCTCCTTAAAATCTTAGAAACCCACAAAAGTCTGTTCTCTGAACCTAATGAACGACTTACCTATACAACTACGGTCGAGGGCACTATACGCACTACAGACAACAATCCTGTATACAGTAAGAGCTATCCTTACCCGATGGATCTAAAGGAGGTTGTCAACAAAGAAATTCAAAAGTTGCTAAAGGACGGGATAATAAGACCATCCCGTTCTCCCCATAATGCCCCTGTCTGGGTTGTTGGAAAAAAACCGGATGCGTCAAATGAAAAGAAATACAGATTAGTGATCGACTACCGGAAACTAAATTCAGTCACCGTTGCCGATCGCTATCCCTTGCCAGAAATTAACGAGGTATTGGCCAATCTCGGCCGGAATAAGTTCTTTACCATCATTGACCTCAAAAGCGGATTCCATCAGATCCCACTGAAGGAATCCGACATCGAAAAAACGGCCTTCTCGGTGAACAATGGAAAATACGAGTTCACCAGGCTTCCGTTTGGCCTTAAGAACGGCCCCGCAATTTTCCAATGCGCAATGGACGATATATTGAGAGAACACATCGGTCTCCGATGCTACGTCTATATCGATGATGTAGTTATTTTTGGGAAAACCGAGGACGAACATCTACAAAATATCAATATCATCCTTGAGACATTAAAAAGAGCACAAATCGACAAATGCGAGTTCCTTAAACCATCTGTGGAATTCCTTGGCTTTATTATTTCTGGCAGTGGAATAAAGACGGACCCAAAACATAAAAGAACTACGATTGGGGTAAACCCCAATCATGCAATACTCTAGATGAATTTGAACCTGGTTAAAGCCAATAAATAATTTTGGTTGCAATCTCGGATGCATCGTTAAGACTTTGTTGATCCCATCACCTCTCAGATTTCATCTAGAGTATAAACACAAGAGATGAAGGAGTAAGGGTAATCGATTACTTTTTTTGAATCTAACTGATATTGTTAATTAAGTGTTAAGTACAAAATTTCAGCCCGATAAATTGTATAGGTAATGAGTAAATTGGCTTAACGTATTTCATGAAATAGTGCAGTTTGTATGGGAGGGGGTAGAAGGAGGGTGAGGATTACAATAAATTTTATAATGTAGGTTACAATTATCATAAAAGTGATATATTCAAAATTTCAAAGCAAGATGTTTTATAGTTTCTAAGAAAATCTGATTATTGTAAATTATCAAAAATGTGTCATTTTGTATGGGAGGGGGTAGACGGAGTAAGGGTAATCGTTTATTTTTTTTGAATCTAACTGATATTGTTAATTAAGTGTTAAGTACAAAATTTCAGCCCGATAAATTGTATACGTACTGAGTAAATTGGCTTAACGTATTTCATGAAATAGTGCAGTTTGTATGGGAGGGGGTAGAAGGAGGGTGAGGATTACAATAAGTTTTATAACATAGGTTACAATTATCATAAAAGTGATATATTAAAAATTTCAAAGCAATATGTTTTATAGTTTCTGAGAAAATCTGATTATTGTAAATTTTCAAAAATGTGTCATTTTGTATGGGAGGGGGGTAGAAGGGGTGGAGCGATTTAGCCCGTTCACGAACTTAGCCTTCATTTTTTGTCAAAAATAACGTGTGCAAAATTTGAACTTCATAGCTCAACGCGTTCTCGAGCTAGAGAGGTCACGGACGGACGGACGGACAGACGGACAGACGGACAGACGGACAGACGGACAGACGGACAGACGGACAGACGGACATCCGGTTTTGAGATATTCGAGTGATAATATGAACTTCTGTATCATTCATTTTTTTCTGCGAGCCTTATTTCTTAGCGTTACAAACTTTGTGGCAAACTTATAATACTCTCAGATTTCATCTAGAGTATAAAAAGGTGGAAGTCATCTCAAACCTCCCACCTCCCAAAACATTAAAGGGACTTAGGTCTTTCTTGGGCATATCCGGATATTACCGGCGCTTCATACGCGATTATGCTAAAATCGCTAAACCCTTAACAGCACTCTTAAGAGGGGAAGAGGGCCGAATATCGAAAAACACGTCAAGTAAAATTAGGATCCACCTTAACGATGAAGCGCTTCAAGCCTTCCAGAAAATTAAGGACTCCCTTACTTCACGCGACGTTATGTTGTCGTTCCCTGACTTTGGCAAAGATTTTAATCTAACAACAGATGCGTCACAGCATGCGATTGGCGCCGTTTTGGAGCAGGAGGGCAAACCTATAACTTTCCTCTCACGGGTTTTGAACCAGGCAGAGGAAAATTATGCCACGAATGAGAAGGAGTTGTTAGCCATAATTTGGGCCCTACACACCCTCAGAAATTTTCTCTATGGGTCAAGGAAAGTAAACATCTTTACGGACCACCAACCGCTAACATACTCCTTGAGCAAAAAGAACAGTAACTCCAAGATGAAACGCTGGAAAGCGATTCTCGAGGAGTATAACCACGAATTAAAATATAAGCCTGGAAACACCAATAAGGTAGCAGACGCACTATCCAGACTGCCAGAAGAAGGAAACATAAACTCTTTGACGGCTAGTACCAACAGCGAAGACAGCTCTTCTCACAATCTTATTCCCAGTGTGGAAACACCCATAAATGCCTTCCGAAATCAGATCCTTCTAAATTTCGGAGATCAGACTGAGCACACATTGGAGAGACCATTTCCCAATTATATAAAACACACGCTCACCGAGCCTCAGTACACTCAGGAAAAGCTAATTGGAATCCTAAAAAGATTCCTTAATCCTGGCGTCATAAACGGCATAAAAACTTCAGAATCAGTAATGGGGACAATCCAACAACTGTATAGGCTTTATTTCAAAAATTATAAAATCCGTTTCACTCAAATTGAGGTCCAGAACATTCAAAACGAAACACAACAGAATGAGATTATACTAACTTTCCATAAAAGGGCACACCGGAATGCACAGGAAAACAAGATCCAAATTATTGAGAAATACTATTTTCCCAAGATGGCAAGGAAAATAAAACAACTCGTCAAACAGTGCGCCGTTTTTAAAGAACAAAAATACGATCGCCATCCTAATCATCCAGTTCTGAAACCCACACCAATTCCTGAATACCCCGGACATATTATACACGTTGACATTTACTTAACTGAAGGTCGACTTGCTCTCACCGCAATCGATAAATTTTCAAAATATGCTCAGGCAAAAATACTAACATCAAGAGCGATCGAAGATGTAAGGCAGCCTCTACGAGAACTTCTGTTATTCTTCGGGGTACCTAAGAGTATAGTAATCAATGGGGAACCGGCACTTAACTCGGCATCACTAACATTTATGATGCAGGACCAGCTCGATATAGAAATATATCGAACACCAGCTTACAAAAGCGAGGTTAACGGCCAGATTGAGAGATTTCATTCTACTCTCACTGAAATTATGAGGTGCCTGAAGACCGATGGCACTCATAGATCGATCCTTCGAAGAATTACTTGAGAGGTCCATTTATGAATACGATTATAGTGTTCATTCCACTACAAACAGGAAACCAGTAGAACTTTTCTATGGGAGAATTGTTTCTACCAACCCGAAACAACTTGAAATATCCAGAAAGGAAAATATAGACAAACTTAAAGTAAAGCAAACTAAAGATCTCCAGTTCCACAACAAAAGTAGGCAACCCATTAAAAACTACACCGTAGGGCAGTCAATCTACGTTAAAACTTATAAACGCACTGGTTCCAAACTATCCCCCAGATATATGAAGGAAATAGTAAAAGAGGACCTACCTACTATTGTTATCACCGAATCCGGAAAGCGTATCCATAAGAGTGAAATAAAAAATTAAACTTTATTTCAGGGTCCTCCTTACCACAATCGCAGCCGACGTTCAAATTATCAACTACTCTAACGCCCAGCTTATCGCATTACGAGCGGGAACAGCCAAAATTCAAGACGGATATCTTAACCTGATACATATTTTCCAGATCGATCCATATAAAAAATTTACTACCGAGACTTTATCCCTTCTGAATAACCACATCCCTAAAAGTAATCCTCTCTATCCCTTACTGAAACACGAACTAACCCAAATACAGACGCTGACCGACAACCTCAACATAGACAGAGACAGAACGCGACGATCATTGAACTTCCTGGGATCCGCGTGGAAATGGGTCGCAGGAAGTCCCGACCACGACGACTACGTACTGCTAAAAGGAAAAATTAATGATTTATTGGACAACAGCAACAACCAAGTATTAATCAAAAAAGCCCACACTGATAGAATCAATCAAATCACGAATATCACTAATGTAATTTTGAACACTATAAAAAATGATAAGATTTTTGAAAATGCATTGGCCTTAAGCACACAATATAAAATAAAAATTGTCAAAGAAGAATTACTCAATATGATCCAATCAATTCAATTAGCTAAATCAAACACAGTAAACTCAAACATACTTTCTAAAACAGAGATTTCAACCGTAATTGCAAATTTTGCTAAAAATCATATCCCTTATGTAAATATTGAAGAAGCTTTAAAATTTTCAGATGTAAAGATAGCCAAAAATCAAAGCCATTTATTGTATATCATTAAAGTACCAATAACCCAGGACACATGTTTCGAGAAATTCCTTATCAAACCTGTAAAGAAAGATAAAATGACCAACAAAATTAAGTACAATTATATTTTGAAAAAGGATGACACTTTATTTGGCATAATTAAGAATTGTAAAACATATAACGAACTTTCAATATGTAAAAACACTGAAATTGAAGATATTAAAATAGTAACACCAGTTGTATTCCAAATTTGTTAAAAAGTAAACCCATACATTGTAAAAAATCGAATGACTATCACATACCATCTCTGGAAGAAATAACTCCCGGAACGATCCTTCTAAATGACTACAAAGGGGACCTGAATATCAATGGAACCAATCAACACATTCAAGGAACTTACCTAATAAAATTCGCAAACACCAGCATAATCATTGGTACTGAAAAATTTACTGCAATAGAGACCAGCAATCTACTACCACTACCTCCCCTATTCCAACCAGAAGCTGAGATAGGAGAATTCGAGGAAATATTATCCCTTGAAATGATGCGGGAACTTCATGTGAATAATACCAAACAGATTCACCGAATCCAAGCTGAAAAGGAGGTCTACCAGTGGGTCAATTACGGACTATTCCTAACACTACTTACCATCGTGCTCCTAACCCGAATGACAAAATGCAGAAAGGAACGAGGAAATGCGAGAATAACAATCGAAACATCAAAGGCAATACCACACAATGATGTCCCTGGCGAAAATAATCCGAAAATACAGAGAAAGGCGCAGAATCAAGGAAGTCTTTACGACCTTCCATTTTTTTAGTTGACCGAGGACGTTCAACTTAAGAGGGGAAGACTTAACAAGAGCCAGTATCCGAAACCAAACACCTTTAACATAAGCTAGACAACCAAGCTAGATACTCGTAATCACAGATAGACAAATTCTACTTGAAACTTAACACCTTCCCACAACGAAGAAGACAAAAGTCACGTTCCGCTGACACGGCAAATTCGGCAGCAGCAGAGGTGTGATGCGACAACAATTAGAATGTAAGTTTGAGTTAAGTTTCGCCTGTCAACCTGTTAACATAAGTTGTTCAATAAAATATTTTTTTTATTACAACTACGGAAAGAATTTTATAACTTGTATACCCGCAACGGATGCAACGCATCAAATTGATGGGTATGGTGTTATGCCGGCATTCTGATAACTAATATAAATTAGTGGAAGTCGCCAAGCACTTTCCGCACTATTGCACAAGTATGCAAAATGACGTATTTTTGCATAACGTCAATGAGATTGTGCGGCAGGTCTAATTGGGTGAGGGAAGTCAGAAGGTCTTTGGGTATTATACCGGTAGCCGACAATATTACGGGCACTATTCGTAAACTGCCAAGATGCCAAAGTTGTTTGATTTCTTGGGCCAGTGCACTATAGTTTGCCCTTTTCTCCGCATGCTTTCTCTCGATGTTGCTATTATGGGGGATAGCAACATCGATTATGTATGCAGAGCGACTCCTCTTGTCGACTAGGAGTACATCGGGCTTGTTGTGGGCGACCGGGTGATCAGTGTTTACCTGGCGATCCCAGTAAATCGTGAAGCGAGTGCAGTCAAGCACTACTTGTGGAGTATACTGGTAGAACGGTACGGTTTCACTGATCAGCCCGTGCTTGTATGCAAGGTGTAGGTGGATTGCCTTGCATACAGCATTGTGTCTGTCCGTGTACTCTACCGGCGCCATTACAGGACAACCAGAAATGAGATGGTCAATTGTTTCCAACACCGAACCACACATTCTGCACCGGTCGTTATCCACCCTTTGTTTGCAGATATGCTTAAGATAAGCACGGGTGGGGACCACGCCGTCCTGAATGGCAACCATCGAACCTTCTGTTTCGGCAAAGAGGTACCCTGTACGAAGCCACCTGTTAGACAGGTGAAGATCGACAAATGGCTGCCAAAAGCAACTCGCATGTTTACCATGCATCGTCTTTGACTTCCATTTGTCGATCTTCTCTTGGTCTGACTTCACCAAATTCAAAGGAGCAAAAGATTGATCCTTTAAGTTCAGTGGAGTCAAACCATCATCTGCGTTGCAGACAGCATCATGCAGAGCACTCGATGTAACTTTGCCTCGGAAATAAGTGCGAAGTGAGTTGACTTGCTGATGATGTAAGTTGGCAATGTCAACTAAACCTCTACGTCCGATGTCACGAGGTAGACACATTCGCTCCATTGACGATTTTGGATGTAGCATTCGGAATTTGGACATCAAAACGCGTACCCCTGTTCAATATCCGCCAAAGATGTGACAGACCACGGTACTATTCCGAATGAGTAGGTCAGTGAATGAATGGCATTTAAGTTGATCGCACTTATTTTATTCCTTCCCGATAAGTTGGACTTAAGCACCAATTTTAACCTGCGCCAGAACTCAACCAGCAGTCCTTCTCTCAAGTCATCAATGCTGGGGTGTTCACCTTGCAGAATTCGCAGGTATTTATAAAAGTCTGCCTCGGACATTGCACCTATATGGATATCATCCAAGGTGAAGCCGGGGTGTAGTGCGTGAACGCCTTTGCGGATGGCACGGATTCGACACTTGTCTAACCCGAAGTCCATCCGAATATCACGGCTGAAATTTTCGGTGATCCGCAGCAGACTTTTAAGATGGACGTCGCTTCCCGAGTATAGTTTGATGTAAGTACATTAGATGAGTCAGCTCGAATTTGGAAAACATTCCAAGAAGACCATGCTTGATTGTATAGCCGCACTGTCTAGCCGAATTTAAAAATGATGAAAGTGGGTTCAGCACCAAGCAGAACCAGAGAGGACTCAAAGAGTCCCCTTGGAATATGCCTCTTCGGATATGTACTGGTTGAGCATATTGCCTTTGGTTTATGGCCTGATAGTGTTGTGCGCCATCCTTCCATCACTTTTGTTAGGATATTGATTAGAGCAGGATCTACGCGGTACATGTGGAGGACCTCGATTAGCCAGCTATGGGGGATGCTGTCAAACGCATTGGCGTAATCGATGTAACAGCAATACAGATTCCTGTGATTGCGCGTAGCTTGTCCTACCACAACCGAGTGGATCGTTAGTTGTTCCTTGCCCCTAGATCCGACTCGGATTTTACTGGCCTATGAGTGAAATGCCAACATTTTATATAGTGTGCATTACACGACACGAGTGCGAATTTTCATCCAATGAAATGTCACAGTGTTTATTCACGCATAAGCGCATATCATAGTTGTTAAGAATAAAAGTGGAGTGGGTTATTGCGAGTCAAAGTCAAAAATGACTCAAAGTTGCTCCTGAAGAGTAATCCATGGTGTGGACAAACCAAGTGACGGACGAAGAATTGGCTTTAAGCCGATTATTTTTGTGTAGTAGTGGAGAGCGAGTTTGAGTCATTTTTGACTTAGACTCGCAATGACCGACTCCACTTTTATTCTGAACAACTATGATATGCGCTTATGCGTGAATAAACACAGTGACAATTCATTGGATGAATATTGCTCTACAGTTTACGAGCTCAGACTATGCTACTTCTGAAATTTGTACCGCGGCAAAAGTACCGCGATTCTTTGAATGCGTACGATGACAGAATGACAATTGACTAATCAATGGGTTAAAGGGACACTGACAACTGTTTAACTTTAAGAAGCGTTTATGTTTAATCAATAGATTTAAACAGTGGTTGAGCTTTTGTACATCAGACCTGATCGGAGTCTGTTGATTAAATGGCGGTTTAACAAGCAGACGAAGTTTAAACGACGCTTTTACACCCGGCCCTTAGTTGGTAAACATCGTTTGATAAATAAGTAATGAAAATAAAGACATTGTTTTTGTAATTGCTCAAAAACAAAATTATTTTGACTGGAAAACATATGTTAATAATTAATTAGAACTTTATAAGATTGAAATATAAAGATACCAACCTGAAAATAATGTTTTTTCACTCAAAATTATATAAAAACGCATTTTTTAAATAATTCTATTTTAGTTGGACGAAGCAAATCGAGTACAAAGAGAACCCAAGTGCAACATTCAAAAGCAAAGACTAATGAATCCAAATGTAGACTACCAAAATGCAATTTCGCCTGAGAATCAGTCAAAGCACAATACAACAACTGCTATTGAGGGTGCTTCTATTCAAAAATACGAAGATGACAAACAAGTATTCAGAAAGGTAACAAATTTGTTGTATGAATGTCCATATATTTTCTGAATGGTTTCAAATTTAGATGTTATTTAACGGCTGATCTCAACTTAGTACAAAGGGCTTCGACAATTTGAGCTTCCGGGTGATACAATATGTACCTAATTTGCTAATGGGCATACATTTTCGAGGTTTAGTTGCCCAGGAGCTAGCTACATTTTTCATTGCAATATTTGTTAAAGCTTGGTTTACCATTTTATTGTAGTATACCAGTAGCTTAGCAATAAAATGAACTCCTGCCACCTCGATTCCGGGACAACGGACAACACTTACCAGCATATTGTCAATTATGCTAAAACAATAACGGTAAATGTTAAAATATGAAGCTGTTGTTCATTGACTATTAAGTAAGCGCAAACTAAAAAAATGAAACCGGAAAATAGAGGGCTACGCCCGCAATCCGAGGGTTTTGTAGTGTCCCATGCCAATAGGAGGTGAACTGTCCTACTCTTGGAGATGCTTAACCATTCATGTTAAGACGGTATTGCAAATTGCAAGCTTGCGTAAAAAATATTGAAAATAAATTGTTTGAATAATTATAGAAAGTAGAGTCAGCGACCAGCATACCTCCCTCCTCTCCCAGCAATCTTTACCCTTTTGGGAATGGTTAAGTCCGATTCGCTCTACGGAAAACAATATGCAAGTATGTTGTGCTCGTAGTACTAGTATGTAGTAAAAGAGACCAGTTATGTGCATTTTTTGCAAACTTGGAGACATTATTGCACATGGTATTGATTATCGTTGGCCATCAATATTTTTAACCTCGGATGAGTTTGAGAAATGCAGGGGTGTGCTAACTGTAACTATAGAAATATACTATTATTAACCTATTTTAATTTGAGAAGATATCAAAATTCCATATTTTTTTTTGTTTTCTGTGCTAATTGAAAGCCACCTTCCTGCATGTTTTCAAATTACTAAGTGTAACGGTCTCGAAATGGTAAGGGGGTGGGACAAATTATGATCTCATATTTTCCCCTCTACCCCCAACTAACAATTTAGCTTCTATAACAATCCATAGAATATTCTCTTCAGCAGTTATAGTAGTTCATTTCATGGAATAAACTCCCTATAGTAGTTCTATAAGGCAATTTGGCGCCGTTTTTAGGGTTTTGTAGTAAAACAAAACCCTTATGAAATCGGTCGAATGTCTGTCTGTCCGTCTGTCCGTCTGTCCGTCTGTCCGTCTGTCCGTCTGTCCGTCTGTCCATGGAATATCTCACGAACGGCTGAAGCTACATACATGAAATTTTGTAGGAATGTGTAGAATTACTATAATTCGCCGGAGAAAGCGAATCGTCGTAATAGGTCAACTTTAAGGGGAGGTCCCCATAGAGGGGAAATGAAGGTCGAAATTTTTTTTTCGTTTGGTACATGCAAGTGGGGTATCATAAGAAAGGTATCGTTGAGTACATTCCATTTTTGAAATTTTTTTCAAATTTGAAGAAACGAGAAAAGAGGGAGAGGGGAAAATATGTCATCCGAGTTTGTCCCCCCCCCCCTTGCATTTCGAGACCGTTATACTTAGAAATATGAAAATTTACAGAAAAGCGCCATTTTACTAGTGTAGAAAACCTAGATTTCTAGAATTTTGAAATTTCATCAGAAAAGGTTAATAATAGTACATTTCTATAGTTTCAGTTAGCACAACCCTGCACCCCTTACGCGTACCCGAGGTCAAAAATATTGATGGCCAATGATAACCAACATCATAGGCAATAATATCTCTAAGTTTCATTATAATCACATAATATTTAATAATAGTACATTCATTTAAATTTCGGCATTTTGACACTATCCACACAAAAAATACACCTACCGGTCTCATAGGTGTGAGTACTACTATACTTTCATGTTGTTTTTCGTAGTGCGAATTGCAGTTATTTAATTAATCATTTTTTAAAGGGTAAAGATTGGTTGGGGGCGCTGTGTCTTAATTGGCCAACTTTACCGGATGGAAGGAAGGGGGGGGGGGTCCACATAGAGGCGAAATTAAGGTCAAATTTTTTTATCAACTGATATAAGCAGATGAGGTGTCGTGAGAAAGGTAATGATGAGTACATTCCATTTTTTCGCATTTTCTCGAAATTTATAGAAAGGGGAACAGTGGGGGAGGAGAAAATATTAGTTCGTAATTTGACCCCCCCCCCCCCCCCTTGCCTGCATTTTGAGACCGTTATACTTAGAATTATGAAAACTTACAGGAAGTGGGTTTCGAAAAACATATAAAATGGAAAATAGTGGAATTTGTATATCTTCTCAGAATAGGTCAATAATAGTTTATTTGTATAGTTACAGTTAGCACACCCTTGCACGCCTTAAACACGTTCGAGGTCAAAAGTAGTGATGGCCAACGATAACCAACACCTTAAGCAATAATATGTTCTAAGTTTCGTTACAATCACGTAATATGAATTAGCATGTAAAATGTAAGTGGGTAAGACATTTTAATTACGTTTTTTCTATCCATCTGAGTGATATCAAGAAGAGCAAGGAGCCGATATTTATATACCAAAATAAGCGCTTGCTACAAAACCCTCGGATTGCGGGCGTAGCCCTCTATATTCCGGTTTCATTTACTCCTACAATTGTTCCTAAACACATGTACATCATGTGTCTCACAGTAGTTTTATCGGATCATCACTGCTCCGATAATATTAATAATAGGAGGCTTATAGGATGATGATTATATGCAGTAAGAAAATATTCAGCAGATTTTTTTTTTGTACTTACAACATGTCTCAAATCTTTTTTTACTATATATTGTACTTCCGTAATGCTGTAATAGTTAATACTTTATTTTCATTTTATTTAGAATTAAAATTAATTGAATTTTATTTACTTGCTGGATTCGAACCCTGGTCCGTCGGGCTGCCGGTCCTCACACGTTACCACTGCACCCATCTAGAATATACTTTGCATGGTCTTAAAGCTTAATTGATGCATATATCCTCCAATTTTAAATAACTGGCGCAACAGTCCAATTTGAACCACGGCCTCGAGATGAGTTAGCATCATCTCATTTTCTAGATCGTGACGGTTTTTCTGCAGAGGTATGTGATCAGCAACACGCTCAACCGAGTTATTTACCCCATAATGGGTACTCATTAAACAGCTGAGTAGGCTCATAGTCCGACACGTAAATCCCCGGAATCGAACCGGGGCCCAGTGCGTTGAAGGCGAACGTGCTAACCGTTGCGCCATCCGGACTACTATATCCTCCAATAAGCCTCCGATAAAATTAAATGAGCTACAACAGCCGTGTCTCTTTCTGAACAGCACAGAACCGAACAGCGAAAGAAGAGTTAAGAGAAAAACCTTAACTAAAATATTTTAATGTGTTTTTCCCGACGAGTTGTAATATGAGTTTTTTTATAATTAAAAACAATAGCGTGGTTCTCACTAAAATTATTTGAAAAAAAAAATTAAATCACGCTATTTGTTTTAATCGTTCTGAACTAAAATGTCAAGAGAGAACTTAAAAATAGATCTGCAACTGTCGCTTAAGGGTAATATGTTCATTATTCTGCCGCTGCGTTGCAAATTGCCTGCAACGAATTTCGAATATCTTAAACTAAAAATTCGTTTTCACAGAAAAGATTTCTTACGCGACCTGTTCGTTCATAATTATCGTTAACAATGTTGTTAATGTAATGCAGGCACATTGTTCTATTCTGTTTGCAAAGAAACACGGCTAACATGGTTTTGCTACATTAAAAACCCAACAGTTGCACTATATTTCCATTACTGGAGTAACAGCACAACATTGCTCTTATTCTACCCCAATAATCCTCCCATACAACAGTCGAAGTTTTGAATATAGCTACTTCTGCTATACTTGCAGAATTCGCTTGGTATTTGCCAACCGGTCACGGGGTCAATTCCTGATAGAGCGGTTCTACTTTTTAGGGTTTTGTATTAAAAACAAAACCCTTATGAAATCGGTCAAATGTCTGTCCATGAAATATCTCACGAACGGCTGAAGCTACATACATGAAATTTTGTGGGAGTATGTAGAATTATTATAATTCGCCGGAGAAAGCGATTCGTTGTAATAGGCTGTCCCCATAGAGGGGAAATGAAGGTCAAAACATTTTTTTCATCTGGTATAGGCAAGTGGGGTATCATGAGAAAGGTAACACCGAGTACATTTCATTTTCGGTATTTTCATCAAATTCGAAAAAAGGGGAAAAGAGATAGAGGGGAAAATATGTGATCCGAGTTTGCCCCCCCCCCCCCCTTGCATTTCGATACCGTTATACTTAGAAATATGAAAATTTGCAGAAAAGCGGCATTTCACCAGTATAGAAAACCGAAAATCGTAGAGTTTTGATATCTGATCAAAAAAGGTTAATAATAGTACATTTATATAGTTGCAGTTAGCATACCCCTGCACGCCTTAAGCACACCCGAGGTCAAAAATATTGATGGCCAATGATAACCACTATCATTGGCAATATAATCTCTAAGTTTCATTACAATCACATAATATTTAATAATAGTATTTTACATTCATTTAAAGTTAGGCATTTTGACACTATCCCCACAAAAATTACACCTACCGGCCTCATAGGTGTGAGTACTACTTTCATGTTGTTTTTCGTAGTGCGAATTGCAGTTATTTAATTAATCATTTTTGAAAGGGTAAAGATTAGTTGGGGGCGCTGCGTCGTAATTGGCAAACTTTAAGGGGTGGAAGAGGGGAGGGGTCCACATAGAGGCGAAATTAAGGTCAAATTATTTTTTTATCGACTGGTATAGACAAGTGAGGTGTCGTGAGAAAGGTAATGTTGAGTACATTCTATTTTTTTGCATTTTCTTGAAATTCGTAGAAAGGGGAATAGTGGGGGAGGAGAAAATATTAGTTCGTAATTTGCCCCCCCCCCCCCGTGGCTGGCATTTTGAGGCTGTTAGAATTATGAAAACTTACAGGAAGGTGGGTTCCGAATAGCATATAAAATGGAAAATAATAGAATCTGTATATCTTCTCAGAATAGGTAAATAATAGTTTATTTCTGTAGTTACAGTAAGCACACCCCTGCACGCCAAAAACACTTTCGAGGTCAAAAGTACTGATGGCCAACGATAACCAACACCTTAGGCAATAATATATTCTAAGTTTCGTTACAATCACGTAATATGAATTGGCATGTAAAATGTAAGTGGGTAAGACATTTTAATTATGTTTTTTTTGTCCATCTAAGTGGTATCAAGAAGAGCAAGGAGCCGATATTTATATACCAAAATAAGCGCTTGTAGTGCGGATGGCGCAACGGTTAGCACGTTCGCCTTCTACGCACTGAGCCCCGGTTCGATTCCTACTAAATGCGGTGGTTTTCGATAAAAAAGGAATTTACGTGCCGGACTATGAGCCCACTCAGCTGTTAAATGAATACCCATTTATGGGGTAAATAACTCGGTTGAGCGTGTTGCTGATCACACACCTTTGCACAAGACCGTCACGATCTAGAAAAAATGAGGTGATGCTAACTCATCTCGAGGCCATGGTTCAAATTGGACTGTTGCGCCAGTTATTTATTTTATTTTTATTTAAAATAAGCGCTTGCTACAAAACCCTCGGATTGCGGGCGTAGCCCTCTATATTCCGGTTTCATTTTATTATTACTTTCTTTTTAGCATTGAATAATTGTTTTAGCATTGAATTGGGTTTTCTCAATATGTAAAACATGCGCTGGTCCGATTTAAGAACCTGAAACCAGTTTTGATTGATTTTTCAGGCCAGTGAACATTTTTTTTATGAAAGCCTCTGCATTCAATGGCGATTCCCTTACAACCTAGCTACCGTACAAACTGAAAATGTTTTGAAATTGTGATTTTCACTAAAATGTGAGGTTTCACAATAGTACCTTATCGATATATCTTCTATAAGACAGAATATGACAGTATTATAGGAGAAGTAGTAAAGAGAATTCCCCATAAGAATGTCACTTAAATAATTATCGGATGATTATAGAAATACAAAAGAAAGTCATCCGATAAAGTTCATATAATATTTGTTTGCCTCACGTTTTAGGAGGAACATTACGAGTAATGGTATAAATATCCTAAGAAAAATTATAGGATGACGTTTGTAGATTCAATTTTTGGCGGCCTGGTAATAGAACTCTTATTGTATGATCTTCATGTTTTACCCCTATAACAATTTTATAGTATGAATATAAAATGATTATTGAAGAACAGAACAATTCATGGATTATGGATTATGATTATGGATTACTTATTGGATCAAATACTCCTATAAGGGAGTTTCACACGTAAATTTTCAATTTGTATGACTATCGGAGTTCTATAGGATTAAGTGATACTTTAATACCCGGAATCTTCAGGAAAGTTGTTAGTTGGGCCTCTTTTCCCCTTTCTTCAAATTTGATGAAGACGCAAAAATGGAATGTACTCCGTAGTACCTTTCTCATGATACCCCACTTGCCTATACCAGATGAAAAAAAAAATTGATCTTCATTTCCTACCTCCACTTCTCTCCCCTCCCACTCCTATCCCACCAATCTTTACCATTTCAGAAATGGTTAACTCCAATTCACTTTATGAAAAACAACAAACAATGTTCAAGTATGCAGTACTCATAGTACGTAGCAGAGGCCGGTTATGTGCATTTTTTGTATGGATGGTGTCAAAATGTCAAAATTTAAATGGATGTACTATTATTAATTGTAGTCCGGATGTTGCAACGGTTAACACGTTCGCCTTCAACGCACTGGGCCCCGGTTCGATTCCGGGGATTTACGTGTCGGACTATGAGCCCACTCAGCTGTTAAATGAGTACCCATTATGGGGTAAATAACTCGGTTGAGCGTGTTGCTGATCACATACCTCTGCACAAAAACCGTCACGATCTCGAAAAATGAGATGATGCTAACTCATCTCGAGGCCGTGGTTCAAATTGGAATGTTGCGCCACTTATTTATTTTATTATTAAATATTATGTGATTGTAGTGAAACTTAACGATATTATTGCCTGTGATCATCTATGATCCTGTAGTCGACTGGGTGACATTGGTCGTGTGAGCAGATCTGCCACTGGTCCGGTTGTGAAATTTCGTGAATAGCTCCAATGCGATTTACAACAAATGTGTGGAAATCTGATGAATCAAGTTAATCCAAGCTAACACAATAGTTGAATCTGACCTGAAGTGTGTTGGTACTTCACTCATGTTGACGGCTTCCTTTACTCTCTCATTTAACGCGGTAGCAAATCTTGCGGCACAATGTTCCAAATGGGGCAAGCCGATTTTCTTGGGAGGTGTCACGCGGAATTTAGAGCACAACAACCGAACGATGACGGTTCTGTTTTGTTTTGTAGAGCGTATTTAGATCGCAGCTCCATACGCTTGTTTGGATGCATTAGCAAAGACGTGTAGTTGTGATTTCTTTGGTACACACTGCGCAAAGACGTGTCTTGGGATAGTTAGTACTTCAGCTCCTTGCGAAATCTTATCCACTTAGTGTGTAACTCTTCTGGTAAGGCGGCATCCCAATCCAGTTTCAGTTTCCATATTTCCTTCAATATAATTTTCGCAGATGCGACAACAGGTCAAACAAGCCCAAGTGGATCGAAAATACGAAATATTTCTGAACGGTTTGTTTCGTTTTTCTGAGTTGATGGATGCGATTTTTATCTTGAATTCATCTGCCTTTGACTTCCAAACTAAGCCCACAGTTTGACGTAGTCGTTTGCATTTTTATTGAAGGCGAGACTTAATAGAACATCTTCACAGGGAACTAGCTTGAGTGGTTGTTCATGGTTTAAACTCCACGTTCGAAGATTAAACCCAGCCTCGTCAAGTAATGATATTAATTCGGGTTGTGCAGCTAGCAGCTCTGCTAAGCTATTGCTTCCTGTTATTATATCATCTACGTAACAATCTCGAAGAAGTGCCTTGGCGGCTAACGGGTATCTTGATTGAGCGTCTTTCGCGAGTTTCTGAAGAGTTTTTGTTGCAAGGTACGGTGCGGATCTCGTTCCATAGGTTACCGTATTTAGTTGATACTCTTTAAAACATATTCTGGATAATCTCTCCAAAATATCAATTGGAATTTGCGGTCAGGATCGTGTAGTTTGAGCTGACGGAACATTTTTTCCAAGTCCGCAGTTAATGGCTCTGCAGATAACGGATAGCCCTGCATCGTTCTTGACTGTGATTAATACTGTGCACAACATCACATAGCTGGGCTTATTGTGCACAGTCTGTGTTGACAATGTCGTTAAGTTGCGTTGCGCCTGAGTGGTTGGTTTTAATGTAGTTGGTGTGCCTTTTTTCGGGTTGGACTGTTTGGATTCCCCGTTACAAGAAGTTTTATTTTGTGCTGAGCTGGACTTCTCCTTTAAGTGCAAGAGTGTTTTGTGTTTCCTTGGGCACTGTTTGCAAGAACCCCTTGTGCAGGATTCTGCAATATGTCAGCTTGCAGGCAATTGACACATCGACTATGTTTTGGTATTGCTTGTAGTCGTTCTGACGGAGAGAACTTCAGAAATATTGGACATATATATGGTGGATGACTGTCGCTGCAGCAAATACAGCTCGCTTCGATTGATGAATCCAGTGATCTGGAAGACTTTTTCTTGTCGGGTCCTTTGGCCTTGGTGTCAAGTAGAACGCCAAAAAGTCTCGTAGGTTCTGCAGCTGCCGAGGGTTTGATAGTGACTGCTTATATAGGGTGTAAGTTGTTTTTATACCCTTCACGGATGTGATAGGGTACATTAACTTTGTCATGAAGATTGCAACGCACAGAAGGAAGCATCTCCGACCATATAAACTATATATATTCTTGGTCGGTATTAAGAGACGAGTCGATTAAGCTTTGTCCGTCTGTCCGTCTGTCTGTCCGGTTCTATGTAAACTAGTCCCTCAGTTTTAAAGCTATCGAACTGAAATTTTGCACAAAGCCTTCTTTTTATTGCAGGCAGTAAATATGTCGGAACTAACGAAATCGGACCACTACGTCATATAGCTGTCATAGGAACGACCGGTTCAAAAATTCGTTTTTGTGAGAAAACTTTTTTTATTTCTAAAGAAATCTTCTTCATATTTCACATTAATCAATAGTCAAATCATATTCCCGAATTTGGTTTAAATTGGACTAGTCTATCATATAGCTGCCATAGGAGCGACCGTTCCAAAAGCAAGTTTTTGTTAGAAAAACTTTTTTATTTCTGAAGATATCTTTAACAAAATTCATATTATTCAATCATATTAACGTTCCTAAATTTGGTTGAAATTAGCCCACTATTTCATATACCTCTCATAGGAACAGTGAAATCGGAACAAGTTTTACTACTAACTTCAAAGTGGCAAATGCACCATAATCACAAAGAAGGAATGATACCCTTTACGCGAAGGATTATAGTCACTGGTGATTGTTATCTATGTTGTGTATTTTTTGTCACTATTCCAGCTATTTTATATTAAAGACTCCTTTTTATTCCCTAGACTTATAGTATATTGTTTTTGTCACGACGAAAATCTGTAACACCTTAAAGCAGGCCCCGGAGGTGTAGCAATATATATATAAATGATCAGGGTCACCTCCTGATTCGATTTAGCCCCATGTCTGTCTGTCTGTCCAAATGTACGTCTGTCTGTCTGTCTGTGTCTGTCTGTCCGTCCGTTCGCACGATAACTTTCGATAGAATGATGCTTAAAGCTTAAAATTTTGGTCAAATGTTGGTAGTGTGATCTAGTTGGTTGGTATTGAAAACTGGCATGATCAAGCCAAGAGAACGCCTATCTCCCCTACATATGTAAAATACTTAAATGTATCTATAACTCCCGACTAAATAAATATGAAAAGCTCTAGCTTTGGTGGATTACTTGTGAGGGTAATCTTATACACTCCTTGTAACGTGGAGAGGTGGAGGTCACGTCAGAATGAGTGGAATTCGCAGTAATAACACAGTAGAGCGTATAATTTAAATGATTTATTAACTAAGTAATGACTTGACAATGAAATTGATAATCTGACGTGTAGTGCTGTCCGTGTGGTCCAGTGGTTGTACGCACACGATGCAGTCACTATTGATGACTTAACTACAAGAATACAAGGATTAGTGCTGTCCATGTGGTCCAGGCGTTGTACGCACACGATGCAGTCACTATCGCAAGGATGTAGGTTGATGGGCACAGTCCGTATAGTCCAGGGGTTGTACGTATACGATGCTTATGCTTGGGCGCTTCGAGAGGAGGTCCTGATATCCAGATGTTGGATGATCCGATGCCAGTGCTCGAATGCCTGTGGATGCTGATCACGGCTCGCCTTATATACCCGTCGGTATGCTTGTGTGGGTGTCGCTTACACTAGTCGATGCGTTGTCGTAGATCAACGTAGGCGGCTGTGAGTGCTTCGTCCTCTTCTGACGGTGGTTGGCTGCTCATGTGATCGTAGCGTGTGTACTCGACTGCGCGCGCGTGTATCGCACCCTTCTGATGGCGGTTGGCTGGTCACTTGGTCGATGCGTGTATGCTGTTTGTATCTTGTGGGCTGATGCGTGTCGTGGACTTGGTGAAAATTGTGTGTGTGGCGTTACATCCTGGGAAAATAAAATCGATCAGTTGGAAACTAACGGTAATTTTCTTACAAAGATCCCCGTACTACCCTACTTTTCATTTTTTTTTATATAACTCTTGAAACAATTGACGTAGACACCTGATTTTTGGCATGTCACATTAAGGTAAGAAGCTGCTCGAGTTGTAGTACATTGGGCTTAATCAGATCAAAGGAGCGCCTACCTCCCCTGCAAATTTCAAAAAATTAAATATTACTTTAATTACGATAACTTTCGATAGAATGATACGAGCAAATTGAAATTTTAGTGGAATGTCGCTAGTGAGACCTACTTGGTTGGTATTGAAAATGGGCATGATCCGACACCTCCCCTACAAATGAAACTTCAAATAAGCGATAACTTTTGACAGAATCAAGCCAGCGACTTGAAGTTTTGGTCAAATAATTAAAGTGAGATTAAAGATGGGTAAGATCCGACCTAAGGAACCCCTACCTCCACTAGAAATGAAACTTAAAATAAGCGATAACTTGCGACAAAATAAAGCTAGCGACTTGAAATTTTGGTCAAATGTGTGTAGTAGGACCCAGTTGTCTAATATTGAAAATACGTAAAATCCGACCAACGAAGACCCTACTTCCCCTACAAATGAAAATTCAAATAAGCGATAACTTTCGATAGAGTGAATTATTATTATATTCTGGGGGATATCCGAAGCAGACCACTAACGTTTGGGTCCCTTTTCGCCCCCTCCCGGTCATCAGTGGCTTCCAGATGTCGACTGATAGTTGTCGACCTCTTTCTTCGTCACTGAGTCCCGTGTTATTGCTAGAATTTGTTTAAGGCTGAGTTCACTCATGGCTTCCACACTTATCGTGTGCTTGCCTGTGATCCTCAACCTCGTGCTAGCCAGTGCTGGACATTCGCACACAATGTGTGCTGCCGTCTCGGCCTCCTCCAGGCATAGCCTGAAAACGTCATCTTCCCCGATTATCATCTTGGTCAGATGAGCCTTAAAATTACCATGCCCTGTGACCAAGGCAGTTATCCAGGTTAGGGTACTACGTTTATAACTGAGTACCTTTCTCGCTTCTCTGCCTAAAGGGCTGGTCATTGCATTCCGAGCTTCTTTGCAAGTGACTAGCTCCTGCCATCTTTGTCGATGCATGGAGTCCATCCACTCCCTAACCTTCGCTCCAATCATGCCGTTCCCCAGAGCAACTCTGGGTTCTGGGCCAATGAAAGTTGCCGCAGATCCCTGTTTTGCTAGGGCATCCGCCGCCTCATTTCCTGTTGTACCTATGTCTCCTTTTACCCACATCAGCGTAACCTCATTTTCTGAGGTACGCGTGTTGAGCTTCCGGACACACTCTAGTACCAGTTTAGAGTTTATGTTCGTCTGCTGCATGCGTCTGATCACCGATTGGTTGTCCAGTGCAATAAGGATTTTCTTCCCCCGCACCTGACCTTCAAGCAGGTGGTCCAACGCATGCAACAAGCCAAGCATCTCTGCCTGGTATACGGACACATACTCTCCTAGACTAAGCGCACATGCTAGGTTTAGCTCTTCAGAGTAAACCCCCGCCCCCGCTTTACCGTCCATTAAAGAGCCATCTGCAATGTGAGTCTTGTGTAGTCTTTCAACTACCCTACGTCTACTCATGCCTTCTACCGGCATTAGTGTCTCCCTGACCTCATCATGAATAATGTCTAGGATGCTCTTATGACCGCTGCTAGTTCCAAAGCGATGCCACATGGCATCCCTTTCCATGCGTATTGCCGAAAACGCCGCCGTTTTCTTTATAAATAAGTCCAACGGCGTCAGTCCCAGCAATGCCTCCATTGCTCGCGTTGGTGTGGTGCGCATCGCACCACATATGCTTACGCAAGCTATCCTTTGTACCCCATCCAGCTTCTGCTTTGTGGTATTCTGCATGGCTTTTGGCCACCATACCACTGATGCGTAGGCTAGAATGGGCCTTACCATCATTGTGTAAATCCAGTGTGTCGCTTTAGGTGAAATTCCCCACCTACGAGCACACACTCTCTTACATTGATGCAAAATCCTTTTCGCTTTTTGGATCTTTTCATCAACGTGAACATTCCAAGTTAGTTTCGCATCTAAGGATGCTTCACTTCCTTGGACACCTTAATTTCCGAACCAAAGAGCCGTAAGGGAGTTATCTCTATGTCTTTCCTCTTACGAGTAAAAATCATAGTGTTTGATTTCTAGCGTTTATGGTTAGCTCTTGCTCATTACACCATTCTTCGGTTACTTTGAGAGCTTGTCCCATGCAACCTAGAATTGTGTCCATGAACTTTCCACTGACCGTAAGTGCCAAGTCATCGGCGTATCCTACAGTGTGTACGCCCATCGAGTCCAGCTTCCAGAGAAGACTGTCCACGGTGATGTTCCACAGTAGAGGCGAAAGAACACCTCCTTGTGAGCATCCTCGGACTACCTTACCCCATATTCTGTCACATCCTCTGCTAAGATTTACTGCCCTCTGCTTAAGCATAGAGTCGATCCACTTAATTATAATATAATCAACCCCCCGCTCAGTCAGGGCGTTCCTTAGTTTGGTAAAGGAGATTTTATCAAAAGCACCCTCTATATCCATAAAAGTAGACATAGCGATCCCGCCATTGTTAATCTCTCTCTCTCTGCAACTCTAACAAGTTCGTGTAGAGCGGTTTCCGTAGATCTGCCTGCTCTATAAGCATGTTGGCACCTACTCAGAGGACTATACATTAGCGTGGTGTTCTCCAGGTAGTCCACCAACACTTTTTCCATTGTTTTCAACAGGAATGATGTAAGGTTAACCGGCCTGAAGGACTTTCCCTCTGTATAGTCTTTCTTTCCCGGTTTAGGCAGGAAGACCACCTTAGCCTCCCTCCATGCCTTCGGGATAAAGCCTGCTGAAAGGTAACCGACGAATATATTCCGGATCCTATCTAGTAGAGCGCCCATGCCCCACTGTAATAGTGCCGGGAATATTCCGTCCATTCCAGCCGTTTTAAATGGTGCAAAAGAGTTTATAGCACTTTTGACTCCATTTGGAGTTATTATCCTCTCAGCTTCTTGTTCACTTACCCCACCAGTTCCCTTGTTAGTTTGGGCCCATGGTTGGTTTGACTGGAAACTTCCAGGAAAATGTACCTCCATCAGCGCCTGCAACGTTTCTTCCACTGTTTCTGTCATGGAACCATCAACTTTGCGTATCAGCCCCATTTTCGAAGCAGTGTCTTTCGATATCATCTTCTGTAATCTGCATACTTCCGACGTATCCTTCATACTAGAGCAGAATTCCCTCCACGTATTTCGTTTCCGAAGACGTAAGGTTCTTTTCAGCTCCCTCTTTTTATCCTTGTATAGTTCCCAAGAGTGAGAGTCTCTCTCCCTCATGTAACGGTTAAAGGCTTTCCTTGTCTCTTTTTTCATAGACTCCATTTCCCTACTCCACCATGGTGTTGGGTCCTTTTCGTCCACTACTGTGGAGGGACAAGCGTGTTCGAAAGCGCGATTAATAGCGGAGTTCAGTTGTTCCACTGTTCGCTCTATCTCGACCGTATTCCGAGGTATTCCGTCTTGAATATCCTCGACTTGTTCCAATAAATATGTCTCGTACTTAACACGATCAGTATTTTTTGGCACTCTTATACGTTTGCGTTCGCTACTCCGTTTTCTGCCATACAGAATTTCAAACTGGATAGCCCTGTGATCAGACATGGTTAGCCTGTCCACCACTCTCCAATTCTGAACTCTGTCAAGCATATTAACAGAGCTTAGGGTAATGTCGATCACCTCAGCCCTTCGTACATCCACGAAGGTGGGAGCGACCCCCTTGTTTGCTACCAGCAGATTGTACCTTTCCACAAATTCTAGCAGCTGCTGTCCTCTGGGATTGTCATCTGTGCTGCCCCACACAGTGTTGTGCGCATTTGCATCACAGCCTATGATCAGGGCCATATCTCTTTCTTTACAATATCTTACCAGATTTTCTACTTCCTCTGATGGAGGTGGTTCTGGTGCGTCATAAGGGAGATATGCTGATGCAATTAGGAATGATTCTGCACCACTGCCGATCATTACTACCGTAAGATCAGGCGAGCAGAGATGCATCATTTGTACTGCACGTATTCCATGACGCACCAGGATGCATGTCCTTATTTTACCGTCCACCTGTGCATGGTACAAATTTGCGGTTTGTTGTGACAAACCCCTAATTTTCTTTTGTAAAATCCAGGGTTCCTGTATCAAAGCTATGTTCAGTTTCTCTTCATCAAACCATCTCGTCATCATCGCTGATGCCGCTTTACTATGATGAATATTCAGCTGGCACACAGTTAGTGTTTCTTTGTTCGGGCCCGCCACCATCCCTGATAGTCGGCAGATTGAACGTTGATCAGAGTGCACGTTGTCTGAACTAACCTCTCCGCGCCTTCTGGCGCGTCATTGTCCGTTCCAACAACGCCTCCCTTCTTCACTGGAGCGTCTATTTCAGAGACTAACCTCTTCAACCCTTGCGAGTCGTCGCTGTCCGTCTCATTGGAATTCCTCCAGCCACTTTCTCCAAGAATGTCTTGATGTATCTTCATATTCTTGTTTTTATTTATTGATTCAGGTTAAGGTTTCCCGTTCTCGGACCACAGCCGAGGCAACTGCCAGCATATTGCTTCCCGCTACTCCCCGCCCCTATAGGAACATTATGACGATCCGGCCGTTCTTTCCTCTCTTTGTGCCGCGAAGCAGACTCCCTCGCGACCTCCCGAAAGTTCCGTAGGCGTTCATGCCACTCTGCACCTGCTACCCTTGAAGCAAATCAAGGTTTCTCTCCTAGTCTAACAGATCGCTGCTCTGTAGACCGCGGTTAACAGGTGCAAGAAAGGAGCAAAGTGAAGTGTTGGATCCGGGACCCCGCAGGTGAACTTTCACCTCAGTCACCAGCTCCAACCTCACACCTGGTCGCCGTGCCACCTATGCAGAGAGTTTCATAGGGGCCCCTCTGCCAACGTACGGTCGGGGAAACAGTTTACACTACCCATACAACTGGTTATTGTACAGGTGTGTGGCAGTAACTTGCTCCGTTTGTGATGACCATTTGCGTCCCTGGTCACCTTTCCCAGATGAGCACGGTCGCATAACACCCCGGGGATTTAAGACATCTGACACTCCGTATGGGCTACCTTCGCCAAAACTATAGAACACAAGAGTTGGCCAGGTAGGGAGTGTGTCGATTGCTCACATATCGCAAAACGGCGGTACTCGCGTAATGTGATAGTACACGCAACCGGCCCCATAGCTCAGCCTTCGCTATTCGTGAAGTTACCAGCGGCCACCACGCAGGGAGGTGCTATGTAGACTTGCCCATGAGTTTCCCCACAGACCTGACCACTCGATAGAGTGAAGCTAGAGACTTGAAATTTTTTTAAAATGTTTTTAGGGTGATCTTATTTGTTGGTGGGCAAGATCCGACCCAAGGAACCCCTACCTCCCCAACAAGTGAAACTTCAAATAAGCAATAAATTTCGATAGAACGAAGCTAGCGACTAGAAAAATTCGACAAATATTTGTAGAATGGGTTAGTTAGTTAATTGATTTTGAGAATGGTCAAGACCCCTATGAACTGGCCATATAGGAGACCCACTTTTAATGCATATGGTCGTTGCCAGTTGGTACTTTTGGTATCACCACTAGGTCTGTACAAGTCTAGGGTATATACGCTTCGGAGTCCGGGCCTGGTTTGTATTACCAACGTTTCGCTATTTATTTAGCATTATCAAGGCCTATTACGAAAAACAATTATAATGTTAAGTTTACATCAATTCAATATTATTAACTAATAAACTTACAATTTTTTGAGAATTTGAACTACTCATTTCTAATTCTTCTTCTTCTTTAAAATCCTGTCGGATACTAAAAACACACCGTGCTTGTTCTATACACAAAAATGTCTTTATTGCTCGAACTTTTTCTTAATACTCGTTACATTCATTCTTACGTTCTAACGTATACCTAAATCTGTATGCATTGTGCATACAGATTTACGAGCGGTCATTGTCGCGATTTCTCAATAGCTGGATTATTGGGAAATCGTGACTTCGGACTCGAAGCGAAGCTTCGGCCCGGATCATCATCATCATCGTGGCGCGACAGCCCGACGTCGGGCTTTGGCCGCCTGGATCATTGTCCTCCAATTATCTCGGTCACGTGACCGCGTCCTCCAATTTTGGGAGCCCAGCAGCTGCGCGGCGTCCACACCTACTGAGCTCTCCCAACGAGATCTCGGTCGTCCTCGCAGTCTCGCTCCGTCGACTCGTTCTGCATTCATTACTCTCTTAGGCATGCGATCATCGTCCATTCTTTGTACATGCCCTGCCCATTGAAGTCGTTGTAGTTTGACGATTTTCGAGACTCAGCTCATCGTACATTTCATACAACTCATGGTTGTACCGGATGCGCCATCCATCTCGATCGCAAACAGCCCCGAAAATTCGCCGTAGAACCTTACGTTCAAAAGTGTCTAGCATGTTTTCGGAGGCTTGACTTAGGGTCCATGCTTCGCAGCCATAGCATAGCACTGGTCGTATAATGGTTTTGTACACGCGGAGCTTCGTGTTTCTGTGCACATGCTTCGATTTCATTATGGGGAGAACCGAGAAAAAAGTCTTATTAGCTAACTGTATCCGTCGCTTGATTTCGTCAGTTTCGTTGGCGTCCCTTGACAGGTTGCAACCCAGGTAAATGAAGTTGTTCACGAACTCGATGTTGAGGTCCCCCACATTGATGCTCGGTTGTGCAGGTGTCCTTGTCACCGATTGCATCATTATTTTAGTTTTACCCTCGTTAATACGTAATCCAACTTTCATTGCAGCGGTATCGAGCGTATGCAGAAGTTCTTCTGCGTCAGCCAATCTTCGGGACATGATGTTAATGTCGTCGGCGTACGCTGCTAATTGTGTTGACTTGATGAGTAGCGTCTTGCTGTTGTGCATATTCATGGCCCGAATAACGTATTCCAGTGCTAGGTTGAAGAGCGTCGGTGCCAGTCCATCGCCCTGTTTCAAACCAGTGCGTGTTTCAAATAGATCAGTAAGTCTGTTCTGGATCCTGACTTGTGAGAGGGAGTTGGTCATCGTCATCTTTGTCAGTCGCACTAATTTTGCCGGTATACCAAATTGCAGCATGATGTTGTACAGTACTCCATGATCGATACTGTCGTATGCCTGCTTGAAGTCGACAAAGATTTGGTATACGTTTACGTTGTATTCTCAGCACCTCTGGAGAATCAGTTTGACTGAGAAGAGCTAATCGGTTGTGGAGCGACCAGGTCCGAAACCGCTTTGATATTCGCCAATGATTCGTTCTGCGTACGGTTTTATTCTATTGTATTTTCCAGAATTTTCATCAAAATTTTATAGGACGTACAAACTAGTGAGATGCCCCTGTAATTCTCACACCGCAGTTTATCTCCCTTTTTAGGGTTTTGTAGTAAGACAAAACCCTTATGAAATCGGTCATGCGTCCGTCTGTCTGTCTGTCTGTCTGTCTGTCTGTCTGTCCATGAAATATCTCACGAACCGCTGAAGCTACACGCATGAAATTTAGTGGAAATATGTAAAAGTACTATAATTCTCTGGAGAAAGTGATACGTCGTAATAGGTCAACTTTAAGGGGGGCCCCCATAGAGGGGAAATGTAGGTCGAAATTTTTTTTTCGTCTGGTATAGGCAAGTGGGGTATCGTAAGAAAGGTACCGTCGAGTACATTCCATTTCCGGAATTTTTTTCAAATTTGAAGAAACGGGAAAAGAGGGAGAGGGGAAAATATGTCATCCGAGTTTGTCCCCCCCCCCTTGCATTTCGAAACCGTTACACTTAGAAATATGAAAATTTACAGAAAAGCGGCATTTCACTAACATAGAAAACTAAAAATATTAGAATTTTGAAATCTCATCAAAAAAGGCTAATAATAGTACATTTCTATTGTTTCAGTTAGCACACCCCTGCACCCCTTAGACACACCCGGGGTCAAAAATATTGATGGCCAATGATAATCAACATCATAGGCAATAATGTCTCTAAGTTTCATTACAATCATGTTATATTTAATAATAGTACATTCACTTAAAGTTAGCCATTTTTACACTATTCATACAAAAAATACACCTACCGGCTTCGAAGGTGCGAGTACTACTTGCATGTTGTTTTTCGTAGTGCGAATTGCAGTTATTGTTACATATTAGGGTTAATTACATTCATGAAAGGGTAAAGATTGGTAGGGGCGATGTGTTGTAGTTGGCCAACTATAACGGGCAGGGGAGGGGGTGGGGCGAAATTAAGGTCAAATTTTGTTTATCGACTGGTATTGGCAAGTCGGGTGTTGTGAGAGAGGTAATGTTGAGTACATTTTATTTTTGGCATTTACTTTAAATTTGAAGAAAGCGGAAAAAATGAGAGAGGAGAAAATATTAGATCGTAATTTGTCCCCCCTTGCATTTCGAGACCGTTACACTTTGAAAAATGAAAACTTTCAGGAAGGTGGGTTCCGAATAGCATATAAAACGGGAAATAATGGAATTTGTATATCTCCTCAAAATAGGTTAATAATAGCTTATTTCCATAGTTACAGTTAGCGCACCCCTGCATCTCTTAAACACGACCGATATCAAAAGTACTGATGTCCAAGGATAACCAACACCATAGACAATAATATGTTCTAAGTTTCATTACAATCACGTAATATGAATGGGCATTTAAGATACTACAGGATGGGTCAGACATTTTTATTATCATTTTTTTATCCATTTAAGTGGTACCAAGAAGAGCAAGGAACCGATACTTACATACCAAAATAAGTGCTTGCTACAAAACCCTCGGATTGCGGGCGTAGCCCTCTATATTCCGGTTTCATTATGAATTGGGCAGATGATGCTTCTGCGCCAATCGTCTGGGATCTCCTCGTTCTCCCATACTCGCAGGAGTAATTCCACCGAACTTTAGCAGTTCAGCTGGAATCTCGTCAGCGCCCGGCGCTTTATTTCGTTTTAGTGACCGCAAGGCGAGATCAACTTCCTCTACTGTCGGGGGTTGAATGGGTGGGCCTAGATCAACAATATCGTCGAGAGCTTCCTGTGTGGGGATGTTAGATGGTCGGTTTAGAAGCTCTTCAAAATAAGAGGCCCATCGTTTGTTAATACTATCGGTGTCGCTGATGATGCTTCCATCCTTGTCCTTACAAAGGCTAGTCCTGGGTTGGTAGCCGTTCTTAATTGTATTTACTAGTTTGTACGCTTGTCTGGTGTTCCTATTAGTTAAGTTTTCGTTTATGTTCAGCAACTGCTCGTCAAAGTATTTACGTTTCTTACGTCTAATTATTCTATTCGTATATTCGTCATATTTTTCTCTTCTGGCTCTGGTTCCTCGTTGAATCCATTGTCTGTAGGCCTCGTTTTTCGCGTCAAGTGAATTTTTGCATTCTTCGTCGAACCAGTCATTTCGCGCTCGCCGGGCTTTATTTCCCACGACCTTCTCTGCGACATCCTTGATGGTACCCTTGAGTTCTTCCCAGAACCCATGGACGCCTGTGTTGCTGATGTTGTGTAGCATAGGTGATAGTTTTTCCTCAAGGGCGGTAGTATACGCCACCGCTGTAACATCACTCAAAAGCTTATCAACCGCAAAGATTTTGGGAGGGCTGATTCTTGATTGGTGCACTGAGGAAATTCTACATCTGTAGGTCGTCTTCACCAAGCGATGGTCTGAGTCGCAGTTTGCTCCTCGAAAGGAGCGGACATCCATGACACTAGACGCCCATCTCCTGCAAATGAGGACGTGGTCAATTTGGTTGACGGTATGTGCGTCTGGAGACTTCCAGGTCTGCTTGTGAATGCGTCGATGCGGGAAACACGTAGAGCTTACGAATAGATTCCTGCTGCAGGCAAAGTCGATAAGTCGCTGGCCGTTATCGTTACATTCTTCATGGATGCTGTGGCCTCCAGTGGTCCCCCGGTGCCAACTTTCATTTCCGACTTTCGCGTTAAAGTCTCCCAGCAGCAATTTGACGTCGTTTGTTGGAAGTGAGTCGAAGAGAGTTTCAAGGCGGGCGTAGAACTCGTCTTTTACTGCGTCTTCTTTAACTTCAGTGGGGGCATGCACATTGATGAGCCAGAGATTGAAGAATCGAGTCTTGATGCGAATCGCACACAGCCGTTCATTTATGGGTTTGAAGTCAGTAATATGCGGTTTGAGGTGATTGTTCACTATAAATGCTACTCCAAACTCCTTGCGGCCCGATGGTACTTGTAAAATTTGTGTGCGATTTCTTGTCATTAATCTCGCTGCCAAGCCAATTTGTTTCCTCGACTGCAGTTATGCTCAGTTTGTACTTTTCTACCTATTGAAGGAGGGCCTTTTCGGCCCCCGGTTTGTTCAGGGAGCGTACATTCCAGGATCCGAAAGAATAATCCTTTAGTCGTTTGCGTGGTCGTCGTTGTTGATCCGTCCAATCCGAGGCTTTTGTTCCAGGTTTCTTTACATGGAGTGGTTTTTGCAAGGACGAGTTGTCAGCACGTCGCTTAATCCCATTCAGGGGATGGCCTCGGAGATAGCTGCTTCAGATGGTTTAATAAACGTGCTGGAGCCCACACAACTATGTAGCAGGTCCAACTACGCAAGTCATTCCATCCTACTAGACCTGAGACGCTTAGGTGTTCGTCAGCCATTCAGGCTACAGCTATCTGCCTTTTCCAAACTGTCTTATCGCTAAGACATTGGCCGTCAGCGAATTGATACACTGCCGTTACCAGGGGGCGCCCACGCGGAGGACTATGCAAAAGGTCTTTGCCCCCCACAAATAAGATCACGCTACAATTATTAAGGCAAAATTTCAAGTCTCTAGCTTCATTCCATCGAAAGTTATCGCTTATTTGAAGTTTCATTTGTAGCGGAAGTAGGGGTTTCGTTGGTCGGATTTTACGTATTTTCAATATTAGCCAACTGGATCCTATTACAAACATTTGAGCAAAATTTGAAGTCACTAGCATTATTTCGTCGTAAGTTATCGCTTATTTTAAGTTTCATTTCTAGTGGAGGTAGGGGTTCCTTAGGTCGGATCTAACCCATCTTGAATACCGACCAAGTAGATCCTACTAACAACATTTTGACAAATTTTCAACCCGCTAGTGTCATCTTATCGAAAGTTATCGTAATTAAAAGAATATTTAATTTTTTGAAATTTGTAGTGGAGGTAGGCGTTCCTTTGATCCGATTATGCCCAACTTACTGGAACTTAAGCATCGGCTTATCACAGGGTTACATGCGGAAAACCAGGTATCTACGTCAATTAGTTCAAGAGTTATAGACAAAAAACCCGAAAAGTAGAGTAGTACGGGGCTCTTTGTAAGAAATTTAGCAAAGCTAGAGCTTTTCATATTTATTTAATCGGGGGTTATAGATTCATTTAATAATTTTACATATATGGGGGAGGTAGGCGTTGTCTTAGTTTGATCATACCCATTTTCAATACCAACCAAGTAGATTAATCTTCCAACATTTGACCAAAATTTCAAGGCTCTAGCTTCATTCTATCGAAAGTTATCGTGCGAACGGACAGACAGATGGACAGACAGACAGACAAACAGACAGACAAACATGGCTTAATCGAATCAGAAGGTGGCCCTGATCATTTATTTATATACATTGCTATAAACAATGTTACTTTTATTCATGTTCTCTACTTTTTGTTTTGTATTACTATATATACTGTCATTAAGTTTATGATCAGGTTTAAAGGTTGTTTGTATCTTAATTGTTTGACCATAATCATTAATTATTGTTTTAGGTAAAATCTTTTTTATCTTTTTGGATAATTTAGGTATGTACGTAATTGTGTTATAAATAGTGGTTAATTGTTCTTGATGATTATTATTGTTATTATTATTAGGGTTATTATTGTACTTATTGTATGTGGAGGCTGTGTTGTGTTCAAAATTTTGGAAATATTACTTTTTATTGCTTTATTAATTTTTTCAATTGGGTATCCATATTTAGTCAAGATTTCTATAATTTGGTTTTTATGAAAGTTCCAATATTTTTTGTCACTCGGTTTTAATTTTCTGTAAATAAAATTGTTAATTATGTTATTTTTTATATATTGTGGATGATGTGACTTATTATGTATGATATTATAAAGAGCTATGGGTTTCTTATACCAGTTTGTTATTATCCTCTGATCTTGTCTGATAATTGTGGTGTCCAAATAATTAATTCTTCCATTTATTTCAATTTCTTCTGTGAATTTTAATTTTTTAATTTTTAATACCAACCAAGTAGATTAATCTTCCAACATTTGATCAAAATTTCAAGTCTCTGGCTTCATTCTATCGAAAGTTATCGTGCGATCGGACAGACAGACGGACAGGCAGACAGACAGACAGACATGGATAATCGAATCAGGAGGTGGTCCTGATCATTTATATATGTATATACATTGCCATACATCCGGAGCCTCCTTTAAGTTGTTACATATTTCCGTTTTACATAACATTGGATCCAATTTCGTTAGGCGGCACGACCTTAGATTATTCCACTGAAGTTAAATGTCTCGGGGTAACTCTAGACTCGAAACTCACCTGGAATATTCACATAGATAATGAACTTGGCAAAGCCACACGCACAATGTGGGCTTGCAGAAGTTTCTTTGGACGGACATGGGGGCTCACCCCAAAGACAATTGAGTGGTTATACACCATGCTGGTGCGGCCTATGGTGACCTACGCAGTGCTTGTGTGGTTGCCGAAAACTCAGCAATCTTCTGTCTTACTGAAGTGCAATAAGCTTCAACGCCTCGCCTGCCTTTTCAGCACTGGAGCTATGCGCACTTATCCTACGCCAGCCCTGGAGGCGATTATTGGACCTACTCCGTTGCATATATTCATTCAAGAATCAGCAGCTCTAAACGCTCTCAAACTTCGTTTAACTTCCGACGTGCGTAGTGAAGAAAGCGGTCACATGAGCATTCTGAATCAAATTCCTGACGTGCAGATCTGCTTGAGATCAGATTACATGATCATGGAGGTTTGCTTCGGCAGAAAATATTCAGCCCTCATCCCTAACCGCTCTGAATGGGTAAATGGCACACCCTGTCCAGAACCTAGATGTATCAAGTGGTTCACCGATGGGTCTAAATCGGAACAGGGTGTTGGTGCAGGTGTCTTTGGACCCAACACCAGTATTTCGATCGCAATGGGAGTCTCGCCCAGCATTTTTCAAGCTGAGATCCACTCCATTAAGGTCTGCGCCAGGGTAATCTTGAAAACTGGACTTCGCGGCGCTCACATTGCTATCTACTCAGACAGCCAAGCAGCTATAAAAGCGCTTCAAAAATGGTGAAGGAGTGTTACAATCTCCTTCAACTGTTGGCAGCCAAAAACCGAGTCTTCTTGTCTTGGGTGCCAAGCCACCAGGGCATTGAGGGGAACGAGGCTGCGGATGAACTTGCTAGACAAGGATCATCCAGTCGTTTTCATGGACCTGAGCCTTACTGTGGCTTTGGACTGACCTCGGCCAAACTGCGGATCACAGATTGGTTTGCAATAATAATAATAATAACCTTCCAGGGCTTCGTCAATTAAAGGAGCTGATAATGCCCTTCAGTCACAAGGGTACTACTCAAATGAGTAGAACCCATCTAAGACTCCTAGTGGGGTATTTATCTGGCCATCACCTGGTCAGATATCACCTGAACAAGATGGGTCTGTCAAGCGAGACTGAATGCCGTCTTTGTCTGGAAGACGTGGAAACGACCAAGCACATCTTGTGCGAATGTCCCGCCACCGGGCGTTTTAGGATGTCACTCCTCGGGCAGGCTACTATCAGCACTGCAGAATTCAGGTCGATTCCTGCTAAAGACTTACTGCCTTTTATTAGAAGGGTGGACGGTCTTTTGGATTAATGAGCTACGGCACAATAGATCTTTATGGTCGCAGTGCCTTCCTGCTGGGAAAGAAGCTCGAATTTTTTATATCTATCTATCTATCTATCTACATATTTCCGTCGTGACAAAAATATTATACCCTATACTAAAAGTCTAGCGACAAAAAATACAGAACATAGATGTATGTTGTTTTGTCTAGTTTTTACCAGTAGCTGAAGTAATATATATATGTATGTCCCGAAGATTGGCTGACGCAGAAAAACTTCTGCATACGCTCGATACCGCTGCAAAAGAAGTTGGGCTACGTATTAACGAGGGTAAAACTAAAATAATGATGCAATCGGTGACAAGGACACCTGCACAACCGAGCATCAATGTGGGGGACCTCAACATCGAGTTCGTGAACAACTTCATTTACCTGGGTTGCAACTTGTCAAGGGACGCCAACGAAACTGACGAAATCAAGCGACGGATACAGTTAGCTAATAAGACTTTTTCCTCGGTTCTCCCCATAATGAAATCAAAGCATTGCACAGAAACACGAAGTTCCGCGTGTACAAAACAATTATACGACCAGTGCTATGCTATGACTGCGAAGCATGGACCCTAACTCAAGCCTCCGAAAACATGCTAGATACATTTGAACGTAAGGTTCTACGGCGAATTTTCGGTACAACCATGAGCTGTATGAAGTGTACGATGAGCTGCAAGTCTCGAAAATCGTCAAACTATAACGACTTCAATGGGCAGGGCAAAGGGATTATATTTATCAGAGTCTGCACGGCACCTTTTCAGAACCAACTCTATTGAAACCGGCAATACATTCACATTAGTTTAATTTCCGTACGCACAATTGAGAAAGCTCCGCGCACTCTCTCACTTAATCAAAAGAAAAGGCTGAGTACCCGCAATTTTTAGTATCGAATTGATTTAAGATATTCCCGACTACCAGATATTTATACCCCAGAGCCTAGACTTTTAGAATAGGGTATATTGTTTTTGTCACGACGGAAATATGTAACACCTTAAAGGAGGCTCCGGAGGTATAGCAATGTATATATATAAATGATCAGGGTCACCTCCTGATTCGATTAAGCCATGTTTGTCTGTCTGTTTGTCTGTCTGTTTGTCTGTCTGTCTGTTTGTCTGTCTGTCCGTCCGTCTGTCTGTCCGTTTGCACTATAACTTTCGATAGAATGAAGCTAGAGCTTTGAAATTTTGGTCAGATGTTGGAAGTATGATTTAGTTGGTTGGAATTGAAAATGGGCATAATCAGGCCAAGGGAACGCCTACCTCCCCTACATATGTAAAATAATTAGATGTATTTTTAACTCCCGATTAAATAAACATGAAAAGCTCTAACTATGGCAGATTGCTCGAGAGGGTAATTTTATACTCCCCTGGAAAAATAAAATCGATCAGTGGAAAACTACCGGTAATTTTCTTACAAAGAGCCCCGTACTACCCTACTTTTCAGGTTTTTTGCCTATAACTATTGAACCAATTGACGTAGACATCTGATTTTTGGCATGTAACCCTGAGGTGAGAAGTTGCTTGAGTCTTGAGTAAGTTGGGGATAATCAGATCAAAGGAACGCCTACCTCCCCTACAAAATTAAAAAAAAATTAAATATTATTTTAATTACGATAACTTCCGATGGAATAACACTAGCAAGTTGAAAATTTGGCAGAACGTTGGTAGTAAAATCCTGTTAGTTGGAATTGAAAACGGGCAAATGAAACTTCAAATAAGCGATAACTTTTGATAGAATGAAGCGAGCAACTTGAAATTTTGGTCAAATGTTTGTAGTTAGATTGAGTTAGCTTTCATTAAAGATGGGTTAGATCCAAAATAAGGAACCCCTACCTCCCCTAGAAATGAAATTTAAAATAACTGATAACTTGCGACAAAATAAAGCTAGCGACTTGATGTTTTGGTTTGTTGTAGGATCCAGGTGGCTAATATTGAAAATCCGACCAATGAAACCCCTGCTTTCCCTACAAACGAAACTTCAAATAAGCGATAACTTTCGATAGAGTGAAGCTAGAGACCTGAAATTTTCTTTTAAATTTTTGAAGAATGAACTAATTGGTTGGTGGCAGTGATGGGCAAGATCCGATCCAAGGAACCTACCCTACAAGTGAAACTTCATATAAGCAATAACTTTCGATAAAATTAAGTTAGTGACTTGAAATTTTGGTAAAATATTTGTACTGGGATCTAGTTGGTTGTTATTAAAAATGCGCAAGATTCACCAAATGAAATCTCTACCTCCCCTACAAGTGAGACTTCAAATGAGCAATGACTTTCGATAGAATGAAGCTAGCGACTTGAAAAATTCGACAAATATTTGTAGAATGGGTTAGTTAATTGATTTTTAGAATGGCCAAGATCCTCCTGAATGTGTACCAATCTCCCCTATAAACTGGCCATATAGGAAACTCATTTTAATGCATATGCTCGTTGCCAATTGGTACTTTTGGTATCACCACTAGGTCTGTACAAGTCAAGCTTCGGCCTGGTTTTAGCATACATATCTTTATGTTTGTATGCTTATCCAATTGCAATTCAACATTTCCCCCAAGTTTGTAACTCCTTCCACTCCACGTAGTTAAATTTTCTATTCATATCATAAAAACAGATTGCACACAACGATTTTTTTCCACAACCCTACACACACATTCCAACTGAACGATTGCGCATGATTCGCTCAAGTCAAGACGATATATCCGCCATTTGCAATTTTGCGGAATTTTCAATCAAAACAATGTTTCGATTGGAAAAATCGGAAAATATTAATGAAAACCTGCGTATTTTGTTTCCGGAATATAGTGGAGATATTGCATAAACTTTGAGTGAAGTGTCTATGGCTCAATTATGTCAAATATTGAGAACCTGGCACTTCTTTTAATAAATTAGATGGTCGCGTTTGTTTTGGAGTGCACTAAAAGTGATTTTAAATCAATGTTGTTAAATCCGACTATTGAGTTGGAAGTTTTTATGAATTAAAATTGAAAATTTATTGAGTAATAATACAAGTGCAGTGTTTTTTTTAGTGTTGCACAGAACCGTAGCACCGGATCCGCGGAACTGGTTCCTAACAGGAACCGACCCGACCGGCCCAAGAAAGAACTGGGAATGGATTCAAGAAAAACCGACAATCGGTTTCACTATACACGAAAATTGATTTTTAAAAAACCCGTTTAAATGGACTAGATCGGATCGGAGTGGAAAATTTATGATTCTTTGGACACGCTAGCATATGCAAAGCCTCACTTTAATTTGGACCGGAAGACTATTATTTTGGTTATATAATAACATATCTCTGTTACTGAAATCAATATCAGCGATTAGAAATCGATCTCATTTTTTTTTTATTAAACAACATGAAATAAATAGTTAATTTTATTTATATTCTTATGTGTAGTTTTTTCTCGAACACTTTGCTAAATTGCATTTTGTTTCAATTTTTATTAAATATTTTTAAAATATTAAGGAACTGTTTGATAAATTGCGAAATGTTAACTTATTAAACAGTTCTTTTCGAAATTCTCTTAATGTTTGCACCTGCGCAAAGGTATTGCAAAATGAAAATAATAACGCACACATGCCGACTTTGTGCGAAGAATTGACAATAAACACATAATTCTTTAAAAAATGATACAAAGTATCTACACTGCATGCAGATACATCGGAACATGGATATGTCTTTGGCTACCGACTGCGTGGAACCTGTTGTGTTGAAGATATCGACGTAAGTTTTATGAAGATCCCAGTATAGTTATACTGGATAAATTCATTCGACAAAACACGTCCCACGCTTTCGGTAGGCATAAGATGTACCGATGTATCTGCATGCAGTGTAGATACTTTGTATCATTTTCAAGACATACCGTCCCGCATAGTATACAGGAGAATACAAATTAACCCAACCGTTGCCCCGTGTGTGGATCAAGCGATCATACACTCTACATATTTATATGCGCCTGTGCTTCGTTAGTACGTCAATCCACGATCGATCGCGTCAAGCCGCGGTCTAGCTAAACACACTTACTATTAGATACTTAGATAGTACTCGTCTAAGTCTAAAGACGGTAAGCGCGACAACACAATTTTATTGCATTAACGTTTACGTTATCCGCGCTGCACAAACTGCATCATCTGCACTATTCTCCTCACTAAATCAGAATTGTGCACTGTTAGTTGATATATCATCGATCGTGATAGTACGCGGAATGCGCGATACAAGTACGGTCGTAAGTTCCTTACATCCACGGGAAAAACACGTTGGTGACCTTGGTGACACTGATTTCAGTCGGCTGGATGGGATTGGCCATCACAAGAAAGGGGTGGATCCGCCGCGGAAGTGTAGTCCAAGGTCCGTGGAGCAAGCATCTCTTTCGCACTGTCGCCGATGACGAAGCAACGCCCATCCATTGAACTTCTTCGACTCAACCGTCTCTCCATTGCCTGCATACGAGTGTGTGTGTATGTGTGTGTGTGAAGTTGAAGCTATTTCCCGACCTACCCCAACGATTTTCTTACTGAGTCAGGTTAGTGACTAATTGATGAAAACAAAAAGATTGCTGTGAAGGAGGAGCCATAGCGCTGTGCACGAGTGAGGGAGACAGGTTGTCTGGATGTGGCTGGTGTTGTGAGCAGATTTGAATCACGAGGGGATGGCAGTTGAATGATGTTGACTTGTTTTATGGGTGCCTGGTTGTTTAGTCAGTTCATGATGCGAAGTTTTTCGATTTTCGTGAGTTCCCTTTGATGACTGACTCGGATTGACTGAGGATCGGCCACTACATTCATATTTTATAATTCGGAAAAATGTTCAATGGGCTTGTTTCCTCTTCTGACCCCCGAGTAGAAAAACAGACATTTCGTGTAACGGACAGATTTTTAGGATGACCCCCAGCTATAAGACATATCCATGTCAAAAATGCGATAATAAAGTTTACTGCTTTGCAAAATGCGTTCATAAAGTTCCTCTGCTTTCTAAAAAACGATAAGAGAAAGTATATATGACAATGAATAAGAAAAAAAAACCCATTTTTCAACGTCCATGTTGGGAACCGGAATCGGTCCAAATACCCGGTTCTTCTGAGAATCGGACTCGGTAGAACCGGTTCTTCAAAACCCGGAGCCGCACATCACTAGTTTTATAGTGGACAACGGTCTGGAGTTTTCGCGGTAAGTGTTTTAAAGTGAAACTGTCAACCTGGAACAAATCGGTCGTCTCATTAAGTATGCTTTTATTTCCTTATATGTACAATTAAAAGTGTTTTATAAGTTTTGGACTTAAATGTTCACTACATCCTTCACAATGTGCGGTTATGTAAAAATTTTCCACAATTGTGAGTGTTTTGATTGAGAAAATATGATATTGCTTGTTGTGTGACAGTGCGTGAACATTTTTTTCGCTCTTTATTACGACCGACTGTTGTTTTCTCAAAAGATTATAGAATAATACGATAACTAGTGCTATTTTCTTACTATACGCAAAAAGAAATATGAGGAAACACGTAAATTTCATTTATAAATTCACAAAATACTGCTAAAACCGGGTCAGCTGACATAACTTGTCAAAAGCGGCACGAAAAAGTACTTCTTCCGGCGGGGGTTCCGGTTTGAATTGGAAATGGAATGTGTGAAATGTTTTGCCATCTTCCATGATTTGTGTACGTGTGTAGTGTATGATTGGCTGCTTTTGAAAACATGATAAGATCAGATAAATTGCAAGTAACATAGATTTAAAGTATTATATAACTGTAAGTGGAAAATAGAGTGTGGATGTATCGGACGGGATTTTAAGATGGGAAATAGATCGAAAAAATGATGATTCGTTTCCACAGCACATGAGACGAAGTTAGCGAAAATTAGTTGGTTATCATTCTGATTTCGGTCTTTTATGTAGATGCTTCGGTATGAGGCGTGTGCGTCGAATGTGTGAGTCAAATGCGTCTCTCTTTCACTTATGGATACATAAAGCTACGCCATCTCTGTTGTTCACTGTGGTTTACCAAATAAGTGATAAAGTATCAGGTACGCGAAAACCCGACCATTGTTATTGACCACGTGCTTATCGTGGAACTAAAACGCGATTTAACTAAATCGTGTAAGGGCCTTCGTCCACAGACGCAAGGTGACTGCGATCCAACTTTACAACGAGTTGCATGGGTGTTGCACAGGAGTCGCATTACAATCGGACACGTGTTATTGCGTGGAACCTCGTCCACTGGTGCGACTGTAACGCAACTCGGACGCGACCAACTACAATACGACTTGGTTGTCCGGTTGCATGTCGACTTTCGTGCGACTTTTATTTGGTTGCTGGTGTTTTGATTTTTGAGTGAGCATGAATTTCAGCTGTAAGTGAGGGATTTTTGTATGTACGCGAGGCGAATATATGATAAGTGAATGATAAGCTATAAACGCAATTTTTGTGTTGGCACACGAGATGTCTAGAGTCGTGCATTGTACGATGGTTTTCCCACTAGAACAAGGTGGCCATTCTGGGGTGGGCAACCCCAAATTTTTTTTTTTTTAGTTTTTGACCTCAGATTCGGAATCAGCGACCCAAAATTACCTTATAGTTCCAACCAGCCCGATTGGACGAGTGCTTCCCCACGAAAACAGTGTGGCCATTCTGAGGTGGGCAACAGCAAAACTTTTTTTCTTTTTTGACTTCGGATTCGGAATCAGCGACCCAAAATTATCTTATAGTTCGAACCAGCCCGATCAGACGAGTATTTCCCTAAGAAAACAGGGTGGCCATTCTGAGGTGGGCAACCCCAAAATTTGTTTTTATTTTTTTGACTTCGGATTGGGAATCAGCGACCCAAAATTACCTTACAGTTCGCACCAGCCCCATCGGACGAGTATTTTCCCACGAAAACAGGGTGTCCATTCTGGGGTGGGCAGTCCCAAATTTTTATACCCTATACTTTCAGTATAGGGTATATTGTTTTTGTCACGACGGAAATATGTAACACCTTAAAGGAGGCTCCGGAGGTATAGCAATGTTATATATAAATGATCAGGGTCACCTCCTGATTCGATTAAGCCATGTCGGTCTGTCTGTCTGTCTGTCCGTATGTCTGTCTGTCCGTCCGTATGTCTGTCTGTCTGTCCGTTCGCACGATAACTTTCGATAGAATGAAGCTATAGCCTTGAAATTTTTACTAAATGTTGGAAGTATGATCTAGTTGAAATGGGCATGATCAGGCCAAGAGAACGCCTACCTCCCCTACATATGTAAAATAGTTAAATGTATCTATAACTCCCGATTAAATAAACATGAAAAGCTCTAGCTTTGGTAGATTGCTCGTGATGGTAATCTTATACTCCCCTGGAAAAATAAAATCGATCAGTTGAAAACTACCGGTAATTTTCTTACAAAGAGCCTGTACTACCCTACTTTTCATGTTTTTTGTCCATAACTGTTGAACCAATTGATGTAGACATCTGATTTTTGGCATGTAACCCTGGGATGAGAAGCTGCTTAGGTTTTGGTAAGTTGGGCATAATTAGATCAAAGGAACGCCTACCTCCCCTACAAAATTAAAAAAATTAAATATTATTTTAATTACGACAGAATGACACTAGCAAGTTGAAAATTTGGCAGAATGTTGGTAGTAACGTCTTATTAGTTAGTACTGAAAATGGGCAAGATCCGACCCAAGGAAGCCCTACCTCCCCTACAAATGAGACTTCAAATAAGCGATTACTTTTGATAGAATGAAGCTTGAAATTTTGGTCAAATGTTTGAAGTGAGATTGAGTTAGTTGGCATTAAAGATGGGTTAGATCCGACCTAAGGAACCAATACCTTCCCTAGAGATGACACTACAAATAAGCAATAACTTACGACAAAATAAAGCTAGCGACTTGAAATTCGGCCAAATGTTTGTAGTAGGATCCAGTCGGCTAATATTGAAAATACGTAAAATCCCACCAACGAAACCCCTACTTCCCCTACAAATGAAACTTCAAATAAACGATATCTTTCGATAGAGTGAAGCTAGAGACTTAAAATTTTGTTTGTATATTTGTAGGGTGATCTAATTGGTTGTTGGCAATGATGGGCAAGATCCGACCCAAGGAACCCTTTCCTCCCCTGCAAGTGAGACTTCAAATAAGCAATAACTTTCGATGGAATGAAGCTAGCGACTTAAAAAATTCAACAAATATTTGTAGAATGGGTTAGTTAATTGATTTTGAGAATGGTGAAGATCTCCCAGAATGAGTGCCAACCTCCCCTATAAACCGACTATATAGGAAACTCACTTTTAATGCATGGTCGTTGCCAATTATTACTTTTGGTGTCACCACTAGGTCTGTACAAGTCTAGGGTATATACGCTTCGGCCTGGTTTTTTCTTTTTTTTGACTTCGGATTCAGAATCAACGACCCAAAATTACCTTCTAGTTCGAACCATGGCGATGGGCTATTGTCTGTAGCAGACTTGATACGTGCTTTTACGCGAGTGGCACTCGTGGTCATGATCGCATATGTGTAGTTTCACTATAATGTGAACGTTGCGCGAGTATGTTTCAAGTGAAGATAATTTTGATGGGAAGCACTCGCTGTTTTCATGGGGAAATACTCGTCCGATCGGGCTGGTTCGAACTATAAGGTAATTTTGGGTCACTGATTCCCAATCCGAAGTCAAAAAAGAAAAAAAAAATTCGGTGTTGCCCACCTAAGAATGGCGACCCTGTTTTCGTGGGGAAATACTCGTCCAATCGGGCTGGTTCGAACTATATGGTAATATTAGGACGCTGATTCCGAATCTGAAGTCAAAAAAGAAAAAAACATTTTAGGGCTGCCCACCTCAGAATGGCCACCCTCTTTTCGTGGGGAAATACTCGTCCAATCGGTCTGATTCCGAATCTGAAGTAAAAAAAAACCAGGCCGAAGCGAAGTGGAAGCAGGAAAAAGGAAGCAAGTGTAAGTCAAAAAAGCCGAAGCAGCGGTGAGCGATAGATGCAAAGCGAACCGAAACTTAGGCAAATGATTGGTGGAAACCAAGCAGTAATAAGAGAGAGAACCAAAGTGAACCGAAGGGGTGATAAGCAAGGACAGCAAATGGAAGCTGGAATAAGTGAGAAAATTGGAACAGTGATAAGCAAAGAAGGTGAAGCAGTGACAAACGAGGGAATCAAAGCGAAGCAAAAAAACCAAGCCAAGCAAATCACTAATAAAGGTTCTAAGATTAGTTTTTCGTGCGAAGTCACATAAAAAAACTGTCAAAAATTGTGTTCCCACGAAAGATTTTCGCTCTGTCAGTGCTAACATATATCATTCAAAGGGACATTATTAGGAGAAATTTTCACGCGAAAAAAATTACTTTGTACTTTATTTCGCTTGAAAACCGGTCCTTGGAGTAGAAGGTAAAATCATGTGTCGTGTAGATCGCCGCGGTAATGTGCTGTGTGCAAGTCTACACTATCACTTTTTCGTGGAAGAGATGAGTGTAACATTTTCGCACGAAGAGGTTAATACCAGCCTTAAGCGAGGAAAGCGAAGCAAAGCAGTGATGAGGAGAGAAATATTAAATTCAGAATAAAACGTTGATAAGAAGAAATGTTAGATAGAAAAGAATATGACACCGGACATGTGCACGGGTTTTGGCAACAGCCGTCAAATAGTAGGCCGGTTCACTGACCTGCAACCCTGGTTTCAGGCTTGTTGTATAGATGGTCTTATGTGCACGTATTTCTTGAGCCGTCGTTGAGCAAGAAAACAACCAATTGAAAGCAACGAGATTAGTAGTAGCACGGATAGTGAACAAACGAACGCTATGCAAACTTTTCTCTTGAAACGTCAAAATAAGCGGCAATAAACAAACACTTAAATGCCGTAATATAGTACCATCAAGACTAAATCGTGCGACAACAAGGAAATATTCATAAAGGTTTGATTCACATTCACAGTGGGGAGAGAATTTCACACATGGAACACGTACCTGTGAAAACCAAATGTTCCGTCGAGATTTGTGTTTTTCTGCAAAAATGCAACCACGTTGCGGAATGTCAGTTCTAGTGCGTTAACAGCTAATAACGAAGTGTTTTGTTAATTACCCTGTTTGCAGTTTCGGTTCCTCCTTGAAATTGCAATTTGTTCGCCCGAAAATTAAAATTCAGCACGTTACTATTTTGCTTTAACACCTAGTGGGGTTTAGCGCGTCAACTACTCCTGTGCAACAAGGAACTCTGTTCTGGCCAATGGGACGCATCTTCTCCCATGACTTACCCAGCGACGCACAGACTTTCGCCCCAGATCAGCGCCATGAGACTTTCGGACGCCCCATTGGTCGGACGTCACTGGAAATGGGATCCGATTTTATAGCATGTCTAGCAATGCAGTTGTCACCCTTGCGCAATATGTGACCTATCCACTGCCGTTTTCACCTGCGTATCAATTCGTCGATTGACGAGTGACCCGTACGCCGACTCAGCTCTTCATTTAAGCAGCACAGAGAGTACCAAAGAGCGTAACAAGCCCAGTTTGGTGTTAATACTAAGACAATTGCTTTACCAGATTTGGTAACCGTGCCGAATGCACATTTAGGCAAGTTAGGACGAGCGATGTCCTGCTTCGTACCACCATTTTCGGCAACAATGCCTCCTTGGCAGACGAACTTGTCCAGTCTGCACAGACTGTCAATTGATTTTAATATCAAAAGGAATAGGATTTCTTATTCGTAACGGCGGGATAAGAACTTTGGTTTTGTTGATGTTAATCTTTAGCCCAACCTTGCTCGTCTCTCGATATCTAAAGCCATGGAGTTTAGGTCCGATTTTGTTAGAGAGTAGGCATTTGTCGGTAGCGTAATCAAGATGTTGCAAACAATATGTAAAGGTGTATCGAATTTCTCTCTGTGGTCCGGATAGGGCTGCATGCTACACCCGCCAATCACTACGAGGAATAGGTGAGAGAAAGCACCTCTGCCGAACTCCATTCTGAATCTCAAAGTTCCCCGACAACTTACCTTTATGTATAATCATCGGTCGACTTAATAATAGCCACAATTTTCTCAGGGATGCCTCCCCTGTGCAAAGCCGCCCATATATAATCGCGATCTACCTCTACACTATCGAAAGTCTTCTCGAAATCAATGAAAAGCGAGTGAAGCTGAGAATCGCACTCGGTGCATTCCTGGACGCAAGGTGCTAATGAATCGATCGGATCGAAAGTCGGCTTGCTCTTCATCAATTGTGCTTTCTAAGGGATTGTTTTGTCTTCCAGGACAATTTTAGCTATTATTTTGGCAAAGGCAGGAAGCACGCAAATGCTTTTTTAATTATTACAGTCTGTAAGGGTGCCCTTTTTGGGAAGTTTGATGATCAATCCTTCCTTCCACTCAGTTGGAAAGATCTCTGTGTTCTACGCTTTATCAATAAGTGGATGCAACTCAGCATTCATGCTTGGCGCTGCATCACAAAGTTCAGCAGGAAAGCCGTCTAGTTTTTAGACCTTACCTCGACAATTTCCTCTTTAGTCAGTGCAGTTGAGCGTATACGCGCATTTTGATGTTTAGCTAATTAATTATCTATATGAGGGGGAGCTTCACCAGGTGTTATGTGGGGAAACGTTCTTTTCACCGCCTCATCTGATTATCCCCTAAGATAAGTAGCTTTCCATCACTATCCTACACTGGATGTTGCTAGGAGTCACGACCATATTTAAACTCCTTAATGACACCGTATACGTCCTTGAAGTTATTGTTTCTTGCGGCTTCTTCTGCCGAGGCGAGAGAGTTAGTATACCCTCTTTTATCGCATCGCACAATACGTTGAACTTCTCGAGCTTCCTAACGATAAAGGAACTCGCTGCTACCTCGATTACCGTTTGACTTTTGAGCTTAACCTACCTTCAGTTGCTTGCTTTCAACAATCCGCTATCATGATACGTCGAACATCCAAGGCCTATGCCGGCAATCCGGGTTTATCCCGACGATGATATCTGCGCTGCCGATATACGTATTTTTGATGAGACTAGCTATCTAAGCTGCTTTTCTGCGCAAGGCGGTCCTTGTGTTATTGAAAGACAGCTAGATTTTTTAGTCGGTCGGTGTCGAATTTGCGACCCCTGGATCTTTCGTCGCTAGGACGGCGCACGGCAGAAATACGCAATCGAAATTAGCGATCATAAGATAATGGTCTCTTCCCATCCCAATATCGGCGCCCCTCTTATTTCGCGCGTCCAAAAAGCAACTTTTGTATCTTTTACTAATGGCAAAGTTGTCGTCCTCATTTTGTATTCTGTGCCGATCAACTGGCCCTCTGTTGATCTGAGGTGATTTTGTGGCAGTCTGTATGCTCAAGTATAATCCCACCGAAGAAGAGACCGTGAAAGTTGCCGAACTCTACAAATCTTTCACCATTGTCATTACTTTCACCAAGGCCGTTTCTTCCCATCATATGACTGAGTCCCTTGTTATAAGTACCTAGCAAGACTTGGAAATTGGCGAATATCAAAGCGGTTTCAGACCTGGTCGCTCCACAACCGATCAGCTCTTCTCAGTCAAACTGATACTCCAGAGGTGCTGGGAATACAACGTAAACGTATACCAAATCTTTGTCGACTTCAAGCAGGCATACGACAGTATCGATCGTGGAGTACTGTACAACATCATGCTGCAATTTGGTATACCAGCAAAATTAGTGCGACTGACAAAGATGACGATGACCAACTCCGTCTCACAAGTCAGGATCCAGAATAGACTTACTGATCTATTTGAAACACGCACTGGTTTGAAACAGGGCGATGGACTGGCACCGACGCTCTTCAACCTAGCACTGGAATACCTTATTCGGGCCATGAATATGGACAACAGCAAGACGCTACTCATCAAGTCGACACAATTAGCAGCGTACGCCGACGACATCAACATCATGTCCCGAAGATTGGCTGACGCAGAAGAACTTCTGCATACGCTCGATACCGCTGCAAAGGAAGTTGGATTACGTATTAACGAGGGTAAAACTAAAATAATGATGCAATCGGTGACAAGGACACCTGCACAACCGAGCATCAACGTGGGGGACCTCAACATCGAGTTCGTGAACAACTTCATCTACCTGGGTTGCAACCTGTCAAGGGACGCCAACGAAACTGACGAAATCAAGCGACGGATACAGTTAGCTAATAAGACTTTTTTCTCGGTTCTCCCCATAATGAAATCGAAACATGTGCACAGAAACACGAAGCTCCGCGTGTACAAAACCATTATACGACCAGTGCTATGCTATGGCTGCGAAGCATGGACCCTAACTCAAGCCTCCGAAAACATGCTAGACACTTTCGAACGTAAGGTTCTACGGCGAATTTTCGGGGCTGTTTGCGATCGAGATGGATGGCGCATCCGGTACAACCATGAGTTGTATGAAATGTACGATGAGCTGCAAGTCTCGAAAATCGTCAAACTACAACGACTTCAACGGGCAGGGCATGTACAAAGAATGGACGATGATCGCATGCCTAAGAGAGTAATGAATGCAGAACGAGTCGACGGAGCGAGACTGCGAGGACGACCGAGATCTCGTTGGGAGAGCTCAGTAGGTGTGGATGCCGCGCAGCTGCTGGGCTCCCAAAATTGGAGGACGCGGTCACGTGACCGAGATAATTGGAGGACAATGATCCAGGCGGCCAAGGCCCGACGTCGGGCAGTCGCGCCACGATGATGATGATGAAGACTTGGAAAACAAGCCTTTAAGCAACATCACGGAATACCTTGCAAATTGTCATCGGGTAATGCGTCGAGTATCAATCTCACTTCACTTAGTTTTCATGGATTTCGAGAAGGCTTTCGGCAGTGTTGATCAGGAATCTACATATGTAAGCAGCTATGGAGGCATCCCTAAAAACTTTGTTACTATTAAAGGTGTGTGCAAGGCGCCGTTTCAAAGCTGCGGTTTAACAAGCTGTTTGAGCAGCGGCACTCGCTTTCTATAAAGGCAAACAACCGGCACCACCGCTGTTTTTAAATACAATCTCACAGCTCAGCAAACCGGCAGCTTTTCACGGATTTCCAAAAGGCTTTCGGCGGTGTGGATCGGGAATCTATGTTAGCGGCTCTGGAGGGATCCCTATGAAGCTTATGGCTATTGAAGGTTGTATATAAGGTCTAGGGGGACTTTTAGACTGGGAGTGGCTGTCGTCAAGGGTATCCCCTCTCCAATCCAATTTCAATCGCGTTCGGTGTCCGTGGTCGTTCGGTCACTGCTCTACGATACTAATCTAGAGCTCGGAGTTCAAATCTCGGCGCGATCGAAACTGCCTGTGGGTACTAATAGAACTCCCCCTGTGCTCCGAGCTTGTCAGTATAAAGACGGCGCGGATAGGAGGTGCATGCTAGCAATTGCAGTTGATCGAAACGTCATCATGCCATGGAAATGCTGGAAATGTTGACGCTCCCATGCCCCTGAAGGGATCAAGGCAATTAACAACAACAACTCTATCCAGATTACGCAGTAGAAATGAATACATCTTATCTGCAACATCTTGACTACGCTGACGACGTATGCTTGCTCTCTGACAAAAACATAGATCTGAACGGGATGGCTTTAGATCTCGAGAAGGAGTCCCCTACCCCTATTGTGAAATATTAACGCCAACAAAACCAAGGTGGTTGTGCTGCCAACTAAAAATCCGACCCATTGGTATTATGGACAGCTTGTGGATAAATTCGACTACCTAGGTGGCAGTACATATTTCCAAAGAAGCCCGTCGTTAAGACCAAAATGGGCCTATTTCGCTCCCTGGGGTTGTCTGTGTTATTGCAAGGGAGCAGAACATGAAAACTTTCCGTAAATAATACTAGTGAGGTACAATATTTCGCCGACTCTTGTCTTTGTCGAATTTGAAAAATTTTCTGGCCTAGAACAATATTAGCGAGTAAACACGTGAACATCTCGCCGAATTTGAATGTGAATACAATAACAAATAAATAAATAAATAAATAACTGGCGCAACAGTCCAATTTGAACCACGGCCTCGAGATGAGTTAGCATCATCTCATTTTCTAGATCGTGACGGTTTTTGTGCAGAGGTATGTGATCAGCAACACGCTCAACCGAGTTATTTACCCCATAATGGGTACTCATTTAACAGCTGAGTGGGCTCATAGTCCGACACGTAAATCCCCGGAATCGAACCGAGGCCCAGTGCGTTGAAGGCGAACGTGCTAACCGTTGCGCCATCCGGACTATCGAATACAATAACAATAGCATTATATTCGCCGAACGAAACAGGCAATGTTCCCATCTATCCATTTCCCGAGGACTTTTTCGCCGAATATTGCTGCGCGTCTTATGGAAAAAGCATTAAGACGACAAAAGTTGCATTCGGCGAATATGTTCAGAGCTGTTCCCATGAGGAATGGGAACGGGCGAAAATATTCGCCGAATTTGATGGAAATGTACCTTTTCATATGGAGGTATGTTTTCAAACGAGGGTCAACCATTGAGAGAAAATGTATATGCTACGAATCTATTTCAATCGTCTTGCATTTCACACAAATTTCCAGCAGATAGATGATGGGTAATTTGAGTTGAGTTGTTGTTTGTTTGGGTTTTTTTTGGTTTGTTTTCGATTTTATGACACCAGGTCAGAAAATAATGAAATAAGGACAAATGGATATTTTTTTGTGAGGTGTTAGATCGAAATGCAATCAGATGTAAGTATGATTGATTAAAATGTAACTGTTTGAGCTATGTAGGTATATTATAGATAGATATATTAGTATAAAGATGTAGGTATATTATTTAACCCATATTTTCGTATTATAATTTGCTTATCGATGTATACATTTAGGTAGGCAATTGATTCTAAAACGTAAAATTTTTTTTGGAATTTTGGGCATTTATTCATAGATTTATTCATATAACTAAATTATTCAAAATATTGGCCATCAGCAGCGATAACTTTCTCCCATCTTTCGGGAAGTCTACGAATTCCGTCGCGAAAAAAATCTTGGGGTTTCGATGCTATCCATGAATCGAGCCAGTTCTTAGTATCCTCATATGAAGTGAAGTGCTGATCAGCCAACGCATGAGTCATCGAAGCGAACAAATAGTAATCGGATGGAGCAATGTCAGGGCTATACGGCGGGTGGGGTAGCACTTCCCATTTGGTTGTTTCCAGGTACGTTTTCACGACTTGCGCAACATGAGGGCGAGCATTGTCATGCTGAAGAATTATTTTGTCGTGCCTTTCAGCAAATTGTTGCCGTTTTTCACGCAATGCTCGACTCAAACGCATCAATTGCAGTCGATAGCGCTGCCCGTCAATGGTTTCATTCGGTTTTAGCAGCTCATAATAAAGAACACCGATCTGGTCCCACCAAATGCAGAGCATAAGCTTGGAACCATGAATATTTGGCTTCGCGGTCGATGTTGATTGGTGCCCGGGCGGTCCCCATGATTTCTTTCGCTTTGGGTTATCATAATGAATCCACTTTTCATCGCCGGTCACAATACGATGCAAAAAACCCTTCCGTCTTTGCCTTTGAAGCAGTTGTTCGCACATGCAAAAGCGCCTCTCAACATCTCTTGGCTTCAACTCGTACGGAACCCAGTGGCCTTGCTTTTGGATCATTCCCAGTGATTTTAACCGCTTCGATATGGCTTGCTGAGTCACTTCCAACGAAATTGCCAACTCTTTTTGAGTTTGGCACGAATCTTCTTCGAGTAATTTCGTCAATTCTTCGTCTTCAAACTTTTTTGGCTGGCCAGGTCGCTCTTCGTCGGTAATGTCGAAATTATCATTTTTGAACCGATGAAACCACCGAAAACACTGTGCACGCGAAAAAGCATCGTCACCGTAAACTTCCACGAGCAATTTATGACTCTGAGCTGCAGTCTTCTTAGCAAAATAATGTCCAAGTAAAACTTCCCGCAAATGTTGTTTTTTCGTGAATTTTCGAAACTTTCCATGGTCCGGTAAAATACGTTGTCAACAATCAACACGAAATGTTTATACTGACATTGACAGCTTATAAATACAAACTTCAAATGGTATGTATGTCAAAGATGGACTACCATTGGTTTATCGGTGTTGCCATCTCTAAAAAAAGTCTCATTATTAAGTTGTAGGCCATACTACAAAAAAGATCTTATTAATCTCTGCCGTATGATCAATATTTTCAATGGGTGCGTTCCGTGAAAACCCTAAACGTTCTAAGTTGCTTTGAATTCAGTTCAATTTCAGGTGGAGATGGCATGTAAAATACCAACTAGTGAAATGAATCAGAAAATTGTTCTGGTTGATTTCCCTTTTTATCGTTTGACATGCATTTGCTAAATACTTGAAACATAATTGCAACGTTGAGAATCCTGAACCTAGGCAATGTATGGCATGTACCCGAAACGTACAATTGGTGTAATTATTCATTTTGGAGTCATTTTGATTTCGGTGTCAGATGGAAAATAACGACACGAATCTGCGACGAGCGAACTTAAACAGCCATCATATAGACACTTCGCCGCATGGGGCCGAATTACGGGTTCAGTATAGAAAGGTTTAGAGGCGGATGGCGGAGAAAGAAGTTTATTTCAGCTAATTCATTTTCAACTCTGATCCAGATGTGATCACATACAAGACCTGGATGAAAATTGGTCTCTCATTTTCTATCTACTGATTAACAGATACAGTGTCTACAAAGAACAGATACAGTACCAACTGACCAACAGATACAGTATCTACTGAGCGACAGATGCAATATATATTGGCTAACAGACACAGTATATGCTGAGCAACAGACTCATTATCTATTGACCAAAAGATACAGCCCCTATTGAGCAACAGATAAAGTATCTACTGAGAAACAGGTAGATACAGAGACTCAAAAAGCCTTCAGCAATAGTCTATTTCATTTGTCTCTACACTGAGCAAACAACATGCATCGCACTTTATTCCCGTCTAATCTAATTTTTTATGCGACGGGCCATAAACAAGAAATTTTCCCCACTACACAAAAATTTGGATGTACGTACCTATAATTCTAGGCTGCATGTAATGTATTCCTTCACAAAACCACAATTCCATGTTGGTACATATTTGCATATTACTTGTACTTTATTCACTTAAACTAAAATAAAAAAAATCCATACAATGTACGTGACATACGTACAAATTAATTGATTTACAGCATTTACATAGATAGAGTTCCAAACAATCTATTGTAAATTAAAGTTCGCTTTCGTGTGATCATTGCTTTCATCCATAAATTTCATCATCAAATTGATTTCCCAATGCAAAACAATAACAAGTCAAAAACCATAACCCAGTAATACGTATGTACTTGCGGTAGAAAAATGCATACCCGATATCTACTGATCTCTTCAATAAAGACAATGCTTTCAAAAAAAAGGTCTCATAACTAAAATAACAACACTACGAATTAACAATACCTACGCATATTATTACCAAATGACAACAAACAGACAAAGGGTAATTTTCTGTTTACGGGTCCATGGGCAAATATGTATCTTTGTAGCAACCCACCATTCTTCATGCCTTCCGTGTGTGTCGGCAACGAAATTTACTTGGTAGTTGTTGGTATATTAGTCCTAATGTTCAAGGACATTACCGCGGTAATGTTCAAATTCGGCGAGATGTTCACGTGTAAACGCACGCTTAAATGAAACCGGAAAATAGAGGGCTACGCTCGCAATCCGAGGGTTTTGTAGTGTCCCATGCCAATAGGCGATGAACTCTGTCCTATTCTTGGAGATGCTTAACCATTCATATTAAGACAATATTGCAAATTGTATGTTTGCATAAAAAATATTGAAAATGAATTGTTTGAATAATTATAGAGAATAGAGTCAGCGACTAGCATGCCCCCCCCTTCCCCTTCTCTCCTACCAATCTTTACCCTTTTGAAAATGGTTAACTCCAGTTCGCGGAAAACAAAATGCAAGTATGTTGTACTCGTAGTACTAGTAAGTAGTACAAGAGACCTGTTATGTGCATTTTTTGTATGGATGATATCAAAATGACCAAATATTGTATAAATGAATGTACTACTATTAAATATTACGTGATTATTACTTGGAATTTGGAGATATTATTGCACATGGTGTTGATTATCGTCGGCCATCAATATTTTCGACCTCGGATGAATTTGATAAATGCAGCGGTGTGCTAACTGAAACAATAGAAATATACTATTATTAACCTATTTTGAGGAGATATCCAAATTCCATAATTTTTTTTTTGTTTTCTGTGCTAGTTGAAAACCATCTTCCTGTATGTTTTCATATTTCTAAGTGTAACGGTCTCGAAATGGTAAGGGGGGTGGGACAAAATATAATCTCATATTTTCCCCTCTGCCTCTTTTCCCGTTTCTTTAAATTTGATGAAGACCCCCAAAATGGAATGTACTCAGTAGTACCTTTCTCATGATACCCCACTTGCCCATATCAGATGAAAGAAAAATTTGACCTTAATTTCCCCGCTATGGGAACCTCCCCTTAAAGCAGCAGCCCACCTACCTCCCCCTTTAAACTTCTCTCCCCTACCACTCCTATACCACCAATCTCCACCCTTTCAGAAATTGTTAACTCCAATTCACTTTATGAAAAACAATAAACAATATTCAAGTATGCAGTACTCATAGTACTAGTACGTAGCAGAGGCCGGTTTTGTGCATTTTTTGTATGGATAGCATCAAAATCTCGAAATTTAAATGAATGTACTATTATTAAATATTATTTGATTGTAATGAACCTTGGAGACATTATTGCCTATGTTGTTGGTTATCATTGGCCATAAATATTTTTGACCTCGGGTGCACTTAAGGGATGCAGGGGTGTGCTAACTGCAACTATAGAAATTTACTATTATTAACCTTTTCTGATGAAATTTCAAAATTCTAGAAATCTAGGTTTTATACGCTAGTAAAATAGCGCTTTTCTGTAAATTTTCATATTTCTAAGTATAATGGTCTCGAAATGCAAGGGGGGGGGGGGGGACAAACTCGGATGACATATTTTCCCCTCCCCCTCTTTTCCCGTTTCATCAAATTTGAAAAAAATTCCAAAAATGGAATGTACTCGACGTTACCTTTCTTATGATACCCCACTTGCCTGTACCAAACGAAAAAAAAAATTTCGACCTTCATTTCCCCTCTATGGTTATGGTTATGGTTATGGTTAAAGTTGACCTATTACGACGATTCGCTTTCTCCGGCGAATTATAGTAATTTTACACATTCCTTCAAAATTTTATGTATTCAGCTTCAGCCGTTCGTGAGATATTCCATGGACAGACGGACAGACAGACATTCGACCGATTTCATAAGGGTTTTGTTTTTAATACAAAACCCTAAAAATGAAGTGCTGAATCGGCGTACAGGCCAGATGATTGACAATCAGAGTTTTGATATGCAGGCGAAAATGGCAGTGGCTTACATTGCGTAAGGGCCATAACTACTGTACTGGAAGTGTTATGAAATGAAACGCCAATGAACTCAACTACACAATTTACGCCGACGTTTGGAACGTCCTTGAATCGCCGATCGGTGGCCGACAAGTGTGTGTTGTTGGGTGTGACATGGAACGAGATTAGACCTATTGCCTGATGGCAAATTCGATGGCTAATTAGAGAAGTTGACGCGCTATATCCTACTGGGATATAAGGCAAACTAGTTGAATTATATCACAGCAGCACTAGCCGATCTGATTAGTCAAATGCGTTTCCAAATATTCGAGGGCATCAGTGCGGCGCCTCGCGTCGTGGCAAATAAAACTGAAGTTGTATGTTACGTATTGATAGTGAGTCAATTGACCAATGTGGTTGCATTTCCAAGCCTCTCACTTAGCTACACATCCACTGACCAAACTCTTCTTGCTAGATTTCTGATAATCAAGCTTCCAGTTTCAGACATTTGGGAACTTAATAACTTAGTTATCTTCGAGGTAGAACACGTCTAAATAATATATGAATATAAGCTGTCTACTTCAAGTAAGCTTTCTTCCTTAGATCTCATTGCATACGCAGTTTTTATTTGCTAAGTTACAAATGCCTTTGCCTAATGAAAAATCCGACAGTTTTTAACGCCCTGCGCTCCGGCTCCATTCCTACTGATTGCAGTAGTTTTCGATAAAAAAAGGGACTTATGTCGGACTATGAGCTCACTCAGCTGTTAAATGAGTACCCATTTATTGGGTAAATAGCTCGGTTGAGTGTGTTGCTGATTCCACACATCCACACAAGACACACCGTCATGATCTAGAAAATGAGACGATGCTAACTCATCTGGAGGCCTTGGAGATTGGACTGTTGCGACAGTTATTTATTTTTAATGTTGAGATCCCCGATGGTAATGTTCGATTGTGGTGGCGTCCTAGTCCTTGATTGCATCATTATTTTCGTTTTGCCCTTGTTTATTCGTAGTTCAACTTCTTTTGTTTGTTGATCGACCAGGCCTCCACCAGGCCACCTTTACACTCTCCAGTTGATTCTGTTTTCTAGAACTTTCTACAGTATTTTATAGGACGTACAGATTAGCGAGAGGCCTCTATAGTTTTCACACCGAAGCTTATCCCTCTTCTTGCATATGGGGCGGATAGGCTCCCGCGCCAATCCTTTACAACGATTTCGTTCTGCCGCAAGGAGCGTATAAGGTGTTATCGAGGAGTTAGTGGTTGTAACTCCTGCCAACACCCGGTAAAAGATAGTAATGAAAAACTACTTACTCAGAGGAAGGTCAGATGAGGCGAAGGAAGGAACACTTCGTCACTGTCTTGAACCGTGTAACTTCTGGTGAAGTTCCCTCTCATGTAGATAATTTAACTAAACAAAATGCGCGTATACGGTCAACTGCACGGACTAAAGAGAAAATTACCTCTGCAATTATTGCACTAAAACGAGGAAAGGCCGACGGACTCGACGGTATTCTTGCCGAACTTTATTAAGCAGCGACAAGCATAACTGCCGAGCTGCTGCACTGAACTTGTTGATATAGCGTGGAACACAGATACCTTTCCCACTGAGTGGAAGAAAGGATTGATCATTGAACTTCCGAAAAATGATGGTCTTGCAGACAATAATTTGAAAAGCACGTGCCTCCTGCCGTTGTCAAGATAGTAGCTAAAATTGACATCAAAAGACTAAAAGTTAATTTAGGAAGCAATTTCTTTTGCAGCTATCCAGGTCAAGGATAGTTAACCCGAGCTTTTGTGCAAATAAAAACGATGTATCTGACTCATACAGCATGTATATTATTTGACATGAAATGGATTTGATCTCAGAGAAAGTTTGGATTTTAAGTGGTGACATAATTCCACTCTTTGAAAAATATTAAAAATATACTTCATTCTATTGCATCAAGAGCGAGCATTAAACCTATCAAACGCAACTGTGCTAGAAGAAACTAATTGATTCCGAGTAGTTTCCTAATATTTCGACAAAAATGACTTTTCCAATTTGAAAAAGTGTGGAGTTCGATTGATTCTAATTGAGGTCAACTGAGGTGAAAATAGAGTGGACATCGTGGAATGAGCGAACTTCTTCTACCAACCGCTAGATGCGTCCTAAATCAAAGCTTTACTCGTGCTCTATCCAGGTCAGGATCTCCTCTCCATAAATCACTGGCTTAAGCGCCAATCTATATAGGGTATCATTGTTGTTGTATTGCGTGTTATTTCACTAACCTATACAGGTTAAGAAAAGCAAAAGAACGCGCCTATTGATGAAGAGCAGGCTGTGTTTCGATATGGATTCTCCTGAGTCGACCACATCAACACCAAACGAAACATCTCCGAGCAATGCGTTGAGTATGATTCTCTGCATCATCATCTCTGCTTTTTATGATAAAGAAGCCTTTGCTGGTGTGAACTGAGATTCTTTATGGATGGCTTTGCGCAGGAGAGGCATGTCGCGTTCTGCATAAATGTCAGGTGTCTGAGGACTTTGAGATTGGGAGTGCAGTTCGACAAGGGTACATTTTCTCACCGATCCTATTCCTCATTGTAACAAGAGTTACATGCAGCCCTATTTGGACTAGACAGAGGAATCGAAATGAGAGAATTCTCCTAATTTTTGCAAAACAGAAATATTCAAAAAAAAAAACTGCTGGGACCTTCAGGGACCCCAGTGTGCAATCTGATTGTTGACTCTGGTACAGAGCTACCTAAATTACAATGACAGCAACACACCTTAATTATAAATAAAAATAAATAACTGGCGCAACAGTCCAATTTGAACCACGGCCTCGAGATGAGTTAGCATCATCTCATTTTCTAGATCGTGATGGTTTTTGTGCAGAGGCATGTGGTCAGCAACACGCTCAACCGAGTTATTTACCCCATAATGGGTACTCATTTAACAGCTGAGTGGGCTCATAGTCCGACACGTAAATCCCCGGAATCGAACCGGGGCCCAGTGCGTTGAAGGCGAACGTGCTAACCGTTGCGCCATCCGGACTACCTTAATTATAATACATTAATTATAATTATACAAATAATTATTTTGAAAAATAATAACGGAAAGAAATTGCTGGGGTCGTTAGGGACCGTGTGTAATTCGAGGGTTAACGTTTGCACAAAGCAACCTAAATTACAAAGGCAAGTAAACAACTTACGATAATTATTAACAATCAAAACTAAAATATGAAAAACCGAAGGTCCGAAACGTATATCCCCTAGACTTGTACACACTTAGTGGTGATACCAAAAGTATCAATTGACAACGACCATATTATAAGTGAGTTTTCTGCATGGCTAGTTTATAGGGGAGGTTGGCGCTCATTCAGAAGGATCTTGACCACTCTCAAAATACACTATCTAGCCCACACTACAAACATTTGTCGAATTTTTCGTTCTATCGAAATTTATCGCTTATTTGAAGAGTCGCTTTTACGAGAAGTAGAGGTTTCTTTTATCGGATCTTGCACATTTTCAATAACAACCAACAATGTCCTAGTATTGTACAAACAATTGACCAAAGTCACTAGCTTCATTTTATCGAGAGTTGTCGCTTATTAGAAGTTTTATTTGTAGGGGAAGTAGGGGTTTCGTTGGTCGGACTTTATGTACTTGCAATATCAATCAACTTTACCCAACTACAACCATTTGACCACAATTCCAGGTCACTAGCTTCATCGGAAGTTATCGCTTATTTTAAGTTTCATTTGAAAGTTATCATCCGAACGGACAGACAGAGTGACAATGCTAAATCGAATCAGGAGGTGACCCTGATCATTTATATATATATATAATACATTGCCATACCTCTGGAGCCTTCTTTAAGGTGTTACATATTTTCGTTGTGACAAAAACAATAAACCCTGTACTTATAAAGTCTAGGGTGCTCGAGTCTACAGTGAAGTATTTATGGGAATTTGATTTCTCCAATAGAGCTTTTGTTTTTGTTATGTAATGGATTTTCCGTTGCAATTTAAAGGAGGAAATCAGTGCAATCGGTTGATTTTGATTATATTGTGATTGTGAAGTTTTTTGGCCGTTTGTAGTGATTTGACTGATTTGATTTGTGATAAAAGTGATAAGTTTTCTTTTTGCATTATGTCGGGGTATTGCTGCGTGGCGGATTTCGTACTAAAAGCGGGATTTTCAACTCTTTCCTTTGCTAAAAAAAAGAGAAATTATAGAATCGAATAGACCGAAGCCAGATCTTAGTTTAGAGTTTAAATTAAGAAATTCCATTTCGAAACGTATGAAAAGTACATTTAGTTAACGGGAAGCTGTAAATTAAATAAGTTATTTTGCTGGCCGTGTCTTTTGTTCACGAATGAAAAATCTGTTTGGAATAAAGCTGGATTTAGTGATTTGAATAATCTTCAGCAGCAAAGCATTCAAGTTCTGAAAAACATCTTCAGTCGTTAATTAAAGTAGATAATTTTGGCTCTCAGCGTATAGAGTGTATGCTTAGTAACCAGGTGGCAATATCTGTTAGCTTGCATAATGAAAAAGTTAAGCGTAATCGTAATATTTTGAACCGTTTAATCGATACTGTAATTTTTTGGCAAAACAGGAGCTTCCTTTTCGCGGAAATAATGAAGACTCTTCTTCAAATAATCGTGGTAATTTTATCGAAACCGTAACTTTCTTAAGTTTGTACAATCCCACATAGATTCAATAAAAGCAAATGCAGCGTTTTCGGGTTTATCTAATAGAATCCAAAACGATCTTGTTTCCGCTATAGCTAATGTGGCTCGAAATTAAATCAATTTGGAAATAAAGGAGGCTCCATTTGTAGCGGTAATGGTCGACGAAATGCCAGATGTTAGCGGTCGGGAACAATTAACGATGATTTTTAGATATACAGTATCAAATGAGATTGAAGAAAGATTTATCGGATTTTTGGATGTAAGCGCTAATCGTATAGCTACAGCAATAAGATCATACATTTTAAAACAGTTGGAAAATTTTAATATCGATAAAAAATCAATTGTTACGATGGCGCAGCAGTAATTAGTTCTCAAATTCGTGGAATTCAGACTTTAATTCGGGAAAAACATCAATCGGTGTAAGGTATGCTTACGTACCAAGCACACTTAATAAATTTCAAACATTATGACCGTCTCAAATCACGAGACCAACCCGAAATAATTTGTTAATTGCATGGGCTTCCAATGTAGACCACATCATAAGATGACACTTAAGATGTCTGCAATGCATACTGCATGTTGCACGTGCACACGCACATCAGATTACATCCTGATTCGCTGTATGGGAAATGCAATGTGGTCAAGTGTTGGGTTACTCGTGTTAGTTTTAATGTATGCATCATTGATATCTATCTGTCAAGGATATCAATGATTCATCTTAGTTTATTACATTTTAGAATAAGGAAAATTGTATAAATAGGTTAAGGAAAGATTAGAAAATACACACTTGTACTTTGAACGTCATCCTGGCATCATTGCCTTGTTTCTATACACAAGAGGTTGGCAGAACCAACTGCCTTTGAGAACATCTCCGAAATGGTATGTATATCCGCAGATCTCTGCGTAGTCAAGTCCGGCACTTTGTGCCTAAAAAATGAGCGTGACAGATTCGCTCATTAAAGATCAATCTTTCAATTTTCCTAATCTCTTCCTAATTACATTTCATCGGCAATTTTCGTTCCATGTTACGCTCATTCACTAAATCTAGTATTGTCTAAAGCAGTTGAGTTTATTCCGGAAATTAAATTATTTTTCGCGCACATCAATAAAATCGCATCATTATACCCTTCACGGATGTAATAGGGTATATTAACTTTGTCATGAAGTTTGCAACGCACAGAAGGAAGCATCTCCATATAAACTATATACAATATATTCTTGGTCAGTATGATGAGTCGAGTCGATTAAGCTTTGTCCGTCTGTTTCTATGCAAACTAGTCCCTCCGTTTTAAAGCTATCAAGGTGAAATTTTGTACAGAGCCTCCTTTCTATTGCAGGCAGTATATATGTCGGAACCAACGGAATCTGACCACTACGTCATATAGCTGCCATAGTAACGACCGGTCCAAAAATTCGTCTTTGTGAGAAAAACTTTTTTATTTCTAAAGATATCTTTTTCAGATTTCACAAAAATCAACAGTATCTATAGCCAAATCACATTTACGAATTTGGTTGAAATCGGATCACTACGTCATATAGCTGCCATAGGAACGACCGGTCCAAAAATTCGTCTTTGTGAGAAAAACTTTTTTATTTCTGAATATATCGTTTTTAGATTTCACACTAATGAATCGTATCTTTAGCTAAATCACATTCCTGAATTTGGTTGAAATCGGACTGCTATGTCATATAGCTGCCATAGGAACGACCGGTCCAAAATTCGTCTTTGTGAGAAAAACTTATTTATTTCTAAAGGTATTGTTTTCAAAATTCACATTAATCAATAGTATCTTAAGCGAAATCATATTTCCGAATTTGGCTGAAAGCGGACTACTCGATCATATAGCTGTCATAGGAACGACCGTCCCAAAAACAAGTTTTTGTCAGAAAAACTTTTTTTATTTCTGAAGGTATTTTTACGAAATTACATATTATTCAATCGTATTGACTGCTAAGCCACGTTCCTAAATTTGGTTGAAATTGGCCCACTATTTCATATACCTCTTATAGGAACAGTGAAATCGGAACAAGTTTTACTACTAATTTCAAAAAGGCAAATGAACCACAAAACACAACGAAGGTATGATACCCTTCACGCGAAGGCTAGCTTGTTTTTTAATACATATACTAAAAGGTTGGACCTTTTTGCAAATATAGTAAATCGTCGTTTACCATCGGTTTCCAAAACGCGTTGGCATTATCATTCGCGTATTATTAACGTTATATTTGAACATAAGCATGATATTTGTACAGTTTTTGAGACAATTTCGAATGGTTCTCAACACTGAGATGGCGATTCCTTGACTTTTTCCGATATATACTTACAAAAATTCGCAGAGTAAGATTTTCAATTATATCTGTTAATTTTTTCAGAAATTTTTTGTTCGAAAACTGATATATTATTTAATATTATTCAGAGCAAAGTGGTAAACATTTCATATGCAAGCCAAAAAATTATTGAATTTGAAAATTGGGTTGAAAATGACTTTTCTCAAAAGTTTGATAATTTCTATTCTACAGTTACAGCAGAATATCAGCCACCACGTAAGAAATGTAGAAATGCGATAGATCCTTTACAAAATTTACGGCGGATATTTCGGGAGATAATAGATGTTATTCTCGGGCAAATTCGAGATCGATTCCATTCGTTTAAAGATCTTTCATTTTTAGAGTTGCTTGAACCGAATAATTTTTCTAAATTCAAGTCAAATTTTCCCGATAAAAATTTTGACTCATTTATTGAATATTACGGTCAATTTTTCGACAGAATAAAGTTGAATAACGAGCTAAAAGTTATTTATTCTTCAGACGAGTTTAAAAATGCGAATTCTAAGAAAATTCTCGATTATTTTCAAAAACGGCCTTATGTTGCAAATGGTTTTAAGCAAGTTCATATTTTACCAAAATTATTAACGTCAATTCCAGTCACAGTGGCAACGGCAACTACGGAAAGGTCATTTTCAACACTAAAGCACGTTCACACATTCTTAAGAAATCGCCAATCCCAAGAACTACTTCCGGATCTTGCTTTAATTGTCGTTGAAAAGGATCTTCTTATACAAATGCGGAGAGAAAACGATTTTTTTGACAATGTGATTAAAGAGTTTTTACTTAAAGATTTGGAATACAAATAAATGAAATATTTACTTCAAATTCCCTTGAATTTTTTTTGTCTTAATTAACATAATATTTATTTATAATTTTTTTATTAATAATATTTTTTTTTGTATTCCGAATATATGTGCCAATATTTTATTTATATCTTTCCTGATTTCTTCCTTAAGGCTTAATTTGCTTCCTTCCTTAAGGCATTCTATCGAAAGTTATCGTAATTAAAGTAATATTTAATTTTTTGAAATTTGTAGGGGAGGTAGGCGTTCCTTTGATCTGATTATGCCCAACAGAAGCTTAAGCAGCTTCTCACTTCAGGGTTACACGCCAAAAATCAGGTGTCAAAAAACCTGAAAAGTAGGGTAGTACGGGGTTCTTTGTAAGAAAATTACCGTTAGTTTTCAACTGATCGATTTTATTTTTCCAGGAGAGTATAAGATTACCCTCGTGAGTAATCTTCCAAAGCTAGAACTTTTCATGTTTATTTAATCGGGAGTTATAGATACATTTAATTATTTTACATATGTAGGGGAGGTAGGCGTTCTCTTGGCCTGATCATGCCCATTTTCAATGCCAACCGACTAGATCACACTGCCAACATCTAACCAAAATTTCAAGGCTCTAGCTTCATTCTATCGAAAGTTATCGTGCGAACGGACAGACAGACGGACAGACAGACGGACGGACATACAGACAGACATGGCTAAATCGAATCAGGAGGTGCCCTGATCATGTATATATATACATTACTATACCACCGGACCCTCCTTTAAGGTGTTACATATTTTCGTCGTGACAAAAACAATATACCCTATACCATAAGTCTAGGGTATAAAAATGAAGTGCAGCTTCTAGAATCCGTAGCGAACATGCAGTCGTAACCATTTTAGTGCAACTCGATACGGCCATTCCCTTTCCGCTCCGTCGATCCGTCTGTCAAATTTGTATGAAATTTCACACAAACTTGATATACGGACCAACACTACGGTGTGAAGACGGAACGAACGTATCTGTTTTCACCTTCAATCTGTAAGAAATTAAATTTTAAATGTCCCAGATACATTGATGCAGTGCTAAAAAACTGTAAGAACAATTTTGTTCACTTACGACGGTATTCCGATTGAGTAGCGAAATACGAACCCTTTTCAATGGTGGAATAAAAAGGATATTTTTCGCGGTATTTGAATAAAGGCGGCATTGAGTCACCCGGTTACTCCAGTTTCTGTAGAGAGATTATTTAGCAGCGTGAAGTTTATTGTTAACGATAAAAGATTAAGCCTAGGCAAACAAAAAACTGTTCATGAAATTATGCTTGTAAGGATGAGCAGAGATTTTGATTAAATTTGTTAAAAAATATCGATATTAGTATTTTTACTTGTACGAATATTTTATCATATTCAAACGCAGCTGAAATCAGGCTGAAGCTTCGCTTCGCCCCGGAGTCCGAAGCGTATATACCCTAGACTTGTACAGACCTAGTGGTGATACCAAAAGTACCAATAGGCAACAACTATATGCATTAAAAGTGAGTTTCTTATATGGCCAGCTTATAGGGAAGGTTGGCACTCATTCAGGAGGATCTCGACCATTCTCAAAATCAATTCACTAACCCGTTCTACAAATATTTGTCGAATTTTTCAAGTCGCTAGCTTCATTCTATTGAAAGTTATTGCTTATTTGAAGTCTCACTTGTAGGGGAGGTAGAGGTTTCGTTTGTCGAATCTTGCGCATTTTTAATAACAACCAACTAGATCCCAATACAAATCTTTTACCAAAATTTCAAGTCACTTGCTTAATTTTATCGAAAGTTTTCGCTTATTTGAAGTTTCACTTGTAGCGGAGGTACGGGTTCCTTGGGTCGGATCTTGCCCATCATTGGCACCAACCAATAAGATCACCCTACAAACATTTAAATAAAATTTCAAGTCGCCGGCTTCACTCTATAAAAATTTATCGCTTATTTGAAGTTTCATTTGTAGGGGAGGTAGGGGTTACTTCTGTCGGATCTTGCCCATTTTCAATACCAACCAAAACAAAAACAATATACCCTATACTATAAGTCTAGGGTATAAATATTTGTATACATCAATATCGTGTTCAAACACATGCTCTTTATTCCCTAGACTTATAGTATAGGCAGGGTATATTGTTTTTGTCACGACGAAAATATGTAACACCTTAAAGGAGGCTCCGGAGGTATAGCAATGTATATATGTATTGTATATATATAAATGATCAGGGTCACCTCCTGATTCGATTAAGCCATGTCTGTCTGTCTGTCCGTCTGTCCGTCTGTCCGTCTGTCTGTCTGTCTGTCCGTTCGCACGATAACTTTCGATAGAATAAAGCTAGAGCCTTTGTTCAAATGTTGGTAGTATGATCTAGTTGGATGGTATTGAAAACGGGAATGATCAGGCCAAGGGAACGCCTACCTCCCCTACATATGATAAAAACTTAAATGTATCTATAACTCCCGATTAAATAAACATGAAAAGCTCTAGCTTTGGTAGATTACTCGTGAGAGCAATCTTATACTTTCCTCGGAAAACAAAATCGATCAGTTGAAAACTAACGGTAATTTTCTTACAAAGAACCCCGTACTACCCTACTTTTGAGGTATTTTGTCTATAAATCTTGAACCAATTGACGTAGACACCTGATTTTTGGCATGTTACCCTGAGATGAAAAGCTGCTTAAGGTTCTGTAAGTTGGACTTAATCAGATCAAAGGAACGCCTACCTCCCCTACAAATTCAAAAAAAATTAAATATTTTTTAATTACGATAACTTTCGATAGAATGATACTAGCAAGTTGAAAATTTGGTGGAATGTTGCTAGTAAGCCTTACTTAGTTGATATTGAAAATGGGCAAGATCCGACCCGGGGAACCCCCACCTCCTCTGCAAATGAAACTTCAAATAAGCGATAATTTTTGATAGAATGAAGCCGGCGACTTGAAATGTTGGTCAAATGTTTGAAGTGAGATTGAGCTAGTTAGCATTAAAGATGGGTAAGATCCGACTTAAGGAACCCCTACCTCCCCTAGGAATGAAACTTAAACGCTAACTTATGACAAAATAAAGCTAGCGACTTGAAATTTTGGTCAAATGTTTGTAGTAGGATCCAGTTGGCTAATATTGAAAATACGTAAAATCCGACCAACGAAACCCTTACTTCCCCTACAAATCAAACTTCAAATAAGCGATAACTTTTGATAGAGTGAAGCTAGAGACTTGAAATTTTGTTTAAATGTTTGTAGGGTGATCTAATTGGCTGGTGGCAATGATGGGGAAGATTCCACCTAAGGAACCCCTTACCTCCCCTACAAGTGAAACTTCAAATAAGCAATAACTTTGTATAGAATGAAGTTAGCGACTTAAAAAATTCGACAAATATTTGTAGAATGGATTAGTTAGTTAATTTGATGTTGAGAATGGTGAAGATCCCACTGAATGAGTGCCAACCTCCCCTATGAACTGGCCATATAGGAGACCCATTTTTAATGCATATGGTCGTTGCCAATTGGTACTTTTGGTATCACCACTAGGTCTGTACAAGTCTAGGGTGTATACGCTTCGGCCTGGTTATATTTGTATCGGTATCGGATTTTTATTATAAAGATATCTGACTTGCACCACAGCACTCCGAGGATCAACGGTTGGGCAGTTGTTTTTGATGGCACTTAAACCATAACAACCAGTTCCCGCTGAATCTTAGTATATTGGTACTTTAACTAAATACTTACATAGTTTCTTGTTTAGAGAAACGAAAAGATACCGTTGATGTAGGTGTGAGAATGTAAATTTTTATTACTTGTTAATTCTTAAATAGTAAACTTAATGCTTAGGTTGCAAATGTATGTGAACTACATTCGGCACATGCCATATTTCGTGCGCGTGGTGTAGTTCACATGCACATGCAATCAATCAATGAAAACATATCACATTTCTACCATTGCCTGGTCATTGCGCGTGTTAATTATGCTGACACCAATATGCATGCGTATTATTGACATTGGATTGCTTTTGATTGAAATTGATTTTATGTTGTTGTTGTTTTATGGTGAAGTTGATGTTGTTGGGTTCTAACTATCATGATTTTTTAAATGTTAAGAGCTCTTTACACTTCACCGTGAACGTGAACATGAAAATAAAAATTTTCCACGATCAAAAGCTCCGTGAAAAGATTTGACAGTTATCGCATGGTGAGAATTATTTTTCCTGTTCACAGTCGTATTTACAGTTCACCGGGAAATTTATTTGAAATATGCAAAACGTTGTTTATTTAAGAAGAAAATAAAAATGTCGTTTGTAGAAAGGAATTAATGAACTATATTGGTTAGAGTTTAGAAGCTGTGGGAGCACTCGCGGTTTAAAATTTACATTGAATTGAAATGGAACAAATCGCCCACACAGGGACTGTTGATTCACAACTCTTAGTATCGCACAAAGTGTGCATGGACAATTTCGGTTTGGAACGAGCTGCGCTAGCTCCACCCCAGGAAATTGCGACGCTCGATATATAGCCCTAGGTCGCTTGTTTCACTCCTTCTATATGCACCAGCATCCATTTCGTCCTAGCATATCTGCATCAAACATTTTTTTGTCTATGTACAATTTCGGTCTCAAATTGAAATAAGGTATGCAAAGCAAAGCGAAAATAGCTATGTACATACTCACTTTCGTTTTTAAACGAAATGAATGCGAATCGAAAGTGGGCATACATGGCCACTTTCGGACTCAGCCGAAATTGTCCATTAATGGCTATTTTCATGGTGTGTTTCGGTACCCCGACGTGAGCATGAGCATACTGATAGCTCATGGCCGGACTCACGGCAGCCAGATATCATGAAAATCGTAATTTGGCCACTCACAACGACCTTAAGTCCATCGTAGGATCAGGCTGTTGATGTGTGGTCAATTGAGATTTACAAACGTGACTATATCTTGATATAACCACACAAGTGATTGGGATGCTTTAGTCTTACATCTTGATCCGATAAAATTACGTTAATCATTCCATCCTACTTTCTTAAATCGGAAGTTACAACGACTCCTTTTTGTTCTTAATTGTTTTTCTTGACCTCATAACTATTTTCCGTGTTCGATTATAGTACCATTACGTTGTATACGTGAAAAAATGAACATGTTTTTATAAGTAGGACCATTCAACATGTTTAATAACAGTCTTCTGATTTTCACTCCTTCGTGTAAATATCAACTTCCGGTCTCCTTTCCATTCTTTCGGTTCAAATGTCCCTTTAAAGCGATTCTCCCACCCCGTTCAACTTTAGGATGTATAATACATATATTTATCATTAAAACACAATCATATTTGTATCAAATGATTCATACGATTATATTATTTCATAAATAAACAAAAAAAAAATAGTTTTTTTTTTCACGATTATCAACTTTTCAAAATGCAAATGCAATTGGAACGTGAACAGCATCGTGGAAAAATATCGTGGTGAATTTCACGTCTCGGTCGTTCACTTTCACGTTCGCACGTCTACACTTCTCTGTGAAACGTAGTGAAATTGATTCCACGATGAATTTTTCTGTTCACGATGAAATATACGGGGAATTTAAAAAAAAGTATTTGAAATATCAATATTAAATTGTGCAAATATATTCAAAATGTAGTTAATGGAATTCTTCATTTATTTCAATATAATCCCCGGACGTAAAATGTCATTTTCATAGATATTTTTCAAGAAAACATTTTTCTATTTTCACGTTCACGGTGAAGTGTACAACGGCCTTTAGAGGCGACCGGTAGCGCAGTGTGTTGAGGTGAGGCATCAGTCTCATGTTTGACTACCGGCGTTTCGGGTTCGAAACCCGTCCACGTCGACGAACGTCGGACGTACAGGAGGTGTATGCTGGCAACTGCATTCTCCGGAACAAGATCATTATGCCAACGAAACGTCAACTGGGCCACATGGAACAGTTGACGCGCTCTGCCCCACAAGGGGTTAGGGCAATTGAGTAGTAGTAAATGTTAGGTTGGTTACTTACATTTACTTGTTATTTAATTTATTCACTTGTAATATAATTTTCAATCTATAAAGTGTTAATGTATAATAAATTTATAATTGTAGACATACTCCATCAAACAGCGAAGGTATGATGCTCCCAAGCTAGCGGACCTCTGTTCATCTTACAATCCTCCACTGATAACAACGACAGCAGCGACCCCACAAGATTCGCCAAACACCACACTAGAGACAGGAACAACATTTCGAAACTGGAGTCAGCTAAATCAAAATGAAATTACGCTAAAAGAACACATCTTAAAGGTAGTTAAACAATCTATATTTATATAAATATCAATCCCTTTTTTTATGTGCACCGAACTGGTGCCTTAACTATTGGGCCGATTAAGATAAAAATTTCACATTTTTTTCGAATTAGCTGTCAGCGGGTTTTGATGGTGGCCTGCGAAAAATCCGATACCACAAGAAAAATATACCATTAAATGCCCATAAAAAACGATCTTATCAATTCATGTCATTACTTCGAACAAAATGCGTTGATGAATTGTAGGATTGGCTCGCAGTGCAAGCCATCCAGTATGCATAATTGATTGGGAACGAACGGTTTGTGTTGTTTATGTCACGTGGTTCGCTATCCATGTCAGCGAAAATGCGTAGTTGAAGGAGCGTATTGATGTGATCTTAGGTGTGTACATGCTGATGGTCGGCCAGTAAGGGTTTATTTGCGGGTCGAGTTGAGTATTAGTGTCAGCATACACTGTCGAACTCCAACTTGAACTCGAACACAAACCTGGTACAAATGTTTTCTGAATAGCTCAAGTCACACACACATACACTTCACATAAACCTGAAGAAAACCGGTCCACTTTTACCATGTTCGAGTTTGACTTGGAGTTGTAGTTCACACGAAACACACGATACACAATATTCTAGCAGAAAGCACCAGTTCCAGTAGCGAGCGATGTTTCTATACGAATGCAATCTTCTAAGTATTATTAGGCTAACAAATGTGACGGGAACTTTTCCCAAACAGCTGAACCGATTTTAATGATTTTTACCTTTCTAATGGTGAAAGGTATTCTTTCAGATGTGTGCACATATTTTATTAAAATCGAATAATTAGTTTGGTTATAACTCGCGAAAAACTTATGCGTGCTTTCGACACTCCAGGCGCTTTAAGCTTCGATTCGTTTTATGTATGTATATGCTCTCATTAGCCAAATGGTAACTGAACAAGTTGCGTTGGTGCGTGTATTAGAGAATAGTAAGGCGTATTTATATGTATGTATATGTAGCTGTTCGATAGCTCAATGAGAACTCACGGGTTTATCGTTGTGTTATCGTTTATTAAAGTTATGCAAGATAAAAGATACAAAGTTATTTGCTCGTGCACTTGAGTGGACTGTATATATTATTGCTTATGTTGTAGTTTCGCTCTGGAGCTGATGATCTCGTTCGATGGTTTCTATGATTACCGGCGGACTCCTGGTGAAGCCGGCGTTGCTTGCACGGTAGGTTTGCGTAGAAGAAATAGGATTGAGGCTATTGTTCACTCGTCACCTTGCTTTCTGTCGTAAGTCCCGTAGGATCAGGCGATAGAATTCGTTATCGTCCGCTGCTGTTGTGTGGGTGCTGAGGCACACCGGTGATGCTCGCTCCGCTCACCGTCGTATGTAAGTCCCGTAGGATCTGGCGATGGAATTCGCTATCGTCCAATCCGCTGCATTGGTGTGGCACACCGTCGATGCTCACGCAGGAGATGCATGCTGGCAACTGCATTCTCTGAAACCAATTTATGCCAACGAAACGTCAACTGGGCCACATGGAACAGTTGACGCGCTATGCCCCACAAGCGGTTAGGGCAACTGAGTATATCTCCCAGGAGTGCTGCGGCATCTGGTTAATCATGACCAACAATTTAAGGCGGTTTTGTGGCACTTTACTGACATCCGCTGACAATGGTTTTACAAGTTGCTGTGCAATTAGGAAGTGCCCTGGGATCGGATAACGTCGCGAGTAGCCTCGAATTGAGACGGGCCTCAGTTGGCACGAGGGTAGTCGCCAGGGTCTCGAATGTAAAGATGCGGCGGCCCATGATCCTGCGCAGGTAGTATTTCGTTGGCTTGATGCCAGCCTCCCAGGACCCCCCTGAGTGGGGCGCGCCAGGTACGATGAACTTCCACTCTTTGCCCATGGCGTTGATCTGTTTGATTGGAAGTTTATCCTTCCACTACTCGGCATTTCTGTTCAGCTCCTTGTTTGCTCTGAGAAATAATGTGGCTTTATCGCTCCAGAGTACGGAGCAAGCGCCTCGTCACCCGTTAAAGCGCTGGAACGCCGCCAAGAAGGCCTCAGATGTAAGACTGCTCACAAGCTTCAGATGCATCGCCCTCGTCACCAAACACACGAATATCGCGATGTATCCTTTCTCTATGGATTTTACCCTGCCTGCTCGTCTGATTTGAATCAGACCGGCATTGTCTAGTCCGCTGCGCTTGAAGGCCCTGGCGAATCGCACACACTCCTTGTTAAGATTACCCATCAGCTGCTCTGCCGCCGCCTGTTTTTAGCGGGAGCGTGTCTTGCATCTCGAAACTGTAGACCGTAGCGCTCTCCTTCAGGCAGGAATCCAGTATTTCTGCCTCAAGTATTGAATACACAGTTAAGTACCGCCATGTAGTATCTGGAAGTGAGCTTTTCTCATCAGAAGGTGACTCAGCTTGCTCTTCCGCAGGATGATGATGGGATGCATGTTGTCGTATGAAAGTTCCGACTCTTGTAGGCGTCCGCCAACTCTCAGAATACCTTTGGAATCCAGGAAGAGTGTGAAGGTGATGAGGCTGCTCGACTTGCCTATCTCCCGTTCCCGCCTCATGCGCTGTAACTCTGCCTGATAGGCGGAATCCTGCCTGACCGTAGCTCAGTGACTCGTCTCCCTCCAAGGATGAACTCATAGAGAATCGCCGCTTGACTTGTCACCGCTGCACTTGATTACGAATCTGACAACATACGCTGTTATCCTGAGTATGCTCTGCAACGTTGACTGGCGCTCCATCAATGGTACGTCGTTTATACTGAGCCTCGTTGGCTGCTTCTTAAGTTCGCCCACTGGAATCGGGCACACTGCCGATGCTGCTCCGGCCCTTTGCTGGGTGGTCATGATCAGCTTCGCGTGGGGCCAATAGGGTTCCCCACCAAAGCGTAGAGTTAACCAACCACGCTGCTGTTTCGCAACTACCAGGGAACATTTTATATGACCGTTGCTCCATGTCGTTCGCTCTTAGATAACCGCGGTATAGGCTCTCGAAGATGCTTCTGCGATCCCATGAAGCTCGATTCTTACGCCCCATTTCGTGCCTAGCCCTCTGGGAACTCGCACGTCCAATAAGTGTCGCATCTCTTCGTCCAATGTTTTCCAAGTTTCTGCCATTGTTGCAGGTATGTCATTGTCCCATTCGATGCCAGCAAGCCACAGCTCTTGGATGAATATTTTGCCGCTGATTATCACTGGGGCGAGATATCCGTTGGGGTCATATAGCCGGGCTGTATTAGGGATCACTTGGTAATAATTCTTAAATTATTACCTATCTCTTAGGATCCTATGCAAACCTTCGAAAAGAGATTGCATTGTGACAAAACAACAAACGATACAAACTGTATACGTTACAATAATGTAATGTGTTTATTGATCATGATTGATTTCTTTATATTTACAAATATCACTTACGTTGCTATTGATGGTTATTGACTTTGGTAAAATAGAATGCTGACAATAAGTTCAAAGGTATTGATTAGTTAACAAGAATGCTAAGTACATATAAGTACAAAGTACAAGTACAAGGTATTGATCGATTATTTTTGTCATGTTTGTAAATTCGTATTTGCACGATACAATAATTTACAATTATAGAAGCAATTATTTGGACAATTGATTTTACAATATTTTTGGCTTAAACATACCGAACTGTTAGTTCTTAAATATCTAGAAGGTGCTTATGAATCTTTTTTTTTTTTTTATTCTTTTTTAAACCTGGTATTCTTCTTGGTTTACATCTTTTGGGGGGCGACTTCCATATCTAAGGCGCCAAATTTTAATGATGGGGTTCAATAGAATTTGGTCTGAAATGGACGAATCTGAAGTCCTTATCCGCAAATTCATGACCGTTTAGGAGATATTTACCTTTATGCCCGGTTCACATTATTCCAGTCCAGTAATCCAGTCCAGCAATCCAGTCCAGTGCTGGACTGGATCATATCGTCTACATGATTCCAGTCCAGTAGTCCAGCGAGTGTGTTTTTGATTCGGTAACTATAGTGACAATGATTTCTAGGCGAGCTGGAATGAAAAAGTAGACCGACAATCCAGTCACTGGACTGGATTACTGGACTGGATTGCTGGATTGGATAGCTGTCCAGGGCCGGTTCACATTATTCCAGTAGCAATCCAGCGCTGGACTGGATTACTGGACTGGATTGGTTACTGGAATAATGTGAACCGGGCATTAAAGTTGGAACTTTTATATGAGAAAATCCAGTGCTATAATTCTATATATTTTAGAATAAATTTCCGCTTTAGATAGTTAAGAACGTACTATGATACATCATCATTTAATTTTTCACATTTTCAGGCCACTTGTATTTTATATTTAGCATGAATAAGCCATCGATCAAATTAGGCGCCTCAGATATGGAAGTCTTGCCTCTTTTGGGCTTGGGTCATACCATTTAACTTGACATTTCGTATTTATAGATTTTACATATATTAATTTTTTATATATCATGAATGAAATTCCTAAAATTAAGATAATTGTTAGCCCAGTGATTCCAGAAGTTCATAGTGCTACATGGTGTGGACGAAGTTCCCTCCAAGAAGTCATCGCCAAATGATGCTGAGACTTTTCAGATTGTCTAACGAGGTCTGAAAACGACTCTGAAGAACTTATAATTCCCACAGTCTTCAACGTTTGAATATGACCGGGTTCTAAGAACTTAATTAACGGTTTTGGCTTAGAGAAAACTTCCATAAAATCGCTGTGCAAACAAGATCAATTCTTTAGTGATTTTTACACATTCTGGGGGTACTGATAAGACGCCTGTTCCATTTAAGATAATTTGACGACGGGTCCCATTACATTGAATCGGCAGATTCAGGAGGTGGTGCTGTAAACATCTATTTACTGCCTTCATGGAGTTGCTTCTACAGGGTAAAATTTAACTTGAAAGTCTGAACTGGACATGATATACCTTCATGCAAGTCAAATATTTCATTTAAAAGGCAATTTGGTTTGGTTCCCATATCAAATAATGAATGTAGTGCAGTGACGTATAAATGATCTCCCAAAAACAACTCTGTTGTAAAAAAAAAATTCCCGCCAAAAAAAAATATCAGCCGCAAAAAGGATTGATATGAACATAATTCCGCCAAAGTGCTCGTAGCTTTGATTGGCGGGGAGCTTTGTGAGCTTAAGCTCTGATGCCAAGTACTGTTTTCTAGCCTGGATTCCTTTATAAAGTTCCCTGCCTTGTAGAAGGCTAGAGATGCACTTCAGGCTGAAGAAGTGATCAATGGACAATATCTGTATTGTGTGCGCAGCACAGATCAGAGCAGAACAAGTATTGCAGGCGTCACACTTACAAAATTGCTTATGATTATTGTTCTGCACTTGATATCCACTGCACAAAAGAAAAAGCCAGCTAATACATAGTTTCTGCTCCGTTCTTCTCTTTAATTAATTCCATTTTCCGTTTTATTGAGCAGCTTTTGTTTAATTAACTTAATTTTTTAATTCAATAAAATCATTCCATGTTCTTCAGATCTTCCTATTTATCTGTTTTTATTTAAACCAGCGTTAAAAGAAATTAACTAATTTAATCAGGGTTCAATATGCATACCCTAGAGCGAGGCGTAAAGCTACGAGCACTTTGGCGGAATTATGTTCATATCAAACATTTTTGCGGCTGATTTTTTTTGGCGGGAATTTTTTTACAACAGAGCTGTATTTGGGAGATATCACATCTTTTTGCATTTTATGGATGCAAACTAGCCAAATGTAATTACTGATTACATTTTGCATCACAATTATACTGGAATTGAAAGCAACTGCATTCATACTCGCAAACGTTTACTATCTAAAACGATTTATTTGTAAAATTTCATTGACTTTTATAAAACTCTTTTAGCACCTCGCACAGAAAAAATCATCTTACATTATATGTTATGAATACCACACAGCATGTTTTTTCTTTCCGGACATCCTAAGATGAAGCCATAAACACTCAGTTTCAATTTTTTCATCACATACTTTTCATTCATGCACTTGCCACAAGCCACGACCTCAACCATGAACTCGTAGTGATCATCGCACAATTTCGTACGGTTCTCCTCACCCGCCGAGCGCACTGTTGCATCCATCGTCATCACTACTCATATAATCATAAAGTTGTTTGCGTCTCTTTGTGGCAAATCTCATGTACATTTGCCAAAGAGAGATGAATACAGCTTTTCGTTGGCATGCGATCTCCGCGAGTAATTTGCTGTTGGCTCATTGAAATTATCAAAAAGACTTAAGCGAGAAACTCTATAAAATTTCACATTTTTGGATGTATCTTTTTATCTACTGCACGGATCAGAGCAAATGATAGCCTATGCACACGCTTCGCTTGGGACACAGTCAATGCGGGAGAAAAAAATCAGACCTCGATACGTTCCCTATGAGGCTGTAGCCCTGTCAAAGGACAACGAGAACAAGAAAAATTTGAAAAATAGCGATTTTCAAATTATCATATCTCGGATGTTTTTCTTTGTATCGAAATGAAATTTCCAACACTTTGTAAGACGACCGGAGGCAATGACCGTATCAAATTTGAGCCCGAACAATCACCTGGCGCTCGAGCTACAGAGGTCCGAAAACCTGTACTTTGTGTCGCGTAAACATAGTCTTGGTCACTTTCCCATTTTTTTTTCGATTTTTTCTGTTTTATTTGGCGGGCAGGACGCTCCCGCGTCCCTAGATTGTCAATTCTAAGAATTTCAATGAATTTCATTGGTTATTGATGAACCGGAAGCGTATAATTTCTTCATGTCGGATAGAACTGCTTTAGCACTAGATTCGTCATTGTCAAAGTTTTTCCAAGGAAAAATACATTTTCCCGTGATTTGAAATGGTGACACCCTTTCTCTTTGAGCCTCCTGCCGTCTGTTGGTCGCTCATGTCTTCCTTATCCTCCTCATTTGCTTCGGAATCTTCGTTTTCTATAATAGGCAATGGGCATAACTTCACAACTGATCTTTTCGTTATGTTCCCTCGTAACTTTATAGTTGCTACTCTAACTAAATTATCTGCTCCAGGTGAAACACCTATAATTCTTGCAAGCGGCCACTTGGTTGATGGACAATTTTCTTCTTTCACCAGAACTAATTGGCCAACCTTAAAATTTTGATGTTGTTTCAACCACTTGGGGCGCTTTTGAAGTTTTGTCAAATACTCTTTGTACCACCTTCCCCAACAATCTGCCGAAAGGCGCTGTACCAATTTCCATTTATTTCGTAAATGGCCTTTATCTGGCATAGTTTGAGGAACAGCTGTGAGTGATTCACCTATTAAAAAATGTCCCGAAGTCAATGCTTCATCATCATTGATATCGTTACTAACGGGTGCCAATGGACGACTGTTGAGGCAGGCTTCAATTTGGGCCAGCAAAGTATATATCTCTTCCACATTTAATTTTGTGTCCCCAATAGTGCTAGTAAGGTGCCGTTTTATAGACTTAACACCTGCTTCACATAAGCCACCAAAGTGCGGGCTGTATGGAGGATTAAAGTGCCAATTAATGCCATCGTTGGCAATGTATTCCTGAGCTTGGCGCATCATTAAATCAAATTCCCTTTTTAATTCCTTGTTTGCACCAACAAAATTTGTTCCACAGTCTGTATACATGTCTTTACATAAGCCTCTCCTTGAAACAAATCTTTTAATTGCAGCTATACATGCAGTTGGTGTGAGATCACTTACCAACTCTAGATGTATTGCTTTAGTTGAAAGGCATACAAATAGCGCAATGTACGCCTTCATTGTTTTCGCGCCTCTACCACTGGACCATTTAACAGTTAATGGTCCTGCGAAGTCCAAGACGGGTTGGTGTTACTCTGGCCTTTGGGAGTAATGCCATTAATTGTTGTGTAGTGCGCGCATTGTGTCAGAAACAAGTGACACATTTATGAATACATGATTTCACTAACAATAAGTTCTGAACACGTAAAATCCAGAATTCTTGTCTAGTTGCCGAAACGACCACTTGATTCGAGCCGTGTAAAGTCTTTTAGTGGAAGTGGGCTACTATCAGTTTTGCTAAATTACATTCTAACGAAATTATTATAGGATGTTTTTTCCCAGGGGGAAGATCTGCTTTCTGTAGACGCCCGCCCACGCTAAGGATCCTCTAAGAATCAAGAAAGGGAGAAAGTTGTATCAATTTAGATGATCCTTTCAATGTTTTGTTTTTCCGGAGACTGTTTATTTCTTCTCGAAAATACAGCATTTGCGAGATTTTTGCACATGTATACAAAGCATGTTTCAATTCGTCACTCGTTAAAAAGGATGGTCGGTTTTTCTGGCCGAATCGTTTGCAATGAGCAACAACTACAATATTAATAGTTTAGTATAACTAGAAAACCGGGTGAGTATTTCGGCGTCAGTTTGAATTTCTGCCGCTGATATCGAAATATCTTTTTCAACGATACTACTTCCTGGTAACATATCTACTACTCATGGACGCAAGAAGTTAGGACCGTTCCACCATAGAATATTATTCATAAGCTGGGAAGGATAAATTCCCCTAGAAGCAATGTCAGCAGGATTATCGTTCAATTGAACATGGCTGCATTGTGTAACGTTAGTGTACGCCTGAATCTCACTGACTCTATTTGCAATGTACGTCTTCCAGCGAGATGGGTGACCAGCAATCCAATCAAGCACCACTGTTGAATCCGACCAGTAATGGATTAGTTCAATATTTTTTCCAATCAAATCTTCTCGTACCTGCTGCATCAGTTTAACGAGCATTAATGCAGCACTCATCGTTCTGTGCCTTGGAATCGACTGTGATCTTAAAGGCGCCACTTTTGTTTTTGCTGCAAGCAAATAAACTTGTGGAACAGGATCGTTTAAGCGTGCGTTTACACGTGAACATCTCGCCGAATTTGAATGTGAATACAATAACAATAGCATTATATTCGCCGAACGGAACAGGCAATGTTCCCATCTATCCATTTCCCGAGAACTTTTTCGCCGAATATTGCTGCGCGTCTTAAGGAAAAAGCATTAAGATGACAAAAGGTGCATTCGTCGAATATGTTCAGAGCTGTTCCCATGAGGAATGGGAACGGGCGAAAATATTCGCCGAATTTAATGGAAATGTACCTTTTCATATGGAGGTATGTTTTCAAACGAGGGTCAACCATTGAGAGAAAATGTATATGCTACGAATCTATTTCAATCGTCTTGCGTTTCACACAAATTGCCGATAGACGATGGGTAATTTGAGTTGAGTTGTTGTTTGTTTGGGTTTTTAGGGTTTTGTAGTAAAACAAAACCCTTATGAAATCGGTCATGCGTCCGTCTGTCCGTCTGCCCGTCTGTCCGTCTGTCTGTCCGTCTGTCCATGAAATATCTCATGAACCGCTGAAGCTACATATATGAAATTTTGTGGGAATATGTAGAATTATTATAATTCGCCGGAGAAAGCGATTCGTTGTAATAGGCTGACTTTAAGGGGAGGTCCCCATAGAGGGGAAATGAAGGTCAAAATTTTTTTTTCATCTGGTATAGGCAAGTGGGGTATCATAAGAAAGGTAGCACCGGGTACATTCCATTTTTAGTATTTTCATCAAATTTGAAAAAAGGGGAAAAGAGGTAGAGGGGAAAATATGTGATCCGAGTTTGTCCCCCCCCCCCCTTGCATTTCGAGACCGTTACACTTAGAAATATGAAAATTTGCAGAAATGCGGCATTTTACTAGCATAGAAAACAAAAAATCGTGGAATTTTGATATCTCATCAAAAAAGGTTAATAATAGTACATTTATATAGCAGTGGCGTGGCGTCCATGGAAGCAAGGGAAGCATTGCTTCCCTTATATTTGGCGATTGGTGGAAAATTTTCTAAATAATTTTTTCTGAATCGCGCAAAAAAGTCGCGAAAAAAACTCTTCGGCACAGTCTATGTAAATAAAAGTTCCAAAGAAACTAATCGCGAATATCTTACACAGCCGAATTGGTAACACCGCGAAAACCACCACACCACACCAAGAAGAAGACACATGGAAGCATATCAAAATTTGCATCTATGAGCGTTTATTTTTTTCCCCAGTAAACCTACTGTGTCGCGATAAAAAAAAATTCACGTACACGGTAGGTTGGAAGCACTCAGGAATTTGCTTCCAAGTTCCCCTCACATGTAGTAGAGGAAATTCTTGCCTGCAGCGGAGCTGCTGGCGCATGGACGCTGGGGAACTTTTCTTCCCATTTCCTCTTTGTTCGTATTTTCTTGTGGACTGAAAATATTTGCTGTGTTGCAATGCGTATGTGATGTGCTATATGAGTTTCACAAGGGTTACCAGAGTAGGATAGGAATTGAATTGTGGAAAAAGTTTCGATTTGAAATATAATGGCTTCATGGTTAAAAATTATTATTGGTAAATTCGAGAAGAAGTGATTTCGCATAGAATTATTAGTGTATACGAGTATTAGTAAGAGACGAACTCAATTATAGGGATATTTATGCATATTTCAATAACTTATATCTAATCGAAAACCATTTAACGGAAAATTACAAGAAAAAATAAGTGAGAGATGGTAATACTGCCTCAAGTCATTGACGTCACAAGGAATTGAATGAGCCGTTAAATTTAAAACTCATTTGCTCTGGTGTAGTGCTTTAGTGTAGTGCGATTTGTGTGCTTTTTGTTGGTGAAAAGGTGAAGGGGTTTTTTAATCGGTCTAGGTGCTTATAATTGCTTATAGTGTTTTGATTTGTTTTTAAAGTAGCATGGATCAATATTGTGTTGTTGATGATCTTTTTCGATTGTCTTTTGGATCTCGATCTTTCGCAGAAAAAAAAGACATTATCGAAAAGGGTCGACCGAAACCGATTTTGGAAATTGTTTCTAAAACAAAAAGATGTACTAGGCATTTTACTGCTAAGATTTATGAAGATACGGAATGGATTACCGGTTGTAAGACCAAGCAAAAATTATTTTGTTGGCCATGCTTGTTATTTTCAAATGATTCAAATGTTTGGCGAACTACCGGGTTTTGTGACTTAAATAATTTACATAAAGCTGTGGACAGGCATGGTACGAAAAGCGTTGATCATTTAAAGTCAGTACTTCTTCTTTCCAAGTTCGGTTCCGGTCCTAGAATTGAAGAATTATTAAGTAGCCAACATAGATCTTCAATAATATTGCACAATGAGAAAGTTTCGAAAAATCGAGATATACTAAAAATGCTAATTGACGTTGTGTGCCATTTAGGATGTCAAGAACAGGCATTTCGTGGTCACAATGAAAATGTGAATTCTTGCAATAGGGGAAATTACGTTGAACTTTTAAATCTTTTAGCTAAATATAATCCGGACTTGCGAGCTCACTTGGAGCAAGCGACTGTTTTTTCCGGAATATCAAATTATATTCAAAACGATCTCATTAGTAGCATTTCTAAAATTTTATTAAAACAGATTTATAATGAAATTCAGCAAACTAAATTTATAGCAATAATATTAGATGAAACAACCGATATTTCATGTCGTTCTCAACTCTCAACAACCTTTCGTTACATTACTCCTTCCGGTGAGGTTAAAGAAACTTTCATAACTTTTACAGATATTTCTGATGATCAGACTGCGTCGCGTTTATTTGACCATGTTTTAGATGTTTTTCAAAAATTCAATTGCGGTAACAAACTTATTTGTCAAAGCTATGACGGGGCTTCGGTAATGTCTGGTAAAATAACTGGATTACAAACACGTGTAAAGGATGTGTATAAAAACGCAATATATATTCATTGCTTCGCTCATCGGTTAAATTTAGTTTTATCTAAATCATGCGATAAAATACGCGAATGTCGAATTTTTTTTCAATCTATTACTTGTTTTTCAACATTTTTTAATCATTCAACAAAGAGAACAGTTGCACTAGATTTATTCCTCAAAAAAAGGCTTCCAAAATTAGCTCCAACACGTTGGACTTTTAATGGTCGATTAGTTTTAACCATTTTTGATAATTTAGATCAATTAAAAGAACTCTTTGAATATATCATTGAAAATGAGAGTGGAAAGTGGGATGGCGAGACCGTTAATAGCGCAAGGGGACTTCTTGTTTTACTTACAGATTTTCAGTTTGTTTTCCTGCTCAATGTTTTTTCTAAAATTTTTCCACAAACCGACGTACTTTTCGATATATTTCAAAGTAAACAAACTGATATAATGTACTGCATTCAAAAAATTACAGATTTTGAAAATCAACTTCAATCGTTAAGAAATAGTTTCACGAAAATTTGGACCCAAACCACATCTATTTGCGAAACTCCACAACGCCGGAAAAAAGCCAGGTGCCTTGTTGACAGTAATGAAAATGTTGAACTATTCTTTACACGTATTTATGTCGAAATTATAGATAATATTACCGCAGAAATAAATTCAAGATTTTCATCCTTAGCAAGTTTCACATTTTTAAATCTATTAGATTCTTCTAAATTTAACCAATATTTGAAAACATTTCCGGACAATCTTTTACTAAATTTAACTAAAACTTATGCTGATATATTTGACCATATTTCATTAAAGACTGAACTCATTGTGCTTTATTCTGATTCTGATTTGCAGGGAAAATCTTTTCAAGGTATTTTTAACTATTTCATTAATAACAAATTAAAAGATAGCTTCACACAATTTTATAAATTAATATGTTTAGTTTTAACATTACCAGTAACCAGTGCGTCCGCAGAGCGCAGTTTTTCTTGCTTAAAAAGGATTAAAACGTATCTTAGAAATTGTACAGGCGAACAACGGCTTAGCGACTTGGCAATAATGTCAATTGAAAAGGTTTTCCTTAAATCATGTTTGTGTGAGCAAAGTTTTTATACAGATATTATAGATGAATTCGCAAAAAAAGAAAGACGAATAGAATTAAATTACAAATAATAGTATGTACGGATCTTATTATTTATTTTGACTTGTAATATATTTATTGCCCAATTATTATTATTTTATTTTACTCACTAACTGTGATTTTTTAAATAGTAAATAGTTGAATTATTTTTAATTTTTATTGTATTGTTATTGTTTTTATTATTCAAATTTTGATTCGCTGAACATGATTACTTTCTTTATGAGTGTATGGATATTTATTTTGCAATTTTTTTGCTATTGTTGTTATTGTTATAGTAGTTCTAATAATTCGAATATGCTTTATTTATATACTTATAGTTACAGCTTTGCTTTTTTGATAAGTCTACCAACATATAATTTTTACAATTATTTATTTAAAAGTAAATTATTATATATTGGTAGCATGGGAATTAAAATGCTGATAAAATACAGTATACCTACTCTCACGTCCCCGTTCGTGATTCCTGGGTGCTTTTATATTAGAAATGTTAAAAGTAGTTAACGAGAGGGGTTCAATTAATACGCAGTAAATTTGTGGAAAGCATAATAATAGTAAATTTTTAATACCAATTGCTTCCCCTAGTTGAATTATCACGCCACGCCACTGTTATATAGTTGCAGTTAGCACGCCTCTGTATCCTTTAAACGCATCACAGGTCAAAAATATTGATAATCAATGATAACCAACACTATAGGCAATAATGTCTCGAAGTTTCATTGCAATCACATAATATTTAATAATAGTACATTCATTTAAAGTTAGGCATTTTGACACTATCCACACAAAAAATACACCTACCGGCCTCATAGGTGCGAGTACTACTTTCATGTTGTTTTTCGTAGTGCGAATTGCAGTTATTTAACTAATCATTTTTGAAAGGGTAGAGATTGGTTGGGGCGCTGACTAATACAACTTAAGCGGGTGGAGGGGGGGGGGGGCATGTCCACATAGAGGCGAAATTAAGGTTAATTTTTTTTATCGACTGGTATAGGCAAGTGAGGTTTCGTGAGAAAGGTAATATTGAGTACATTCCATTTTTTCGCATTTTCTTTAAATTTGTAGAAAGGGGAACATTGGGGGAGGAGAAAATATTAGTTCGTAACTTGTTCCCTTTCCCTTGCAGTTCGAGGCCGTTATACTTATTGCAGAAATATGAAAACTTACAGGAAGGTGGGTTCCGAAAAAAAAAATGGAAAATAATGGCATCTGTATATCTTCTCAGAATAGGTCAATAATAGTTTATTTCTATAGTTACAGTTAGCACACCCCTGCATGCTTTAAACACGTTCGAGGTCAAACGTACTGATGGCCAACGAAAACTAACACCTTAGGCAATAATATGTTCTAAGTTTCGTGACAATCACGCAATATGAATTGGCATGTAAAATGTAAGCGAGTAAGACATTTTAATTATTTTTTTTTTATGCATCTGAATGGTATCAAGAAGAGCAAGGAGCCGATATTTATACTCGTATACCCAAATAAGCGCTTGCTACAAAACCCTCGAATTGCGGGCGTAGCTCTCTATATTTCGGTTTCATTTTGGTTTGTTTTCGATTTTATGACACCAGGTCAGAAAATAATGAAATAAGGACAAATGGATATTTTTTTTGTGAGGTGTTAGATCGAAACGCAATCAGAAGTAAGTCTGATTGATTAAAATGTAACTGTTTGAGCTATGTAGGTATATTATAGATAGATATATTAGTATAAAGATGTAGGTATATTATTTAACCCATATTTTCGTATAATTTGCTTATCGATGTATACATTTAGGTAGGCAATTCATTCTGAAACGTAAAATTGTACTACAAAAAAGATCTTATTAATCTCTGCCGTATGATCAATATTTTCAATGGGTGCGTTCCGTGAAAACCCTAAACGTTCCAAGTTGCTTTGAACTCAGTTCAATTTCAGGTGGAGATGGCATGTTAAATACAAACTAGTGAAATGAATCAGAAAATTGTTCTGGTTGATTTCCCTTTTTAGGGTTTTGTAGTAAACACAATACAAAACCCTTATGAAATCGGTCAAATGTCTGTCTGTCCGTCTGTCCATAGAATATCTCACGAACGGCTGAAGCTACATACATGAAATTTTGTAGGAATGTGTAGAATTACTATAATTCGCCGGAGAAAGCGAATCGTCGTAATAGGTCAACTTTAAGGGGAGGTCCCCATAGAGGGGAAATGAAGGTCGAAATTTTTTTTTCGTTTGGTACAGGCAAGTGGGGTATCATAAGAAAGGTACCGTCGAGTACATTCCATTTTTGGAATTTTTTTCAAATTTGAAGAAACGAGAAAAGAGGGAGAGGGGAAAATATGTCATCCGAGTTTGTCACCCCCCCCCTTGCATTTCGAGACCGTTATACTTAGAAATATGAAAATTTGCAGAAAAGCGCCATTTTACTAGCGTAGAAAACCTAGATTTCTAAAATTTTGAAATTTTATCAGAAAAGGTTAATAATAGTATATTTCTATAGTTGCAGTTAGCACACCCCTGCACCCCTTACGCTCACCCGAGGTCAAAAATATTGATGGCTAATGATAACCAACATCATAAGCAATAATACCTCCAAGTTTCATAACAACCACATAATATTTAATAATAGTACATTCATTTAAATTTTGAGATTTTGATGCCATTCATACAAAAAATGCACATAACCGGTTACATACTAGTACTGCATACTTGAATATTGTTTATTGTTTTTCGTAAAGTGAATTGGAGTTAACCACTTCTGAAAGGGTGGAGATTGATGGTATAGGAGTGGTAGGGGAGAGAAGTTTAAGGGGGGAGGTAGGTGGGTTGCTGCTTTAAGGGAGGTTCCATTAGAGGCGAAATTAAGGTCAACATTTTTTTTCATCTGATATAAGCAAGTGGGGTATCATGAGAAAGGTACTACAGAGTACATTCCATTTTTGGCGACTTCATCAAATTCGAAGAGAGGGGAAAAGAGGCAGAGGGGAAAATATGAGATCATATTGTAATTTGTCCCACCCCCATACCATTTCGAGACCGTTACACTTAGAAATATGAAAACATACAGGAAGAAGGCTTTCAACTAGCACAGAAAACAAAAAAAAATATGGAATTTTGATATCTTCTCAAAATAGGTTAATAATAGTACATTTCTATAGTTACAGTTAGCACACCCCTGCATTTCTCAAACTCATCCGAGGTCGAAAATATTGATGGCCGACGATAATCAACACCATGTGCAATAATATCTCCAAATTTCGTAATAATCACGTTATCTTTAATAGTAGTACATTCATTTAGATTTGGTCATTTTGATATCATCCATACAAAAAATGCACATAACAGGTCTCTTGTATTACATACTAGTACTACGAGTACAACATACTTGCATATTGTTTTCCGTAGAGCGAATTGGAGTTAACCATTTTCAAAAGGGTAATGATTGGTAGGAGAGGTGGGAGGAGGGGGAAGGGGGGGGGGGGGTATGCTCGTCGCTGACTCTATTCTCTATAATTATTCAAACAATTTATTTTCAATATTTTTTATGCAAACTTACAATTTGAAATATTGTCTTAACATGAATGGTTAAGCATCTCCAAAAGTAGGACAGTTCATCTCCTATTGGCATGGGACACTACAAAACCCTCGGATTGCGGGCGTAGCCCTCTATTTTCCGGTTTCATTATCGTTTGACATGCATTTGCTAAATACTTGAAACGTAATTGCAACGTTGAGAATCCTATGGCATGTACCCGAAACGTACAATTGGTGTAATTATTCACTTTGGAGTCATTTTGATTTCGGTGTCAGATGAAAAAAAACGACACGGATCTGCGACGAGCGAACTTAAACAGCCATCATATAGACACTTCGCCGCATGGGGCCGAATTACGGGCTCAGTATAGAAAGGTTTAGAGGCGGAAGGCGGAGAAAGAAGTTTATTTCAGCTAATTCATTTTCAACTCTGATCCAGATGTGATCCCATACAAGACCTGGATGAAAATTGGTCTCTCATTTTCTATCTACTGATTAACAGATAGTGTCTACAAAGAACAGATACAGTACCAACTGACCAACAGATACAGTATCTACTGAGCGACAGATGCAATATATATTGGCTAACAGACACAGTATATGCTGAGCAACAGACTCATTATCTATTGACCAAAATATACAGCCCCTATTGAGCAACAGATAAAGTATCTACTGAGAAACAGGTAGATACAGAGACTCAAAAAGCCTTCACCAATAGTCTATTTCATTTGTCTCTACACTGAACAAACAACATGCATCGCACTTTATTCCCGTCTAATCTAATTTTATATGCAACGGGCCATAAACAAGAAATTTTCCCCACTACACAAAAATGTGGATGTATGTACGTACATACCTATAATTCTAGGCTGCATGAAATGTATTCCTTCACAAAACCACAATTCCATGTTGGTACATATTTGCGTATTACTTGTACTTTATTCACTTGAACTAAAATAAAAAAAAATCCATACAATGTACGTGACATATGTACAAATTAATTGATTTACAGCATTTAGATAGAGTTCCAAACAATCTAAATTAAACTTCGCCTTCGTGTGATCATTGCTTTCATCCATAAATTTCATCATCAAATTGATTTCCCAATGCAAAACAATAACAAGTCAAAAACCATAACCCAGTAATACGTATGTACTTACGGTAGAAAAATGCATACCCGATATCTACTGATCTCTTCAATAGAGACAATGCTTTCAAAAAAAGGTCTCATAACTAAAACAACAACACTACGAATCAACAATACCTACGCATATTATTACCAAATGACAGCAAACAGACGAAGGGTAATTTTCTGTTTACGGGTCCATGGGCAAATATGTATCTTTCTAGCAACCCATCATTCTTCATGCCTTCCGTGTGTGTCGGCAGCGAAATTCACTTGGTAGTTGTTGGTATATTAGTCCTAATGTTCAAGAACATTACCGCGGTAATGTTCAAATTCGGCGAGATGTTCACGTGTAAACGCACGCTAACGTTTTTGCATAAACCACAGCAGCCACGGCTTTTTCAGAAGCATCCGCGGAGCCGTGTAATTGGATTAAATCTTCCTTTGAGGATCCAATCCACCTAGGTACTCGAATTTTTTCTAAAGTTTTTAATTATTTCGAGAACTGATCCCATCTCACTTGTTGATCTTCTGTAAGCTTTGACAACCATAGCTCCTGTATGAAAATTTTTCCAATCACAATAGTAGGCTGCAGCCATCCTAAAAGGGTCAAATAATTTTGCAATATTCGATGCTACTGATTTCTTAGTTGGACTAACCATTGTGGTTGGAGTAGCTATAGTGAACTGAAAGAAATCGTTTAACAGATGCCATTCTAAACTGAGGGTTTTTATCGTTTCCGGTAACTGAATGTTTAATGGGTTGCATGTTCCACGTTCTTCCGTAGGAATTTGTGACATCATTTCCTCGTTATTGGAAATCCATTCCCTCAGGTTGAAACCTCCCATTTTCAATAACTCCACTAATTTTCTTTGTAGCTCGATAGCCTCCTCTACAGTATCGGTTCCTGTCAGAAGATCATCTACATAGAAATCCTCTTCCAAATATTTTGTATACCTCGTGTATCTGGATGGCTCATTACCAGCCAATTGCTTCAAAGTCCTTGTCGCCATCAATGGGGCACAGGATGTACAAGAAGTTAAAGTTTTCAAGCGGTAATGCTTGATATGAGATGATTCAAATGGACGCCATACAGTTCGTTGGAAATCCGTGTCTCTTGAATCGACGATAATCTGCCTGTGCATCTTCTCGATGTCAGCCTTTATAGCAATTTTATGTGTTTTGCATCTAAGTAAAATGTTTACTATGGAGTCTTGGATTGTCGGACCAACCAAAAGAATGTCATTCAACGCCTTTCCCGAAGACGTTTTATGCGATGCATTGAAAACGACGCGAACCTTAGTAGTTGTGCTGTGTTCCTTGATTATTGCATGATGTGGCATGTAATAGGATGTATTTCCTCGGGGGGCTCCTCCTTCATATGACCCAATACGAGATATTCATTCAAACACTTATTATAGTGTTTTTGAAGTTCTGGTTTCTTCACCAAACTTTTCTCAAGTCGATCGTACCTAACAATCGCATCTACAACGGATGGAGCAAGGAACCCCTATCTCCCCTACAAGTGAAACTTCAAATAAGCAATAACTTTCGATAGAATGAAGCTAGCGACTTGAAAAATTCGACAAATATTTATAGAATGGGTTAGTTAGTTAATTGATCTTGAGAATGGTCAAGATTCCACTGAATGAGTGCCAAACTCTCCTATGAACTGGCCATATAGGAGACCCACTTTTAATGCATATGGTCGTTGCCAATTGGTACTATTGGTATCACCACTAGGTCTGTACAAGTCCTGGCTATATACGCTTCGGTTTTCTTCTATTTTATTTGCACTAGTTTCATTACCGATGTGCAAACTTGTATTGTGCCTTTTATCGCACTTTTGACATGGATATGTCTTATAGCTGGGGGTCATCCTAAAAATCTGTCCGTCTCACGAAATGTCCGTTTTTTCCTCGGGGGTCAGAAGAGGAAACAAGCCCATTGAAAATTTTTCTATTCTGGTTGTGCATGTCGTTTGAGTGAAGTGGTCATTGTGCATGGCTGTTGCTTGATGATCCGCGCGGGCGGCGCGCTTGCGGGGATCTTGTGTGTACATGTTGAGATATTGATTTGATAGCGATAAAGGTTGACGTTGTGGACGGCAAGAATGAATGTAGTGGCCAATTTAAAATAGCACCCATTGTACTATCTGAATCACTAGGATCCCAGGAAAAGTAGCAAGTAGTCAGTTCGACTACCACTTGGACATGCGCAGATGCAATTTCAGAGAGTGTACATAGTTCCCCCCCCCCCTAAGATAAGCGAGAGCGGATGAAGTTAATTCGAGCTAAATCGGGTGATCCAGCGACTGTGGTTGTGCATTTGCAATTGCGGCGATTTGAGGTCTGACTGGTTCACAATGTGGGCCCCCACCACACGTGCAATAAATATATAGAACAAAATGGCGAATTTACACTATGTGCTATAAACATAGAACAAAAGCTCCACATACGGTGTGATGTATTAGCAGCATAAGTGTTGACTTTCAATAGGGCGTGTCTATCTGTCTCATGTGGTTGGGTGTTCAATCTCATTAGAACGGGTGTATCCAGTTCATATGGGGACGTTAGCTTTCAATGGGGTATGTCTCTCTGTCTCATAAAGGGGGTGTTAAGTTTGATTTGGGGCGGGTTTATCGGGAATCGGTTCTTGGAAGACAGGTTATTGGGTTTTGGTGGGAAATGATACAAAGTATCTACACTGCATGCAGATACATCGAAACATGGATATGTCTTTGGCTACCGACTGCCTGTAACCTGTTGTGTTGAAGATATCGACGTAAGTTTTATAAAGATCCCAGTATAGTTATACTGGATGAAATCATTCGACAAAACACATCCCACGCTTTCGGTAGGCATAAGACATATCCATGTTTCGATGTATCTGCATGCAGTGTAGATACTTTGTATCATTTTTGCAACGTTTTTTCGACTTGCATTTATAGACTTTATGGTCTTTGCTTAGGCAATTAAAGCATAACCCTTTTTCTTTAACAAACCCTCTTTTATCTTCCAATGAAAGTTTGCTAAAATTGGAACATTCGAAAAGCTTATGATTGTCCTTGCATTTCGGACAGGTTTGCTTTTCCGTGCTAGCGATGTTTGTTGCAATTGCCTTTGTTTTGCTGCTTTGGGTCTGAGAAGCATTCAATGCTTCCAGAATGGTAAATTTCTCACAAATAGATTTTAGAAATTGTGTTAGCTGGGGCACTTCATTTGATGCCCCAATATGTTTCTGCCATTCTTTTCGAGACTCCGGATCTAGTTTATTGTTCAAAATAAAGACCGCCAATAAATCGAAAGAATCGATTTTCAGTGTCTTAAAAATAGTCAGAAGCTGGTTGGTTGTATCTGTTGAAGCTTGATGATTTGACTTTTGATTTGATTGATTTTTTTAGTATTGTAATTTCCTTTAAATTAATTCGCATTTTATTATTATATGTACAATAGTTTTACTTAAAAATGAATTGAATCTGGCAATGCCTATTTAAATGAGTTCTACATAATCTAGTACTATGTAATCCTTTTGAATTTGTTGGCAAAGAACTATTATTTGTAATAAAGCAGTCAGTTCGACATTGAACCTGGATGTGAACACTCGTTTTTCATTGCGAGACCCAGCATCAATTTAATACATTTATATTTTACATATAACATAAAATAGTTGCAGCGGTACATGAACCGTTTGCAACAAGTTAACAAATTAAATATCCAAGTACAAGAACTTGGATAGTTAAATAAAGTGACTCGACTAACAAAGTAAAAGCACTTTGTTCATTTTGGTGACCCCGACGTGATCTGCCGTTCATCGCTAATAATATCTCTCCTTCTGGGCAAAATGAGCTTGGTTGAATTATGCACGGAGCAAGGCGATCTCGCCGCCGACATATCAAAGCTCGTGTCGAATTACAAAAAAACGCCACTGGATAGAAGAACGGTGGAACATGTGAAAAGCAAATTGGATTCATTGGAGGACCTATGGTCGAAATTTGAGGAACGGGACTCAATCATCCGTTCTACTTACGGGGATGAGGCAGATCATACGTATTTTGTTGAGGACGTGTATGGGACGACTCGTGCGAAATATGTCGCTAGTCGCGAAACAATGATAGCAGACATCGGAATTGACAAGATCAGCGATACTCAGCCAATCGAACCAAAGTTTCAAAATCCGGCCATTGCACCTAGTCAAGCACCAATTCACGACATTCAACTGCAAGCTATGAAAATGAGACAGGCTAAAATCATCGACAGAATATACAACTCTTTATCACAACTTTTAGCCGATGAAACACCTCGAACTGTTCCATATTATAACATGAAGCTAAAATCTAACGAGCTTTGTTGGGAATCGGTACAAGGCATTCATCGTCAAATTGTAGACAACATGTCGGACATTGTGTCGACCACCTACGATTTGGACAATTTCTTCGAGACTGAGGAGCAAATTCAGAATATGATGCTGGAAATTCAGGAGCGCTGCCATGCGTCGCCTACAACAGCATCTCAAGTACAACTCTCGCAGGAGATCTCTATGCCGAGAGAACATAACGTAAGCCAATTCCAATTGCCAAAGATCCAAATTCCCAAATTCAATGGGGAATATTTGAAATGGCGTCAATTTCGCGATTTGTTTGTAGAATTGGTACACAATCAGAACATACCATCATGTCAAAAAATGTGGTATCTTAAGACAAGCATGACTGACGAGGCAGAGGTTTTGATTCGCCATTTGTCCATATCAAACGACAATTATGATATCGCATGGACCATCATTAACAATCGATATGACAATAAACGTCTAATTGTCAGTGCAATAATCAACAGACTATTGTCACAGCCAGTTGCATCTGCAGAAAGTTCGGCTTCACACAAATCGCTACACGACACCACCAGAGAATGCTTGCTTGGATTGAAAAGCTTGGAGGTCGATACAATTACTTGGGACCCGGTACTACTTCATATTTTGGTGCAACGATTGCATAAGACCACCCACTCTCTTTGGGAACAATCGTTGCAGCGGCCGAGACTTTTGCCTTCTTTGGAAAGTTTCTTGCAGTTCATAGAAACTCGTTTCCAGTCGCTAGAGGCACTTGGATTTAAGCAAATAATACAATAGTAACCGGAGAGAAAAAACATGACACAATTAAAGCGCTGAGCACATTAGTTAACTCAACGCAATGCATTGCATGCAAAGAAGAGCACCCGCTGTTCAAATGTCTGAAGTTCCTGGAAATGAATCCCAAGATTCGATTTAATCTGGTGCAAGAGTTCAAGCGCTGTGCGAATTGCTTGAGATATGGTCATCGTACGACGCAATGCAAATCTAGAAATTGTCTAAAATGCAACAAAAAACATAACACGCTTCTACACTTTCCGGAATCATCAAACAACACAAAGGCAGTGGCAGCTTCTACTGAAGTTTCGTTGTTAGCCGCTCCAACGAAGCCAGGCCACATGGCGATACTGAGCACGGTTCTTGTCAATGTTACAGACAAGTCCGGTAATATAGTAGAACGTCGGGCTTTGCTGGATAATGGATCGCAAGCAAACTTGATAACCCAACGGCTAGCACGAAAGCTTGGACTACGAAGGACGCCTTCCTCAATTGGCGTCGAAGGAATTGGTCAAACTCCGAGTCGAATTGCGGAACGGGTTAATACACTGGTTGGCTCAAGGTGTACCGGGTTTTCAGCTCATATTGATGCTTACATACTTCCGAGTATCGTCTCCGACCAACCAGCAACACGAATAAATACTAGTAACTGGCGTATTCCAAGCAATATTAAACTGGCAGATCCAGCGTTTTATGAGCCGAGGAAGATTGATTTGCTTATAGGCACAGGATTGTTCTACTCGATTTTATCTGTGGGGCAAATCAAACTCGGAGAACATATGCCTATTCTACAAAATACCTTTTTCGGCTGGATTGTTGGCGGAGAGTACAATGACGATCGAATGGTTACGGATAAATTCACGTGTGGTGTGAGTACTACGTCCGAAGAGTCACTGAATGCTATAATCGAAAAATTCTGGATGTTGGAAGAATGCGATCAATCAACTAGTAATTTCACAGCAGCTGAGCAACGGGTTGAGGAGCATTTCGTCGCAAACGTGCGCCGAAATAATGAGGGGCGATTCGTCGTAAAATTACCTTTCCAACGCGATCCGCGTCATCTTGGTGAATCGAAAGATATTGCTCTTCAACGATTCAAGTCAACTGAACGGAAGCTCATGAAGAACCCGGAACTTAAGAAGCAATACGTGGATTTCATGAGGAATTTCATCGTTCGCGGTTACATGGAACCGGCTAGTCTTGACGACATCGTAGGTCCACACTATTTTCTGCCACATCATTGTGTCATTAAGCCGACTAGTTCAACGACAAAACTGAGAGTAGTGTTCGACGCATCGGCCAAAACGTCAACAAACCTATCGCTAAATGACATCCTGGCAACCGGACCCATCATCCAGAGTGACGTTTTTACCACGCTTCTCCGATTTCGACTACCTCTTTATGCATTTGCGGCAGATATCGAACAGATGTACCCGCAGATTCAGATATGTCCAGAAGATCGCCAATATCTTCTACTCTGGTGGCGAGAGGACCCAGCTGATCCGCTGATGTGCTTCCAGTTAACGACGGTCACTTTTGGCACGACTTCAGCGCCATATCTCGCCACTCGCTGCCTCCTTAAACTGGCTGAAGAAGAAGAGAGTACATCTCCCCTGGGTGCCCAATGCTTGAAGCGTAATTTTTACGTCGATGACGTCCTCGCAGGAGCCGATAAAATAAACGTTGCGCTCAAAACTCAATCGCAGCTGCGCGAAATACTTCAAAAGGGCAGATTCCATTTAAGGAAATGGTGCGCAAACGACCCACGGTTACTAAAAAAACATCCCAATTGCTGATCAAGAAATTGAGCTGAATTTCAATAGCCCACAACCCGGAGAAGTGAAGACGATGGGGCTAACGTGGAATCTAAAAACAGACGTTTTCACAACAAAAGTCGCGAACATTGGAGGTCACGAAGCAGTTACGAAACGGATAGCGTGTTCCGATATAGCGCGTTTATTTGATCCACTTGGATTTTTTGCACCCGTGGTATCTGCAGCCAAAATATTTCTGCGAACTTTGTGGAAGCTCAACCTCGACTGAAACGCAGCACTTCCGCAAGAACTGCATACGGTTTGGTGTAACTTCAGGGAAGAGCTCGGGCTACTCCAAAATATAAACATTCCACGACATGTTTTTGGCAATCGGTCGTCAAGGAATCCACAGATCCACATCTTTACTGATGCGTCAGAGGAGGCCTATGGAGCTGTGGCATATTTCCGCACAGTCGACGAGGACAATACAGTCATAGTCCGTTTTCTATGTGCAAAATCTCGGGTTGCACCGCCAAAGCAGGAACCAATACCCCGACTTGAGTTGTGTGCAGCCAAATTAGGAGCTGACATGAAGCGTCGCATACAGAAAGACTTGGACTTCAAGGATGACCAATTCCACATGTGGTCAGACTCTACATCAGTTCTTGGATGGATCAGTGCACAATGTTCTAATTATTATACATTTGTGGCTAATAGAGTTTCAGCCATCCAGCAAATAACCAACCCGCAGCAGTGGCATTTTGTTAACACCTTCGAAAATACGGCCGATCCAATTTCAAGAGGTCTAACACCAGGAAGATTAGTAAACAACAACTTTTGGTTTTACGGGCCGTTATTTCTGCACGGATCAGACCTCAGATGGACAACTGAGCAAGAGCCTTATGAGGAATGTCTCTTGGAATTGAGGCAGAAGAAGCGTACAGTTTTGGCAACAAACATCCTAATAAGCGGAAACATCTTGGACAATATAAACCATAAGAATTCCTTCAGACGACTTCAAAGGATCATGCCTTGCGTTCTCCGTTTCATTAATCTTGCACGGCGAATCAAGCAAAAGGGAGTACTATCGGTATCTCCAATAGCAGATGAAATGGAGGAATTCTTGATCAGCATCATCAAAATGGTACAGAAATATGAATTTGTGGACGAACTCAAGCAGATAGAAAAGTATACGATCGTCGACAATCATAATACTTGTAATATTTGCCTTTGATTTCATCGTCTCGCAATTGCTTCCTTTCATTCAATACCTCCGTCGTACATATAAATTCACCCGCCACGTACGGAGCGACGACAAGTTAATTCGCCGTACATAGGGCGCTTTCAGTCCCACCGCCACGCAACAAGTGAACGTCCAATGCATCTAGGATCTATCTTTCATAGTGCCAAGCCAATGTTCAATTTGTTCACGCGAGTGAAATTGACGATCAACTCATCTTGCTCATATATAATCGGGAGGGTCTTCCGCACTCCACTGGTGTAGGCAGCGAATGGAAACGGACGCTAAACGAATATACTTCTCGTGTTTAGCGGGAACACCGATGTGTATAAATTCCTTAGGTTGTTGAATCCCACCTACATTGGTATTAAAACATCGAAAATTGATTTTGTGTGCACACGGCGTCCTGCGCGCCAAAATTTCGACTCCCTTACTAATGGGAGAGAGGGTTTAGAGGGAGGTGGGTGGACAATTTTCTTGGTGTTAAAAGGGCATGATTTTGGCGCGAAACACTGATTTTAACTTGGGAGCGACGGATGCGGGGGTTGGCACAATCTGAGGGTCGGAGACGTTGCTCGAACGGAATATCGAGGAGTTGATTTTACTCAAGGCCGGGGATAGGACGGAAAGTCTGAAGTCTTGAAAATAAACGACAAGTACAAAGAAACAAAGGAATAAAAGAAAAATCCTTTAAATTCCCGTCTGAATCATCAGTTTTTTTTTTTGAACCACTCTTGTTGTCGAAATCGACACCTGAAAAGTTATCTGAAAAGCGTGCGGGTCGCGCTGTATTCCCGGGTCGTCCTTCACACGCGTCCTTACCATTCTCCCCAAAAAGGATAACCAACGGGCCGTGTAATCTTTAAAATGAATTTGTGCTGCGGAAACCTGATCCACGAGTGAAAAAGTGCATAGTGCCATTCCTCCCCCCGAAACGTAATATTCATTTCCCACTAGCCATCTGTATCTGAAAAAAGGGGCCACGGTAGTGACATTCGACGACGTTTTTTTTTCATCATCTTAAGCCTGCTCTGGCTCAACTAGCAGTATTCCTGGATCGAGAAAAGAAACGAAACCCCCTCTACAGCACGGTGATCCCGCATCTCCCATCAGCCTGTAAATAGATACGACTGTGTTCAAGGCATATCATCGACTAAGGCATCACCTGTTAGCAGCAAAACGAAAGACACAAAAAAAAAACAACGCAGCCAGTCCAGTTGTCTAATGAAATTCGGGAACTGTCTTCAGTGACGTATTCTCCTCGAGTTGTGCTGAGTACGGGGCATACGTCATCAGCAGTGCAAGAGCTTTCGATGTCCGGAGCTTGTCCATGGTTTGGATTTACGATACGAAGCTTTATATAATAGCTTTACGTGCATTTGTATGCTGATTCGGGTCAACTTGATCTTCTTTTCTTGTAAAATTTGCCGTAACGATTATTGTTTGTATATAGTTTTGCTTCATAATTTAATAACGCAACACGTCATTTTTGTGTGTGTGTGTGTGTTTGTTTTGAAAATAATTACGCTCTACGTCACTTCAACGGCCGTTGCGGGGAACTAGAGGTGAGTACTAATTATTGTTGATTAAATTTTCTGTTAAATCTTTTTCTAAAAATCTTAAATCTAACTTTGTAGTCACACATACATACATTACATAAACTATTCAAAAATTCATCTACTAGTTCGCCTATTGTTTTGCTTCAAAGGTATTGTCAGTATTTTTTTTTTAAATGATAGAATAATCGCAGTTTAAATTTTGTTATGGGATTATAACTAAAAAGATTTTTTTCTCTTAATAAACCAATAATGGAGTAAACCCAATTTATCTCTTTTCCTTTACGAAACCCTCCTTCTTTCGGACCATGTAGGTGACTCAGCGCTCCAGAATATTTAGTTTGGGAGGTCTTTAAAATATTGGCCCAAAGACCTACTGGTTGGAGGTGGGAATAGTTGGCCGTGGTGCAATTAATCTAGAGCCAGATATATGAGTATAGTGCATGAGTTGGTTGGGTATCCCAATTTCATCCATTTAGTTGATTTTGTGACGTTAGTTGGTTCTTTTTGTAGCACGTGAGTATTTTGGTGTGATGGGATTGGCATAGCAGGCGTGCAAGAACTCCGACCCAATTCTCCCGAACTGGCTACCATCAAGCAAGTGCCACCGCACTGTCTGCCGTGTCGAGCATCCTATGCTACCCCTCATTACATTAAATGGCGCCCAACTCATGGGGCCCAAGCATATCTTCCGAAATTTCGATCAAGGTACAGTTTTGGGTCCTCTCCAATTAATTGGTTTTTCAATTCGGTCAATTACTGACTACTCCAAGTCTGCCACCGAGCGAAAACCAAACATACACACTTCCTCTTCCATCTAAGTTTTACCTTAGATGTAAGCAAAGCAGGTTTTCTTGTAGGACTGTCGTGTATTTCCAATGTAGCCTTTATTCCGGTAATTGTGACATTTTAAAGAGTTTAAATAGTTACAGGTCAACTCTTTTCTTGTGATTGTCCAGTGGTTTACCACGTACTGAGTTCTGTCAACAAAGTTGAGACTTACTGGCAAATTGAATTTGCTCGATTTGCTTGTCCAAGTCCGTTGAAAGATTGTATCTGTACCTTTTTGTTGGAAAGAGTCGTCCTACCCGAATCAATCTTGCAGGTTGCGTTTGCGGGTGGAAGAGTGAGCTATTGCAGAGTGGTTGTAGAATTATGTCATTTTGTGCAGTTGTTGCGCACTTGCGTCACAGACAGACTGCTGCAGTTCACTGCTTCACTCATAAGTGTAATATGCAATCAATTATTCAGTCCTTTTTTTTCATTGCAATATGTTGCCGACTAACTTATGCACTATATTTTTTTTCTTCATTATTATTATCATTTGAAGCTATTCGCTGGTTCGCCTTCATGGGCTGAAAGGAGAGGGGTTTCCATAAGGAAAAGGGTGTCTTAACTTATAAAGAAAAGAAACTTTGAGAAAGTTGTAACGCTAATACGTATATTTCTGAAATTACGCCAAACCAAATTTGTCACTCTTTGCACATAATTATTGTTAGCAGTTTTGTTCTACTGTTTCTTTATTATTAATATAATCTTTATTCTTTATTATTAATATAATCTTTACTTATAAATTTATTACTTATTTGTTTTGTGTACTTAAATAATATAATCGTATCAAGATTCATAATGCCTCTTGTAAGACGCAGTAATGAGGATATTCTTCACATAGACGACACTGATGATGTTACCAAATGCTCAGCATGCCGTGAGGATTATGTAAATACGGATGACGTGTTACTTGCAGCTTGCACGCACACTTTTCACAAGTCATGTATAGACAGTTGGCTACAACACAATGATAAATGTCCAGTTTGCGAGCGTCCTTGCAATCCAGGGAAGCTGACAAAAGTAAACTTTAAAGATAAAGAGATTGAGGAGGTGTTGGAAGCTGGAGCTACTGGGTTTACAGCAACATCGACGGGAACGATTTCTAAAGTTAGTGGACCAATTACTCGCTCCAAGGCCAAGCCCAAATCTCATTTAATTTCCGCACCTTCCGAAAGGCTTTTAAATCGGCCAATCGTAGATGCTTATGAAAGAAGTCCGCAGCCATCAGCTTGGGTTATGGAAGATCCTTCTAAAAAAAGTAGCGGAAATGAAATGGTGGGTCATATAAGTAACGTAATTGAAGAGGTGTTGCAGAAGCAATTACGGGGCTTAGTTGTTTCGGAAATACGAAAACTAGCTCAAGAACAATTTGGGGCTCAGCAACAACTACCGGTAAATTCACCTCCACAAGTACAACTTCCATCACAACAGCCGCCGGCCTTGAAACCGCCATCAGTCTCAAGTCCACCTCAATCGTTTCCTACACTTCCCGATACTGAGTCCGCTATAACAGCATCGGATAACCGCCCATCCTTATTCTCACATCATCAACCTCCCTTAACACAACAATGCTACGATCCTCAATTATCGCGTGAGCCTAGCAGGCCCCCTTTAGCTCCACATCCTCAAAGATATCCGGCATTGTCCAATGCTCGCCCTACAAGTTCAATGGCTCCACAATGGCAACCAATGGGAGATGAGCCTCATCGCTTTAGTTTCAATCCTGAACGTGTAGGAAAAATTATATCTGGATAGAACGTAAGATTCAGCGGAGAAGATCGCAATATGCCGGTAGAAAAATTTTTGTATCAGGTGAGAACTCTGACCGTGAGCACCTTATCGAATAACATGGAGGCACTAACCAATCACCTCCACTTACTACTGACGGGCAAGGCTGCCGATTGGTTTTGGCGGTATCACCGTAGTGTGACTTGCATTGATTGGACTTCTTTCTGTCAAGCTCTTAGGGATCAGTTCCGCGAACGCCTATCGGATTACGATATTTTGGAGCAGCTCCGAAATAGAATACAAGGGCCGAAAGAAAACTTCGACGCCTACTACAATGGCGCAATAAAGCTGGTCGACCGTCTTGAACGTGGGATACCCGAGTGGGAATTAGTTGAAATTCTCAAGAGGAATCTTCGCTTTGAAATGCAACGCATTATAACACACTTCCCAATAAACTCGATAAGGGATCTTAAGGCGTATGTATATAGACAGGAAAATTTGGAGGCCTTACCACATGCTAGAGGTATAAAACATGGACATTCTTATTCACACCGACACGATATTTCTGAAATTGTAGAGGATGAAACAGAGCAAACAGCTTTAGAGACAAACACAGTTGCTGCACTTAGTATGGAAAAGCTGGACATCACTTTGCGGATTGCCTTGCAGAACGTACAATATTCTGTTTTGGATGCGGGGAACCCAATACTTATAGGCCTCATTGCACTAGGTGTTTAAAAAACGGGAGAGCGAAGCCTTACGCAACCCCAAAACCAAAGTAAGTGACTCAGCATCACACACTTCTCTACCTTCTGGAAGTGTGACATCAGCTATGTCTCCACCATTACCCTCCACAAGTAAAACTCCTTTATTAACAGCTCCTTCTTCGATAGCGCCTTGTGATGCGTTAATCGGACTGACGCCACAGAACGTTTAAGACCGAAAATCATCTGTATTACCTCAGGCTGTCATGATAAAAACATCCACCCATGACAGCCATTCTGAGAATTCTACTGCCATGGAAAAAACAGATCGGCCTACACATTATAGGTTTAAACCATTTCATGTACGGTTGCGGGAGTATGAGGCAGCACGCCGTCGTATATTCGGAGCGGATGAATTGCAAATCCGTAAACCAAAGCGATCAACTGTCCGAATGAGGCAGTTCTGGAAAAAGGTCATCCAGAATTGCCGGCGTTATTGTTCTTCAATTCTTGCAACCCATCCTAAAAACGACATGAGGCCTTACGCTGACGTGACACTTTTTGGAGTAAAGGTGTATGGACTTGTTGATACTGGAGCCAGTGTCAGCTGTATAGCGTCGAATTTGGCGAGGAAATTTCTTAATGAACAACAACATCCCTGGGAGAAGTTTCGCATCTCCATTGGCACGGCAGATGGCACTTCTCATTCGACCGTAGGAAAAGTGTCGGCAGACATTACTTTCCGCGGTCGTACCCTCACTTTAAATTTGTTGATTATCCCTACTCTCAGCCAAAATCTGTACCTCGGTGTAGATTTTGTGCGTATGTTCGGGCTTGCTTCTGACCTATTTGACTCTCCTCTATATTCTTCAAACTTGTCTTTGGAACAAATTGCTCTTGATCCAAACAAACACCATCTCACTCCAGTACAAGAAGCGAAGCTCAATGCGGTCATCGCAATGTTTCCTTCCTTTTCGGCTGAGGGCTTAGGACGTACAAATCTTGTCCAACACGCCATCGATGTCGGCGGCAGCAAGCCCATTAAGCAGAGACACTTTGCAGTCTCTCCCGCCATCGAGAAGCTCCTCTTTGCAGAAATTGATAGGATGCTTGCGCTGGGTGTTATTGAGGAATCCCAGAGCCCATGGTCTTCGCCTGTCACCCTTGTAGTGAAGCCTGGTAAGGTCAGATTATGTTTAGATGTTCGGAAAGTGAACGACGTCACGGTTAAGGATGCCTATCCTTTGCCGCTCATCGATGGTATATTAAGTCGACTACCAAAAGCTCAGTATATAACGAGTCTCGACTTAAAGGACGCTTTTTGGCAAATACCACTTGATGAGGCGTCAAAGGAGAAGACAGCCTTCACTGTTCCAGGTCGGCCATTGTACCAATTCGTAACGATGCCGTTCGGATTGTGCAATGCTCCTCAAACCATGCAGAGGCTAATGGACCGAGTCATCCCTGCTCATCTTCGCTATCAGGTCTTCATCTACTTGGATGACTTACTGCTAATTACGGAGACTTTCGAGGAACATTTGTTGCTCCTCCAGGAGGTAGCTCTTTGTTTCCGTAAGGCTGGTTTGACACTGAATGTAGAGAAGAGCAAATTTGTTATGAAGCAAGTTCGCTATTTGGGGCATCTCATTGGGAACGGGACTATTAGTACGTATACTGATAAAGTGCAGGCCATTACGGAATTTCCACTGCCAAATTCGGTTAAACAGTTGCGCAGGTTCCTCGGAATGTGCGGGTGGTATCGCCGCTTCGTCGAAAACTATGCGACGGAGTCTGCACCGCTGACAGACATGCTGCGCAAAAGCCGTGGTTTCTCTTGGACCGATGAGGGCAGAAGAGCTTTTGATGCTCTCAAGGAGTGCCTTACCTCAGCTCCGGTACTCCACAGCCCGAACTTCTCGCGACCCTTCGCCATCCACTGCGATGCCAGTCAATTTGGACTTGGTGGAGTATTGGTACAAACACTGGATGATGGCTCCGAAGTACCAGTTGCCTACATGTCGCAGAAGTTCAATAAGGCCCAGAGAAACTATACGGTTTCTGAGCAAGAGTGTCTGGCAGCGGTGATGGCCATTAAGAAGTTCCGGGCCTACGTCGAGGGACACGAATTTAAGGTAGTGACAGATCACGCATCTTTGAAGTGGCTTATGTCTTTGTCTGACCTTAATGGCAGATTAGCCCGATGGGCATTGAAGTTGCAGAGCTTCAAGTTCGCCATAGAACACCGAAAAGGGAACCAACACGTGGTTCCAGATACTCTCTCTCGTATGTACTCAACATACGCGATAGAATCGATCGAACAATTCGAGACAACGATGGAAATAGACTTGACGTCTCCCCATTTCAAGTCTGAAACTTATGTTGCTCTGATCCGAAAGATCGAGGAAAAATCTCAACTTCTCCCGGATTTGAGGGTACTAGACGGATTTGTGTACAGACGATCTGAGTATGCGACCGGTGATGAGATCCAGGAAGAGAGTTCTTGGAAACTCTGGATTCCGGAGGAGCTTACGTCGACCATGATTGCACGCGCACACGAACACCCTTTGTGCGCACATGGAGGAATTGGCAAAACGCTTAAGCGTTTAAAAGCATTCTTTTACTGGCCCAAAATGACCAAACAGGTCAAAGACTATGTAACCTCCTGCATCATGTGTAAGGAGACTAAAGCTCCCAACCAGATTCTGAGGCCTCCAATGGGCAATCTCATTTTACCTGATCGCATATTCCAGCGATTGTACATAGATTTTCTAGGGCCTTATCCGAGATCTAAATCGGGCAACATAGGCGTCATCGTTGTTCTTGACCATCTCTCGAAGTTCCCGTTTGCCGAACCCGTTCGGAAAATGACCGCGAACGCTCTTGTTGAGTATCTAGAGAAAAGGATCTTCCACGTGTTTGGTCTTCCAGAATTCATCACCACGGACAATGGGGTTCAATTCAAGTCCGCCCTTTTTAAGAGCCTGATGGATTCCTATGGTGTAAAGCACAACTTAACGGCATTATACTCTCCCCAAAGTAACACTTCGGAGCGCGTGAATCGGTCACTGGTGGCAGCTATTCGCGCTTATGTCGCCCCTGACCAACGGGATTGGGATCACAAGTTGTCGTCCATCAATGGAGCGCTGAGATCCGCTTATCATTCTTCTGTAGGGTTTTCGCCATATTTCGTTGTTTTCGGGCAAAACATGATTAGTCATGGCACCACATATGCCCTGTTGCGCAACCTAAATTTGCTCGCCGAGCCCAGAGTTGACGTAGCAACTGAAGAAAAACTAGAGCTATTGCGGAAGCAAGTGCAGGAGAATCTTAAGCGGATGCACGAAACCAATGCTCGAACGTACAATTTGAGGTCTCGTCCTGTGAAATTCGATCCTGGAGACGTAGTCTTTCGACGGAACTTCGGTCAAAGCAAGGCATCGAAGCACTATAACGCCAAACTCGACCGCAAATTTAAACAGTCCAAAGTCGTCACTAAGGCTGGTACATCCTGTTATTTGTTGGCAGACATGGCAGGAAAACATGTTGGGAAATATCACGCTAAAGACACGAAGGAGTAGGCTTCAGCATTTTCCGCACGATAACATCTTGCGGGAACTGCTGTGTTGTAATATTTGCCTTTGATTTCATCGTCTCCCAATTGCTTCCTTTCATTCAATACCTCCGTCGTACATATAAATTCACCCGCCACGTACGGAGCGACGACAAGTTAATTCGCCGTACATAGGGCGTTCGCTTTCAGTCCCACCGCCACGCAACAAGTGAACGTCCAATGCATCTAGGATCTATCTTTCATAGTGGTGCCAAGCCAATGTTCAATTTGTTCATGCGAGTGAAATTGACGATCAACTCATCTTGCTCATATATAATCGGGAGGGTCTTCCGCACTCCACTGGTGTAGGCAGCGAATGGAAACGGACGCTAAACGAATATACTTCTCGTGTTTAGCGGGAACACCGATGTGTATAAATTCCTTAGGTTGTTGAATCCCACCTACATTGGTATTAAAACATCGAAAATTGATTTTGTGTGCACACGGCGTCCTGCGCGCCAAAATTTCGACTCCCTTACTAATGGGAGAGAGGGTTTAGAGGGAGGTGGGTGGACAATTTTCTTGGTGTTAAAAGGGCATGATTTTGGCGCGAAACACTGATTTTAACTTGGGAGCGACGGATGCGGGGGTTGGCACAATCTGAGGGTCGGAGACGTTGCTCGAACGGAATATCGAGGAGTTGATTTTACTCACGGCCGGGGATAGGACGGAAAGTCTGAAGTCTTGAAAATAAACGACAAGTACAAAGAAACAAAGGAATAAAAGAAAAATCCTTTAAATTCCCGTCTGAATCATCAGTTTTTTTTTTTTTTAACCACTCTTGTTGTCGAAATCGACACCCGAAAAGTTATCTGAAAAGCGTGCGGGTCGCGCTGTATTCCCGGGTCGTCCTTCACACGCGTCCTTACCATTCTCCCCAAAAAGGATAACCAACGGGCCGTGTAATCTTTAAAATGAATTTGTGCTGCGGAAACCTGATCCACGAGTGAAAAAGTGCATAGTGCCATTCCTCCCCCCGAAACGTAATATTCATTTCCCACTAGCCATCTGTATCTGAAAAAAAGGGGCCACGGTAGTGACATTCGACGACGTTTTTTTTTCATCATCTTAAGCCTGCTCTGGCTCAACTAGCAGTATTCCTGGATCGAGAAAAGAAACGAAACCCCCTCTACAGCACAGTGATCCCGCATCTCCCATCAGCCTGTAAATAGATACGACTGTGTTCAAGGCATATCATCGACTAAGGCATCACCTGTTAGCAGCAAAACGAAAGACACAAAAAAAAAAAACAACGCAGCCAGTCCAGTTGTCTAATGAAATTCGGTAACTGTCTTCAGTGACGTATTCTCCTCGAGTTGTGCTGAGTACGGGGCATACGTCATCAGCAGTGCAAGAGCTTTCGATGTCCGGAGCTTGTCCATGGTTTGGATTTACGATATGAAGCTTTATATAATAGCTTTACGTGCATTTGTATGCTGATTCGGGTCAACTTGATCTTCTTTTCTTGTAAAATTTGCCGTAACGATTATTGTTTGTATATAGTTTTGCTTCATAATTTAATAACGCAACACGTCATTTTTGTGTGTGTGTGTGTGTTTGTTTTGAAAATAATTACGCTCTACGTCACTTCAACGGCCGTTGCGGGGAACTAGAGGTGAGTACTAATTATTGTTGATTATATTTTCTGTTAAATCTTTTTCTAAAAATCTTAAATCTAACTTTGTAGTCACACATACATACATTACATAAACTATTCAAAAATTCATCTACTAGTTCGCCTATTGTTTTGCTTCAAAGGTATTGTCAGTATTTTTTTTTTAAATGATAGAATAATCGCAGTTTAAATTTTGTTATGGGATTATAACTAAAAAGATTTTTTTCTCTTAATAAACCAATAATGGAGTAAACCCAATTTATCTCTTTTCCTTTACGAAACCCTCCTTCTTTCGGACCATGTAGGTGATTCAGCGCTCCAGAATATTTAGTTTGGGAGGTCTTTAAAATATTGGCCCAAAGACCTACTGGTTGGAGGTGGGAATAGTTGGCCGTGGTTCAATTAATCTAGAGCCAGATATATGAGTATAGTGCATGAGTTGGTTGGGTATCCCAATTTCATCCATTTAGTTGATTTTGTGACGTTAGTTGGTTCTTTTTGTAGCACGTGAGTATTTTGGTGTGATGGGATTGGCATAGCAGGCGTGCAAGAACTCCGACCCAATTCTCCCGAACTGGCTACCATCAAGCACGTGCCACCGCACTGTCTGCCGTGTCGAGCATCCTATGCTACCCCTCATTACAATTGTTTGAGGCGCGTTACAGAGCCCAAACGGCATGGTCACAAATTGATATAAGGGGCGACCTGGCACGGTAAAAGCAGTCTTTTCCTTTGACTCTTCATCGAGCGGTATTTGCCAAAAGGCGTCTTTTAAGTCAAGACTGGAAATAAATTTAGCTTTTGGCAGTCGACTTAGTATACCGTCGATGAGAGGCAAAGGATAGGCGTCCTTGACCGTCACGCTGTTCACTTTTCGAGCATCTAAGCACATCCTCACTTTACCAGGTTTCACCACGAGGGTGACTGGTGAAGACCAGGGACTTTGAGACTCTTCAATGACACCCAACGCAAGCATCCGATCAATCTCAGCGAAGAGGAGCTTTTCGATGGCGGGAGAGACTGCAAAGTGTCTCTGCTTAATCGGCTTGCTGCCGCCGACATCGATGACGTGTTTGGCAAGTTTCGTACGCCCTAAGCCCTCCGAAGAAAAAGACGGAAACATTGCGATAGCTGTCTTGAGGTTTGCTTCCTGTATAGGAGTTTGATGGTGTTTAAGGGATTCCGTGGTTATCTCTTCCAAACACAAGTTCAATGGACACTGAGACGAGGCAAATAAATCAGAGGCAAGTTCGAATAATCGCACAAAATCTACACCTAAATATAGATTATGGCTAAGGGATGGCATAATTAAAAAGGTCATTGTGAGGGTTCGACCACGGAAAGTGATGTCTGTCGACACTTTTCCTACGGTCGAATGGGGAGTTCCATCTGCTTTTTTAATACGCAGGGTAAATTTTTCTCACGGGTGTTTCTGTTCCCTCAAAAATTTCCTTGCCAAGTCTGCAGCTATACAGCTGACACTGGCTCCTGTGTCCACGAGGCCACACACTTCTTCGCCAAAAATTGTGACGGTCGCATATGGTCTCATGTCATTCTTGGGATGAGAAGCGATAATTGAGCAGCAGTAACGCCGGCGGTTTTGGATTACCTTCTTCCAGAACTGCCTGAGACGAACAGTTGACCGCTTAGGCTTAGGTGGACACAATTTCAGTTCGTCCACACCAAGAATGCGACGGCGTGCAGACTCATATTCCCGAACTCTGACAGGGAAGGGTTTAAAGCTGTGATGTATTGGAATTGGCCGTTCAGTATCTACCATGGCAGTGGTGATTGAAGGTGAACTTGAACGGTTTCCATGAAGATCAGTAAAAGACGAAGCGAGAATTTTCATTTGATTGGGTGTTGGTGTAGCAGTATTAGAAGAGGTGTCTGGGGGAGTGGTATGTTCCAATTGAGAATCAGAAGATGAACAAGACAGATTCGGCGGGGTTGAATTAATATTGGTTGGAGATGCAATTACTTTGATACCGAGGGCTCCTTGTGATGTGGCGCCCTCGTCGCTGGCACATTTTTTTGATGCGTGCAATTGGAACATCGGTTCTTGTAGGTGTTAGCTGCACCACAGCCATAACAGAAAATGGTTCATTCAGCCTCGCACACGTCGAACCTATGTCCTGGATCTCTACAATTCCAGCAGATTATTTCTTTCGTTATACCGCCGACACTGTCACATTGCCCTCTAAATCCTGAACAATTTCCTCAGTTACTTCTGATATGTGTCGTCTTCCAACCGTACTTTTGAAGTCGGATTGTCTCGTGTACGCTTTCATCTCCGCTTCTAGGTTTTCCCTTCTGTAGACAAATAATTTCAGTTGCCTAACGTTTTCGAAAGAGAAATTTAGCAACTCAGTACGCAGTTCAAACCTAATTTTTCGTCGAAGGATTTCCATGAGCTCCCACTCTGCTAATGGTCGAGCCAGGCGATCAGATAATTCTAAAATTCCCTCATAAAATGCATCAAAAGATTCTCTCGGTTGTAGCTTTTTATTTCGGATTAACTTCATTATGTCGTAGTCGGAAAGACTCTCGTGGAATTGATACCGAAAGGCTTCACAAAATGACTCCCAATTTATATGACGGACACTTCGGTGGTAACGCCAGAACCAGCTGGCGGCTTTGCCGACCAATAATAGGTGTAGATGATTAGCTACCAGATTGAAATTACCATTTAAGGTGTGGGCCGTCAATGTCCTCACCTGGTATAAAAATGATTCCGCGGTAAGTCGCGTATTTTCTCCACTAAAGTGGAGACTCCAACCACTTATAATTTTGCTGACACGCTCAGATGGAATGTTTACTAATACATTAGTACGCGGGCTATTTCGATTCTGTTGAAAGCCAGGACGAGTGTTTGAATTGTACATTTGAGCTGCTATCGAGGGTTCAGCATCCATTCTATAAGTTTGATCATTAAAATTAGTACGATAGCGAATATTATTAGTACCAGAACGACCTGAAGAACTAATGCGATGAGCTGAAAAGGACACATCTGCATCTCTTTCAAATCGCTCGTTTATTCGTGTTCTTGTCTTCGGAATTATTGAATGAAACTGTAGCCGAAGGCTCATCATTCGTTTCATATGATTGATTGCGATGAGAGGTATTTCGAACATTTGAATTTCGATAGGAATCATCTCCTTCTCTTTCAAATTGATCTCGCATGCGTAAGCTGTTGCGATTGTTTCAGTGAAGAGAACGTGTTGTGACGTTGTTTGGCACTGAGAAAGACGATTCAGCGTCCAAATCAAATGGCTCAGCATCAGCAGGAGGATTCTGTTGATGCTGATAAGAACGACTGCTATGCTGATTAAGAGATAACTCGCCTTCCGTTTCGTGCGATTGCGTAACCGATTTTTTTACCGATGCGGAAGGTTGTTGAGACTGACTTCCAATTATTATTTGTTGAAGTTGCTCACTGAGTATGTCCCGTACTATGTCATTTATTTGTGAGCGAAGATCCAAATCTTGAGTTGCTTGTGAATTTGATTCATCAGGCAGATCAAGTTGAACTCTACGCTCATTGGACTTGTTCATGTTTTTATGACGTGGATTTTGACTTCTACCATCTGATGACAACGAGTAGTAGGATTTTGAGTTGGACCGTGTGATTGGTCCAGATTTAGGGAATGCTCCTTGTGTTTGAACATTAAGATTTGACCCGCTTTCCCATTTTTGACTAGAGTTGGGAGCATCTGTTTCCGTACCAATTACTATGGGATTAGATACACCTTCTATTGCCAATTCTGTATTTTGCAATTAATTATTTGCTACTAAACAAGATGGAGTGCAAGGTCGCCTGCACAATGGGCAAGTGTAGTGCTCTGACAACCATTCTATAACACACTTTTTATGGAATTGGTGCGAGCACGGTGTTGTGACAATGTCATCCAATGGAACAAAAGCGGAACTACATATGGCACACTTTAGTTTATCATCAACGAATAAACTGGGCAAATCTTCCTCGTTATGAGTTACCGGCATTATTATTATTTTATATTCAAGATTTATGTAAAGGACAACCAGAATACCAATTCGTATAAAGGAAGAAAAACGCAATAAGTACTAAATGTGTATACGTATAATAAATACTAGATATGTACTTGATTCGAGAGATCAAATACTTCAATCTTCAGATTTTGTTTGTTTTTGTTTTATAATAAATTTTTCCTATTGGAACCCCTCTTCCTCCTCTATATCAATTTGACAAACACGAATGTATATCATAAATAAGATGTTGAGAGATTAGTAGAGCTAAATACAAAAAAAACCAGTCCGAAGCGTATATACCCTAGACTTGTACAGACCTAGTGGTGATACCAAAAGTACCAATTGGCAAAGACCATATGCATTAAAAGTGGGTCTCTTATATGGCCAGTTCATAGGGGAGGTTGGCACTCATTCAGTGGGATCTTGACCATTCTCAAAATCAATTAACTAACCCATTCGACAAATATTTATCCAATTTTTCAAGTCACTAGCTTCATTCTATCGAAAATTAACGCTTATTTAAAGTTTCACTTGTAGGAGAGGTAGGGGTTCCTTGGGTCGGATCTTGCCCAGCATTTCCATCAACCAATTAGATCCCCCTACAAATATTTAAACAAAATTTCAAGTCTCTAGCTTCATTCTATCGAAAGTTATCGCTTATTTGAAGTTTCTTTTGTAGGGGAAGTAGGGGTTTCGTTGGTCGGATTTTACGTATTTTCAATATTAGTCGACTGCATCATACTACAAACATTTGACCAAAATTTTAAGTCGCTAGCTTTATTTTGTCGTAAGTTATCGCTTATTTTAAGTTTCATTTCTAGGGGAGGTAGGGGTTCCTTAGGTCGGATCTTACCCATCTTTAATGCCAACTAACTCAATCTCACTTTCAACATTTTACCAAAATTTCAAGTTGCTGGCTTCATTCTATCAAAAGTTATCGCTTATTTGAAGTTTCATTTGTAGGGAAGGTGGGGGTTCCTTGAGTCGGATCTTGCCCATTTTCAATACCAACAAAGTAGGTCTTATTAGCAACATTCTTTCAAATTTTCAACTTGCTAGTATCATTTTTTCGAAAGTTATCGTAATTAAAGGAATATTTAATTTTTGGAAATTTTTAGGGGAGGTAGGCGTTCCTTTGATCTGATTATGCCCAACTTACATAATCTTAAGCAGCTTCTCACTTCAAGGTCACACGCCAAAAATCAGGTGTCTACGTCAATTGGTTCAGGAGTTATAGATAAAAAACCTGAAAAGTAGGGTAGTACGGGGTTCTTAGTAAGAAAATTACCGTTAGTTTTCAACTTATCAGTTTTATTTTCCCAGGAGAGTATGAGATTACCCTCATGAGTAATCTACCAAAGCTAGAGCTTTTCATGTTTCTTTAATCGGGAGTTATAGATACATTTATGTATTTTACATATGTAGGGGAGGTAGGCGTTCTCTTGGCCTGATCATGCCCATTTTCAATACCATCCAACTAGATCACACTTCCAACATTTGACCAAAATTTCAAAGCTCTAGCTTCATTTTATCGAAAGTTATCGTGCGAACGAACAGACAGACGGACAGACAGACAGACGGACAGACGGACAGACGGACAGACGGACAGACAGACAGACAGACAGACAGACAGACAGACAGACAGACATGGCTTAATCGAATCAGGAGGTGACCCTGATCATTTATATATACACATTGCTATACCTCCGGAGCCTCCTTTAAGGTGTTACATATTTCCGTCGTGACAAAAACAATATACCCTATACTATAAGTCTAGGGTATAAATATGCATGAGACAGTTGTTAGCCTATTAAGAGTTACCAATTTCAAAAAGAAAGAGAGAAAGAAAAAAGAAAATAAAAACGAAAAAAAAAAGAAAATACATTTGGAAATCGTACTTCAATGGAACATTTTGGATGTTTAAAGTGCAATACTGCACAAAAGAACATATTGTAATTCACAGGAAATGTTCGATTGAAGTCCAAAAATCAACCGATAAAAGAAGTATGCAAGAATGAAGTGAGAGTAAACTCTCACTGAAACTGAGAACGGTTCTTTCCGACAAAAAGGTATCGAAGGCACATTCAGTAACTCGGGCTAACTTTCAAAGAACCTATAGAAAATTAGCTATTGCCGAAGTTAGTGTAAGGCTTTCGATACGTGAATTAAACAAATTAATCCACATGACGAAACAGTGTAAAAATTCCAGTTTCGCTAGGATTTAACCACAGTTCTCGCAATGTGCGGAGAAAGATTTTTGCCGATGTTTAAATTTTGTTGCCCAGCAATCAATCCTTTGTGATCCACAGCTGCACAGAAACGAAACGCCGCCTTAAGTGCTGCACTCCACAAAATCTAAAACCAATGAAGTTACATAATTCGTATACTCACTTGGTTTTAAAATATATATAAGCACTTTCACAGAGAAATTTCTGATTTCCAGAGCACTTCAAAAATAAATTAGATTTAAATGTCGAACCTCACATTTTTATTAAGTCCTTTGGACCAAGAAAAATTCCATACAAACTTCCATACATGCCCTGCCCATTGAAGTCGTTGTAGTTTGACGATTTTCGAGACTTTCAGCTCATCGTACATTTCATACAACTCATGGTTGTACCGGATGCGCCATCCATCTCGATCACAAACAGCCCCGAGGATTCGCCGTAGAATCTTACGTTCAAAAGTGTCTAGCATGTTTTCGGAGGCTTGAGTTAGGGTCCATGCTTCGCAGCACTGGTCGTATAATTGTTTTGTACACGCAGAGCTTCGTATTTCTGTGCACATGCTTCGATTTCATTATGGGGAGAACCGAGAAAAAAGTCTTATTAGCTAACTGTATCCGTCGCTTGATTTCGTCAGTTTCGTTGGCGTCCCTTGACAAGTTGCAACCCAGGTAAATGAAGTTGTTCACGAACTCGATGTTGAGGTCCCCCACATTGATGCTTGGTTGTGCAGGTGTCCTTGTCACCGATTGCATCATTATTTTAGTTTTACCCTCGTTAATACGTAATCCAACTTCCTTTGTAGCGGTATCGAGTGTATGCAGAAGTTCTTCTGCGTCAGCCAATCTTCGGGACATGATGTTGATGTCGTCGGCGTACGCTGCTTGCTGTTGTCCATATTCATAGCCCGAATAACGTATTCCAGTGCTAGGTTGAAGAGCGTCGGTGCTAGTCCCTCGCCCTGTTTCAAACCAGTGCGTGTTTCAAATTGATCAGTAAGTGTATTATGTATCCTGACTTGTGAGACGGAGTTGGTCATCGTCATCTTAGTCAGTCGAACTAATTTGGCCGGTATACCAAATTACAGCATGATGTTGTACAGTACTCCACGATCGATACTGTCGTATGCCTGCTTGAAGTCGACAAAGATTTGGTAAACCTTTACGTTGTATTCCCAGCACCTCTGGAGTATCAGTTTGACTGAGAAGAGCTGATCGGTTGTTGAGCGACCAGGTGTGAAACCGCTTTGATATTCGCCAATGACTCGTTCTGGGTACGGTTTCATTCTATTTTCCAGAATTTTCGTCAAAATTTTATAGGACGTACAAACTAGTGAGTTGCCCCTGTAATTCTCACACTGCAGTTTATCTCCCTTTTTGTGAATTGGACAGATGATGCTTCTGCGCCAATCGTCTGGGATCTCCTCGTCCTCCCATACTCGCAGGAGTAATTGATGTATGGCATCAACTAGGCTCGTTCCACCGAATTTTAGCAGTTCAGCTGGAATCTCGTCAGCGCCCGGCGCTTTATTTCGTTTTAGTGACCGCAAACTCGAGATCAACTTCTTTTACTGTTGGGGGTTGAATGGGTGGGCCTAGATCAACAATATCGTCGAGAGCTTCCTGTGTGGGGATGTTAGATGGTCGGTTTAGACGCTCTTTAAAATAAGAGGCCCATCGTTTGTTAATGCCATCGGTGTCGCTGATGATGTTTCCATTCTTGTCTTACAAAGGCTAGTCCTGGGTTGGTAGCCGTTCTTAATTGTATTTACTAGTTTGTACGCTTGTCTGGTGTTCCTATTAGCTAAGTTTTCGTTTATGTTCAGCAACTGCTCGTCAAAGTATTTACGTTTCTTACGTCTAATTATTCTATTCGATATTCGCCGTAGCTCGTCACATTTTTCTTTTCTGGCTCCGGTTCGTCGTTGAATCCATTGTCTGTAGGCCTCGTTTTTCGCGTCAAGTGAATTTTTGCATTCTTCGTCGAACCAGTCATTTCGCGCTCGCCGGGCTTTATATCCCACGACTTTCTCTGCGACATCTTTGATGGTACCCCTGAGTTCTTCCCAAAACCCATGGACGCCTGTGTTGCTGATGTTGTGTAGCATAGGTGATAGTCTTTCCTCAAGGGCGGTAGTATACGCCACCGCTGTAGCATCACTCAGAAGCTTATCAACCGCAAAAAATTTTGACATTTTGACACAATCCATACAAAAAATGCACATAACCGGCCTCTGCTACTCACTAGTACTACCAGCCCTGCATACTTGAATATTGTTTATTGTTTTTCGTAAAGTGAATTGGAGTTAACCATTTCTGAAAGGGTAAAGATTGGTGGGATAGGAGTGGGAGGGGAGAGAAGTGGAGGAGAGGAGGTAGGTGGGTTGCTGCTTTACGGGGAGGTCCCCATAGAGGGGAAATGAAGGTCAAAATTTTTTTTCATCTGGTATAGGCAAGGCACTACCGAGTACATTGCATTTTTGGCGTTTTCATCAAATTTGAAGAAAGGGGAAAAAAGGTAGAGGGAAAAATATGAGATTATAATTTGTTCCACTCCCCCTTACCATTTCCAGACCGTTACACTTAGAAATTTGAAAATATACAGGAAGGTGGCTTTCAACTAGCGCAGAAAACAAAAAATTATGGAATTTTTGTATTTTGTCAAAATAGCTTCATAATAGTATTTTATATTTCTTTAGTTACAGTTAGCACACCCTTGCATTTCTCGAACTCATCCGAGGTCGAAAATATTGATGGCCAACGATAATCAACACCACGTGCAATAATATCCCCAAGTTTCGTAATAATCACGTAATATTTAATAGTGGTACATTCATTAAAATTCGTTAATTTTGATATCATCCGTACAAAGAATGCACATTACAGGTCTCTTGTACTACATATTAGTACTACAAATACAACATGTACTTGCATATTGTTTTTCGTAGAGCGAATTGGAGTTAACCATTTTCAAAAGGGTAAAGATTGGTGGGAGAGGAGGGAAAGGGTGGGAGAAGGGAGGAGGGAAGGGGGGGGGGGGGTATGCTGGTCGCTGATTCTACTTTCTGTAATTATTCAAACAGTTTATTTTCAATATTTTTCACTCAAGCTTGTAATTTGCAATATCGTCTTAACATGAATGGTCAGGACAGTTCACCCCTGGCATAGGATACTACAAAACCCTCGGATTGCGGGCGTAGCCCTCTATTTTCCGGTTTCATTTCTATATACTTCCGTAATGCTGTTATATTCAGTAGTTTATTTTCCTTTTACTTAGAATTAAAATTTATTGAATTTTATTTATTATACTTGCTGGATTCGAACCCTGGTCCGTCGGGTTGCCGGTCCTCACACGTTACCACTGCAGCAATCTGGAATATACTTTGCATGGTCTTTAAGCTTAATTGATGCATATATCCTCCAATAAGCCTCCGATAAGATTAAATGAGCTACAACAGCCGTGTCACTTTCTGAACATAACAGAACCGAACAGAGTAAGAAGAATTAAGAGAAAAAAAAACTCAATTAAAATATTTTAATGTGTTTTTTTTTTGTTCGACGGGCTGTGAGTTTTGATATACTCGTATTTTTTTTTAATAATTCTAGTTAGTTGTAAACTATTATTATTAAGAAAAAAATAAAACCACGCTATTTGTTTCAATTGTACTGAGCTACAATGTCAAGAGAGAACCTAAAAATAGATCTGCAACGGCCACACTATTTCCCTTAATATGTTCGTTATTCTGCCGCTGCGTTGCATATTGCCTGGAACGAATTTCGAATATTTTAAACTCAAAATTCGTTTTCACAGAAAAGATTTCTTTCGCGACCTGTTCGTTTATAATTATCGGTAACAATGTCGTTAATGTAATGCAGGTTCTCACACATTCACAATATTGTTCTATTCTGTAAGCAAAAAAACACGGCTAGCACCATTTTGCTACATTAACAACCCAATGTGTGTACTATGTATATTCCCATTATTGGAGTAACAGGCAACGCTGTTTTAATTTTACTCCGTTAATCTTCGCACAAAACAGTCGAAGTTTTGAATATAGCAATACTTGCAGAATTCGCTTGATATCAGCCAATTGGTCACGGGTTCGATGCCTGCTAGAGCGATTCTATTTTTTATTAATACTATAATACTTTTTTGAGCATTGAATAATAGTTGTAGCATTGAATTGGGTTTCCCCAATAATATAAAACATGCGCTGGTCCCATTTAAAAATTGGAAACCAGTTTTGTTGATTTTTTAGACCAGTGAACATTTTTTTATGAAAGCTACTGTCTTCCATGGCGATACCTTTACAACCTACCTACCGTACAAGCTGAAAATGTTTGGAAATGGTGATTTTCACTAAAATGTGTAGTTTCACAATAGTACCTTGTCGATATACCTTCTATAAGACAGAATATAGCAGTATTATAGGAGAAGTAGCAAAGAGAATCCCCCATAAGAATATCACTTAAACATGATCGGATGATTATAAAAATACAAAAGAAAGTCATCCGATAAAGTTCATATAATATTTGTTTCCCATAATTTTTGGGAGGAACATTACGAGTAATGGTATAAATATCCTAAAAAAAATTATAGGATGACTTTTGTAGATTCCCCTCTTCGCCGTCTTGTTATAGTACTCTTACTGTATGATCTTCATGTTTTACCCCTATAACAATTTTATAGTATGAATATAAAATGATTATTTGAGCAGAATAATTCATGGAGTAACGCCACTATAATTTACACCACAAAGTTCTACTCCTATAAGTTTCACACGCAAATTTTCAATTTGTATGACTATAGGAGAGCTATAGGATTAAGTGATACTTTAATACCCAGAATCTTCAGGAAAATTGTTAGCTGGGAGTGATGGAAAGCTACTTATCTTGGAAGAAGATCAAATGAGGCGGTGGAAAGAACACTTCGCCGCGGTCTTGAACCGTGTAGCCTCTAGTGAAGTTCCACCTCAAATAGATAATTTAGCTAACCATCAAAATATGCGTATACGGTCCACTGCCCCGACTAAAGGGGAAAGAGTCACTGCAATTATTGCACTAAAACGAGGAAAGGCAGTCGGACTTGACGGTATCCCTGCCGAACTTTATTAAGCAGCGCCAAGCGTAACTGCCAATTTGCTGCACCCACTTGTTGATAAAGCGCGGAGTACAGAGACTTTCCCACCGAGTGGAAGCAAGGTTTGATCATCAAACTTCCAAAGAAGGGTAGCCTCACAGACTATAATAATTGGAGAGGAATTTGTGTGCTTCCTGCCGCTGCCAAGATAATTGCTAAAATAGTCCTGGAAAGACTAAAGGCCCACTTAGAAAGCACAATTGATGAAGAGCAGGCTGTTTTTCGATCCGGATTTTTCTGTGTCGATAACATAAACACCTTGCGAATCATCATCGAGCAATGCGCTGAATACGATTCTCCGCTTCACTTGCTTTTCATCGATTTCGAAAAGGCTTTCGATAGTGTGAACGGGATTCTATATGGGCAACCTATGACGGCGCGAAATGTCGCATTCTGCATAAAGGTAAGGTGTTGGGGGACTTTGAGATTCGCAGTGGAGTTCAGCAGGGGTGCATCCTCTCACCGATCCTATTCCTCATTGTGATCGGCGATGTGTTGCATGCAGCCCTATCTGGACTCGACAGAGGAATTCAATAGACTTTGACATCTTATCTACAACATCTTGACTACGCTGACGACATATGCCTACTCTCCCACAAAATCATGGATCATGGCGTTAGATTTCGAGAGCGAGGCCAGCAGGTTGGGCTTAAGATTAATACTAAGGCCCTTCGTCCACTGATGCAACGCGACTCCAACGCGACTGCAACCCAACGTGTTTGCGACGGTTGCACGAAAGTCGCGTTGCATGCTCTTTGTCTACTGATGCAACTCTTCTGCGACTCGTGTTGTGATAAAATGAAAACAACTACATAGTTTGTACAGAGATTTCGCTCGCGAGCTGATATGTGAAATGTTGTGTTTTGGGTGAGAGGATAAGGACGGCCAATGGTATGGAAATGTATCTTTTTTTGGCAATGTATCTTTTTTTGGCAATGTTTATACCCTAGTTTTTTTTTGCGTTTGCGATTTGTGTGGCTGTGAATTGCAGAATTTTTGTATAGTATGTACGTGAGGCGAACGTTTGAAGGGGGGAATGTATTGACTACTTGATGGCGTTCTGAGTCCTTCAATGAGGAATAGGACTTTTCGGCTGTGAAGTCAAATACGGGCAATATGGATATCCTTGAGTTTGAGGTCATTCGGTGCGGAAAAAGGATATTCCTGGTAATTAAGGGGAATATGGGCAAGATGAGTACCACATGAATCGGAGTGATAAGGCGAATTTTGCAGGGTACTGTTCCTGTCATTTTGAGTACTATCGATGGCATTTCGAGTCCTTCGGTGCCGATAAGGACATTCGAAAAAGGATACTTTTGGCAGTGAGTCGAAATATGGGTAATATGGGTGTCATAAGAATCGGGGTGAAGACCCGAATATCCAGGAGTAGTGCAGATAGCATTTCGAGTCCTTCGGAGCAAAAAGGACATTCTTGGAAGTCAAGTGAAAAATGGGCAATATGGGTGTCATATGAGTCGGGATGAAGAGCCGAATGCCTAGGAGTACTATTGATGGCATTTCGAGTCCTTCGGTGGCAACAAGGACATTCGAAAAAGGATATTTTTGGCGGTGAAGCGAAATAAGGTCAATATGGGTGTTATATGCATCGGTGTGGACACCCGAATAGGCAGGAGAAGTGCAGATGGCATTTCGAATCCTTCGAAGCGAAAAGGACATTCTTGGAAGTTAAGTGAAAAATGGGCAATGTGGGTGTCACATGAATCCCGGTGAAGAGGCGAATATCCAGGAGTACTAAATATGGCATTTCGAGTCCTCCGGTGGCGACAAGGATATTGGAAAAGAATATTATCGGTAAGAAAATGAAATAAATGCCATATGGGTCATATGAATCTGAGTGGCGAAGCGAAGGTTCTGGTGTACTTTTAAGGATATTTGAGTCATTTGCTGATCTAAAAGGACATTCTTGGCAATGAGGCGAAATATAGGCAAAATAAGTGTCATCCTTTTTATGCCCTCGAGGAAATCGTCTTAAATTAACTTAATTTCCGAGCTACGTTCCTGGTTCTCATACGAGATACGAGATAAAAGTATGTGCACCAAAACATTCGCTTCGTCACTCAGATTCATATGACGCCCATATTGCACTTATTTCAGTTTCATACCGAAAAAATCCTTTTTCGAATGTCCTTGTCGCCACGGGAGGACTCGAAATGTCATATTCAGTACTCCTGCATATTGACCTCTTCACCCCGATTCATATGACACCCATATTGCCAATTTTTTACTTGACTTCCAAGAGTGTCCTTTTCGCTCCGAAGGACTCGAAATGTCATCTGCACTACTCCTGCATATTCGGGTCTCCACCCCGATTCATATGATACCCATATTTCACTTCACTGCCAAAAATATCCCTTTTCGAATGTCCTTGTTGCCACCGAAGGACTCGAAATACCATCCATAGTACACCTAGGCATTCGCCTCTTCACCCCGATTCATATGACTTCCATATTGCCCATTTTTCACTTGACTTCCAAAAATGCCGTTTTCGCTCCGAAGGACTCGAAATGCTATCTGCACTACTCCTGGATATTCGGGTCTACATCCCGATTCATATGACACCCATCTTGCCCATATTCCCCTTCTTTACCAGGAATATCCTTTTTCCTAGCCAAAGGACTCAAAATGCCATGAACAGTACTCTAGAGCATTCGCCTTATCACTCCAATTCATATGACATCCATCTTGTCCATATTCCAGTTTATTATTCATCCCCCGATTCAAATGCCACCCATATTGCCAATGTTTTACTTCAACAGTACTATAGTCTAGTACATTCCCTTATTCATTATCAACATTATCATTCACTTATTAAACATTCTCCTCGCGTACAATTAAAAATCCCTCACTCAAATATCAAAACACCAGAAACCAAGAAAAAGTCGCACGAAAGTCGACATGCAACCGGACAGCCAAGTCGCTTTGGAGTCGGTCGCGTCCGAGTTGCGTTGCAGTCGCACCAGTGGACGAGGTTCCACTCAATAACACGTGTCCGACTGTAATGCGACTCCCGTGCAACGCCCATGCAACTCGTTTTTGAGTTGGATCGCAGTCGCGTTGCGTCTGTGGACGAATGCCCCAAGAAGACCAAGATTCTAAACCCGCCATTGCGAAAAAGAAATCCGACACCTATTGCCATCAATATTAATGGGCAGCCTGTGGAGAAGGTGGACAACTTCGTGTACCTGTTTAGCATTGTTGCCGAAAATGGTGGCACGGAGCAGGACATCGCTCGTCAAATTAACCAGGCTAAATACGCATACGGCGCTCTCTAGTACTGTCAATGGTTTTGTATGGGAGCAGTACATGGAAAGTTTCCGTAGGAGTTACCAGAAAGCTGCAAGTTTTCGTCAAATCATGTCTTCGTCGAATTTTAAGAATATTAAAACAATATCAAATGAAGAGCTAAGTCGGCGTACAGGCCAAATGCCAATCGACGAATTGATACGCAGGCGAAAATGGCAGTGGATAGGTCACACATTGCGGAAGAGTGATAACTGCATTACTTTGCATGCCATGGAATGGAACCCCATTTCCAACCAATGCCGACCAAGAGGGGTCCTCGAATCACATGGCATCGATCTGTGGGAAAGAAGTGTCAGCCACTGGGTAAGTCTTTTGGGGAGTTGCGCCCCATTGCCCAGAACAGAGTACGATGGCGCGCAGGAGTAGTTGATGCCCCACTATAGTGGTTAAGGCAAAGTATCATAGTATATTTTTGACGTGACAAAAACAATATACCCTATACTTGTAAAGTCTAGGGTATAAAAAAGTGGAGGAGTCGTAAGCTCAGAAAATACAAAGATTATTTTTTTTAGCTTGTATACATACTTTCTTTTGGATTGGTTTTCAAAATTTGGTAGTTTCTCCTGATCAATATGCATATTATTTAATTTTAATGTGACATTTCATACTTTCTGTTTTATTTTTAGAGTTACAGTTCGCCATCTTTATTGAGACCACCATCAGTTTTAAGCGGACTAAAACTAGAAGAGGATCGCCTTCCAACTATCGATGTTATCCCACCTTCAGAAGTGGGTTCGTTAATAGACATTAAGTCATCGAACCCAAGCAAAACATATCTAAACCTAGTTAATAGCGCCAATTTTACCGACCAGTTAATTAATAGAGAAAAGTCAAAACAAGATGCGGATATTTCTGTGACGAGAACTTCTAGTTTCAAACGTTTTCGAAAAACTAGTTTCAAAAAAGCCAAGAAAATGACTAGCATGGATGAGCCTGTTGTTCTTAATAATGGACGTGACTGCTCGCAACTGATTAAAAATTCGTGGCATAACAACTCGTTCTTGAAAACTACTAATAGAATTCAAAATGATACTAGAGACTATAGTGCACTTTCTTCTTTGAATTCTGACAAATTAATTTCGCTCAATGGAAGAAGGACGTCTTGTTTATACAATAACTCGCAATTCTACCAAAGTCTGAACAGTAACAATTCGATGAAAAATGTTCACGCCGCAAGAAGAATGTCAACTTTTGATTTTTCCGTAAAAAAAGAATCGAATGTTAATAACGTAGAAAAATGCAATTCTCTCACTTTGACAAGTTCGAAAATGAACTTGGACAAATGGCAAAAATCTTTTGTAAATCTGAATATTTCTGGAGATCATCCACAAGTGCTATCGCATCCATCGCAGGTCGCTCAAAGTAATAGTGTGCAAAGGGAACATGCAACCAAAATTAAGACAATTGTAGATCTAATGAAGCCAACCAATTACATCATTAATATAAAGGCACGCATTATTTCTGGAAGAAAAGATTATTCATTGTATCTGTTTTCTGAGAATAATCGGTAAGTACAAGTTATATAAATAAATAAAAATAAATAAATTGGTAATGGTAATTCGAAGAAGAGGATAAATGATATTATATTTTTATTTTATTACTAGAAAATCAACGTTTTGTACAGGGTGTCCCAGTTCGACACAGACTTCACCAAGCAATTCTTCATTAATTTCTAAGCAAAAACATCTTATGATTTTCTTTTTGATTTCATGATATTTGAAAACATTACTAAAATGCAGTAACTCAAATACTGAACATTTAAGACGGGATTAAATTGGGTGTGGGTCAGTTAGTCATCAAACCTCAAAACAAATTTCTTGAGAAAACGTAGATTCTAATGCATGTGAGCATCTCCCTGAATTTGAACATGAATACAACAACAACCATGATGCCCACTGCTCTGATCAGGCAATATTTCCATCCATCCATTTCCCGGGAATTTTTCTATAATTATGTTTCCGCGCGTCTTATGGAAAAAGTATGATATTAAGACGAAAAAAGGTACATTCAGACTTTTGCTCGCCCAATATGTTCACAGCTGTTCAGAACCATTCCCATGATGAATGGGAACAGGCTCGAATGCTCGACGCACAAAATGGAAATGTTCCTTTTCATATTGATTTTTGGTTTCAAACGAGGGTCAACCATTGAGAGAAAATGTATACTAGTGATGTGTAACACAGTAACTCAACAGAATCAGCGAAATATTGGGCAAAACGACATAGCCTCCGAGTCGTTCAATTTAAGGATGACACGCTGTAAAATGAATACCCAGCGCAAATACTACGCAACACCTATAAAATTCATGCTCATTAAAAACTTCTAATTACATATATAGTATGTATTACATCCATATTCGTTCCCATCCCATTCTAATATCTATCTGAAGCTAAGACCACCATTATCTATCGTATCTACTTAACCAATCCCATCTAAATCCGTTCATAATCACCTCTATGCAGTATGCAATGCGCGCATTGTCTACCTATATATTCCTAAATACACACACAACAACTCATACTGATGCCGACTGCAAGCAAATTAAAAATTATTTGCTTACGTCGCACCGTGCATCCAAGTTTCCCCAAATACATAAAATAAGCCCAACATTCTAAAACAAAACTAATCATCTTGTATCATCATCTCAAGCTCAACTTAATGCCTCGTTTACACGTAAAGGCTGAGCGAAGTACCGAATATTGAAAAATTTCATTGAAAAGCACCAACAACAAGAACCTTTTCTGCTCTTACATGGTGAACATGAATTCATGGTCATTTCAGTCGTTACCATCTCTTGTAGGAACGACTCAAATGCTCACGAATGCTCATGAATTCATGTTGACCATGTAAAAGCAGAAAAGGTATATTCTTGTTGTTTGTGTTTTTCAACGCGATTTTCCAATATTCGGTGCTTCACTCAGCGCTCACGTCTAAACGAAGAGTTATATGAAAACGATACCAAACCAACAACCAGACAATTTCTTCTGTACACTGTGGCACGAAATGAGTACTCGTAATTCCCAATGTGAGTTGTGAGTTTTTAACATAAACAGTACACTTCTAAATTTCATTCACTCTGTGCTGAGAGTCATACTGGGCTATGGTGATTAGTAACATAAACATTGATTATTTGTGTAATTCAGTATAGACTCAAATTCAGATATTTCACTCAATAAGCGCATACTCCAATTACTCACATTCTCTGCCAAATGAGAAATTCATTGCATGGAGCTTTTTGAACAGAACACAATGATTTGAGCACAGAAGAGAGTGTTAAAAGAAAATGAAAACCTGGAGTCCGAAGCGTATATACCCTAGACTTGTACAGACCTAGTGGTGATACCAAAAGTACCTATTGGCAACAACCATATGCATTAAAAGTAGATTTTCCATATGGCCAGTTTATAGGGGAGGTTGGCACTCATTCATGATGTTTTTGACCATTCTTAAAATCAATTAACTAACCCACTCTATAAATATTTGTCGAATTTTTCAAGTCGCTTGCTTCATTCTATCGAAAGTTATTGCTTATTTGCAGTCTCACTTGTAGGAAAGGTAGAGGTTTCTTTCGTTGAATTTGGCACATTTTTAATAACAACCAACTAGATCCCAGTACAAACATTTGACCAATATTTTAAGTCACTCGCTTCATTTTATCGAAAGTTATAGCTTATTTGAAGTTTCATTTGTAGGGGAGGTAGGGGTCCCTTGGATTGGATCTTGCTAATTATTGCCACCAACCAATTAGATCATGCTACAAACATTTAAACAAAATTCCAAATTTCTAGCTTCATTTCATCGAAAGTTATGGCTTAATTGAAGTTGGGGAGGTAGGGGTTAGTTGGGTCGGATCTGGCCCATCTTTAATATCAACTAACTCAATCCTACTTAAAACATTTAACCAAAATTTGAAGTCGCTGGCTTCATTCTATCAAAAGTTGTCGCTTATTAGAAGTTTCATTTGAGGGGGAGGTAGGGGTTCCTTGGGTCGGATCTTGTCCATTTTCAATAATACATCTTACTATCAACATTCTACCGAATTTTTAACTTGCTAGTGTCATTCTATCGAAAGCTATCGTGGTTAAAGGAATATTTGATTTTTTGACATTTCTAAGGCGGCTATTACACTATAAAAGTTCTTTTACAAATATCTTTTATGAAAGCTATTTTCAAAGAACTTTTATAGTGTAATAGCCGCCTAAGAAAAGATTTGCCACATGGACGTTGCTTGTTTCAACTACTTTTCTAATATGCTTGCTCACCTTCCCCCTTTAGCGACTAATATCACTCATAAAAGTTCTTTTGAAATATCGTTCGTCAAATATATTTGTAAAAGAACTTTTATAGTGGAATAGCCGCCTAAGGGATATGATTATGCCCAACTTACTAAAACTTAAGCAGCTTCTGGCCTCAGGTTAACATGCCAAAAATCAAGCGGCTACGTCACTTATTTCAAGAGTTATAGACAAAAAATTTTAAAAGTAGGGTAGTACTGGGTGCTTTGTAAGAAAATTACCGTTAGCTTTCAACTGATCGATTTTATATTTCCGGGAGAATATGAGATTACCCTCACGAGCAATCTGCCAAATCTAGAGCTTTTCATGTTTATTTAGTCGGGAGTTATAGATTTATTTATTTATTTTACATATGTAGGGGAGGCAGGCGTTTTATTGGCCGGATCATGCCCAATGCCAACCAACTAGATCATACTGCCAACATTTGACCAAAATTTCAAGGCTCGGCTTCATTCTATCGAAAATTATTAGCGAGCGGACAGACAGACGGACAGACAGACGGACTGACAGACAGACAGACGGACAGACATGGTTAAATCGAATCAGGAGGTGACCCTGATCATTTATACATATATACAAGGTGAGCCAAATACAAGTTTCTTTCTAAAAATGCAATAAAATGAACACAACTAAATTTTTTTCCATGTATTATGGCGTCATTAGTAAGAGCAAACATTCCCATTAATGAGGAAATACAACTTCGTTCAAGTGGCTGCCTCGGCTGGCTTCGCAGTAGCGCATTCTGTCATTCCAATTTTTCAATACCATGTCGATGGTTTCGGACTGTTGCTCACGGATTCCTTGGATGATATTTGCCTTAAGTGCTTGAATCATTTCTGGATTGTTGGCATAAAATCAGTGCTTCATGGTTCCCCAGAAAAAAAAGTCCAAATTGATCAAATCGGAGCTCCGAGGCGACCAATTGAATCGCCAAGACGGCTGATAACACGATTTGGGAATTTGGTACGTAAAAGATAGATTGTGGCATGGGCTGTGTAGCATGCCGCGCCATCCTGCATGAACCAGAGGTCGTCCAAATCCATGTCTTCAATTTCAATAAAAAAAAGTCGGATAACATGGCTCCGTAACATTCACCGTTGACCGAAACGTTGCTCCCAGCCTCATTTTCCGAAGAAAAATGGTCCAATGATGCCACCACTCCACAATCCTCACCAAACTGTCACTCTCTGTTGATGCATTGGCTTCTCGACAGTAACTTGCGGGTTTTCCGAACCCCAGATGCGGCAATTTTGTTTGTTAACGTAACCTCCGAGATGAAAATGCGCCTCGTCAGAAAAGATGATGTTTCGCCCAAAATCGTTGTCCAATTCAAGCTGCTCTAAGACCCAAACTACGAAGCGATAACGAAGCCGATGGTCGTACGTCTTCAATTGCTAAGTCAATTGGACCTTGTAAGCGAATAATCCGAGATCTTTGTGCAGAATTCTTCGCAGGCTAGTGCGTGAAATGTTGAGCTGTTGAGATCGATGGCGAGTTGATATTCGTGGAGTGAGTCTCACACTCTCGGCTATAGCAGCCACATTCTCGTCTGTGCGCACCGTACGATGACAGGGACCATGAGAGTTTTCCACTAGCATGCCAGTCTCACGAACTTTTTGCACAAACTTGCGTACAGCAGGCGCGGTGGGTGCTTCATTTCGGCCGACACTTCTTTTCAAAAAACCCACTGTTTGGGCTACACAGCACTCACTTTGGAAATAAGTTTTCAATATTCCCCAACGTTGTTCAAGTGTATTAGCGACTCATTTCATTCTAAGGAGATGTGATACAAACTTTCTGTCAAGATTTCGAGCGAGAAACAGTTTTCACTGTCAAAATAACCTATGATTAAAAAAAACACTAGGTGGCCCACGCTGTATACATTGCTATATTTCCGGAGCCTCCTTTAAAGTGTTACATATTTTCGTCGTGACAAAAACAATATACCCTATACTAAAAGTCTAGTGTATAAAGAGCGGAAGAAATTAAGTAATTCGGCACAAGTGAGGAAGTAGGAAGCGGGATGGGAGTTTGATATCTCATGTGCGGGCTATATGGACCGGGCGGGTGTTACGCGGTATAAAGACAAAATGGAATGTTAATTTATTTATTTATTTATTTATTTATTTATTTATTTATTTACTTATTTATTTATTTATTTATTTATTTATTTATTTATTTATTCATTTATTTATTTATTTATTCATTTATTTATTTATTTACTTATTTATTTATTTATTTATTTATTTATTTATTTACTTATTTATTTATTTATTTATTTATTTATTTATTTATTTATTTATTTATTTATTTATTTATTTATTTATTTATTTATTTATTTATTTATTTATTTATTTATTTATTTATTTATTTATTTATTTATTTATTTATTTATTTATTTATTTATTTATTTATTTATTTATTTATTTATTTATTTATTTATTTATTTATTTATTTATTTATTTATTTATTTATTTATTTATTTATTTATTTATTTATTTATTTATTTATTTATTTATTTATTTATTTATTTATTTATTTATTTATTTATTTATTTATTTATTTATTTATTTATTTATTTATTTATTTATTTATTTATTTATTTATTTTATATTTATTTATTTATTTATTTATTTATTTATTTATTTATTTATTTATTTATTTATTTATTTATTTATTTATTTATTTATTTATTTATTTATTTATTTATTTATTTATTTATTTATTTATTTATTTATTTATTTATTTATTTATTTATTTATTTATTTATTTATTTATTTATTTATTTATTTATTTATTTATTTATTTATTTATTTATTTATTTATTTATTTATTTATTTATTTATTTATTTATTTATTTATTTATTTATTTATTTATTTATTTATTTATTTATTTATTTATTTATTTATTTATTTATTTATTTATTTATTTATTTATTTATTTATTTATTTATTTATTTATTTATTTATTTATTTATTTATTTATTTATTTATTTATTTATTTATTTATTTATTTATTTATTTATTTATTTATTTATTTATTTATTTATTTATTTATTTATTTATTTATTTATTTATTTATTTATTTATTTATTTATTTATTTATTTATTTATTTATTTATTTATTTATTTATTTATTTATTTATTTATTTATTTATTTATTTATTTATTTATTTATTTATTTATTTATTTATTTATTTATTTATTTATTTATTTATTTATTTATTTATTTATTTATTTATTTATTTATTTATTTATTTATTTATTTATTTATTTATTTATTTATTTATTTATTTATTTATTTATTTATTTATTTATTTATTTATTTATTTATTTATTTATTTATTTATTTATTTATTTATTTATTTATTTATTTATTTATTTATTTATTTATTTATTTATTTATTTATTTATTTATTTATTTATTTATTTATTTATTTATTTATTTATTTATTTATTTATTTATTTATTTATTTATTTATTTATTTATTTATTTATTTATTTATTTATTTATTTATTTATTTATTTATTTATTTATTTATTTATTTATTTATTTATTTATTTATTTATTTATTTATTTATTTATTTATTTATTTATTTATTTATTTATTTATTTATTTATTTATTTATTTATTTATTTATTTATTTATTTATTTATTTATTTATTTATTTATTTTATTTATGGAAATCGGCGAAATCGACTTCTGTACTTAACTGAAGTAGTAGAAAAAGTAGAAAGTAAAGTAATAAATTGTAACAGTCCGAAACTTAACCAGTCGAAAATCGCCAAAATAACAACACCAAGAATGAATTTAAAACGCCAAAAATTTATTGATAAGGAGAAAAATCTACAGTACACCGCCTATGCAAAAGACACGTCCGCCGCTGATGAACACTTGAATGAATAGTGAGTGCGCATTCGCCGTTGCCACTCTGCCTTCGCCTTGCGCCTATCGCCCGATCTCGTTCGCTGTTTACACACCGAGTTCGCCGTTCCTTCGGTGTATCGTCATGGGGTTACCGCTTGTGTTGTCGTGTATCGGCAATGCATTATCTTTTTTTTTTTTTGTGTTACAAAATATGTAGTTAGAGATACATAAATATTGGTTGAAAAGATTCTTCGAGTTTCCAGCAAAAAAAAAGTTCTTTATTCTAACCCAACGTTTCGCCTATTGGCATCTTCAGGGCAATCTATACAAAATTGTGATTTAAACAATAACAATATTGACAGTATACTTATTTAATTATTTATTACTTACTATTCTAATTTGGAGTTCCGACTTACAAGAAAATTTGTTTGTTAGGGTTTTGTAAAAAAACAAAACCGTTATGAAATCGGTCATGCGTCCGTCTGTCCGTCTGTCTGTCTGTCCATGAAATATCTAACGAACCGCCGAGGCTACGTGCATGAAATTTGGTGGAAATATGTAGAAGTACTATAATTCTCTAAAGAAGGTGACGCGTCGTAATAGGTCAACTTTAAGGGGGGGTCCCCATAGATGGGAAATGAAGGTCAACATTTTTTTTTCGTTTGGTATAGGCAAGTGCGGTATCGTAAGAAAGGTACCGTCGAGTACATTCCATTTCTGGAATTTTTTTCAAATTTTAAGAAAGGGGAAAAGAGGGAGAGGGGAAAATATGTCATCCGAGTTTGTCCCCCCCCCCCCCCTTGCATTTCGAAACCGTTACACTTAGAAATATGCAAATTTACAGAAAAGCGGCATTTCACAAACATAGAAAACTAAAAATAATATAATTTCAAAATCTCATCAAAAAAGGTTAATAATAGTACATTTCTATTGTTGCAGTTAGCACACCCCTGCACCCTTTAGGCACACCGGGGGTCAAAAATATTGATAGCCACTGATAACCAACACCATACGCAATAATGTCTCTAAGTTTCATTACAATCATGTAATATTTAATAATAGTACATTCACTTAAAGTTAGTCATTTTTACACTATTCATACAAAAAATACACCTACCGGCTTCGAAGGTGCGAGTACTACTTGTATGTTGTTTTTCGTAGTGCGAATTGCAGTCATTGTTACATATTATGGTTATACATTTATGAAAGGGTAAAGATTGGTAAGGGGCGATGTGTTGTAATTGGCCAACTATAACGAGCGGGGAAGGGGGGGGGGGGGGTCAAATTTTGTTTATCGACTGGTGTAGGCAAGTTGGGTGTTGTGAGAAAGGTAATGTTGAGTACATTTTATTTTTGGCATTTACTTTAAATTTGAAGAAAGGGGAACAGTGAGGGAGGAGAAAATATTAGATCGTAATTTGTCCCCCCTTGCATTTCGAGACCGTTACACTTAGAAAAATGAAAACTTTCAGGAAGGTGGGTTGCAAATAGCATATAAAACGGGAAATAATGGAATTTGTATATCTCCTCAAAATAGGTTAATAATAGTTTATTTCCATAGTTACAGTTAGCGCACCCCTGCATCCCTTAAACACGTCCGAGATAAAAAGTACTGATGGCCAAGGATAACCAACATCATAGGCAATAATATGTTTTAAGTTTCATTACAATCACTTAATGCTCGTATGAATGGGCATGTAAGATACTATATGATCGGTCAGATATTTTTATTATGTTTTTTTTTTATCCATCTAAGTGGTACCAAGAAAAGCAAGGAGCCGATACATGCGTACAAATATAAGTGCTTGCTACAAAACCCTCGTATTGCGGGCGTAGCCCTCTATATTCCGGTTTCATTATTTTTGTGTTCATTAGTTCTGGTGGATAGATGTCTTGTACTCGTAGTTGAGCCGACGTAATTTTGACATGGATATGTCTTATAGCTGGGGGGTCATCCTAAAAATCTGTCCGTCACACGAAATGTCTGTTTTTCTACTCGGGGGTCAGAAGAGGAAGCAAGCCCATTGACCATTTTTCCGAGTTATATGAATGTAGTGGCCGATCCTCAGTCAATCCGAGTCAGTCATCAAAGGGAACTCACGAAAATCGAAAAACATCGGGTTATGAACTGACTTAACAACCAGGCACCCATAACGCAAGTCAACATCATTTAACTGCCATCCCCTCGTGATTCAAATCTGCTCACAACACCAGCCACATCCAGACAACCTGTCTCCCTCACTCTCTCTTTTTGTTTTCATCAATTACGTCACTAACCTGACTCAATAAGAAAATCGTTGAGGTAGGTCGGGAAATAGCTTCAACTTCACACACACACATACACACACACATACACACACACTCGTATGCACGCAATGGAAAGACGGTTGAGTCGAAAAAGTTCAATGGATGGGTGTTGCTTTGTCGTCGGCGACAGTGCGAAAAAGATGCTTGCTCCACGGACCTTGGACTACACTTCTGCGGCGGATCCACCTGTAACGAATTGACTTAGTTTGAGCTGTGCTCAGAATGAGGACGGAGGTTGAGGCATGGTGGTTCAGACCAGCCGTGACACCTAAGTGTCAAAACCTCCTCAGCAATGACCTGAGGTGACGCGTGCTCGATAACCAGCTCAGCTACCGGTAGTGGGCGGGGTTTTAGTAGGTCACTCTGCCTCGACATTGTTACAAAAAAATTGCACGCGTCGGCCCGCGTGCCTAAACTACACGGGAGTCCTTCCAAGGTTTTAACAACAACAAAAATCCGGCCGTGAAAAATCCTATGTCCCTGCCTCTAGCACAGGAGCCCCCTGATGGCGACGGGGCTCCGCGCTCCCTCCCCTTACCTTGGGTTGGGCCGCGGAATATTGCCCAACCCCCTTTGCGAAAATCGATGAAGCTTTAACCGACGAAAGTGGAAGAGTATGGGGTCCTCAGGATTCAAGAAGCCAAACGCGGAATTTAATGGCAATCCATGAGATAATTATGCCCTAGACTTTTAGTATAGGGTATATTGTTTTTGTCACGACGGAAATATGTAACACCTTAAAGGAGGCTCCTGATTCGATTTAGCCATGTCTGTCTGTCTGTCTGTCTGTCTGTCAGTCCGTTCGCACGATAACTTTCGATAGAATGAAGCTATAGCCTTGAAATTTTGGTCAGATGTTGGAAGTATAATCTAGTTGGTTGGTATTGAAAATGGGCATGATCAGGCCAAGAGAACGCCTACCTCCCCTACATATGTAAAATACTTAAATGTATCCATAACTCCCGATTAAATAAACATGAAAAGCTCTAGCTTTGGGAGATTGCTCGTGAGGGTAATCTTATACTCTTCTGGAAAAATAAAATCGATCAGTTGAAAACTAACGGCAATTTTCTTACAAAGAGCCCCGTACTACCCTACTTTTCAGGTTTTTTGTCCATAACTCTTGAACAAATTGACGTAGACATCTGATTTTTGGTATGTAACCCTGAGGGAAGAAGCTGCTTAAGGTTCTGTAAGTTGGCCGAAATCAGATCAAAGGAACACCTACCTCCCCTACAAATTTCAAAAAATTAAATGTTCCTTTAATTACGATAACTTTCGATAAAATGATACTACCGACTTAAAAATTTGGTGGAATGTTGCTAATAAGACCTACTTTGGTGGTATTGAAAATGGGTAAGAGCCAACTCAAGGAACACCCACCTCCCCTACAAATGAAACTTCAAATAAGCGATAACTTTTGATAGAATGAAGAAAGCAACTTGAAATTTTGGTAAAATGTTGAAAGTGGGATTGAGTTAGTTGGCATTAAAGATGGGTAAAATCCGAACTAAGGAACCCCTACCTCCCCTAGCAATGAAACTTAAAATAAGCGATAACTTGTGACAAAATAAAGCTAGCGACTTTTAATTTTGGTCAAATGTTTGTAGTAGGATCCAGTTGGCTAATATTGAAAATACGTAAAATCCGACCAACGAAACCCCTACTTCCCCTACAAATGAAACTTCAAATAAGCGATAACTTTCGATAGAGTGAAGCTAGAGACTTGAAATTTTGTTTAAATGTTTGTAGGGTGATCTAATTGGTTGGTGGCAATGATGGGCAAGATCCGACGCAAGGAACCTCTACCTCCCCTTCAAGTGAAACTTCAAATAAGCAATAACTTTCCATAGAATGAAGCTAGCGACTTGAAAAATTCGACAAATATTTGTAGAATGGGTTAGTTAGTTAATTGATTTTGAGAATGGTCAAGATCCTACTGAATGAGTGCCAACGTCCCCTATGAACTGGCCATATATAAGACCCATTCTTAATGCATATGGTCGTTGCCAATTGGTACTTTTGGTATCACCACTAGGTCTGTACAAGTCTAGGGTATGTACGCTTCGGACTCCGGGCCTGGTTTTTATTCATTTTTTTTTTCGTGGCTGGTTATAACAATAATTATTGATTCAATACAGATACTCTGGTATAACCAATACTTTAGATAGCTTTGCGCAAAATTACTCGCGATTCGAAATATGCTCGTTGGCGATATAAATTTATTTGTTTTGAGTTTCTTTTATAATTCCTTTTTCTCATTTACGATAGAGATAACAACTCGACTTAAACTCTTATTTCGATTATAATAGAGAATTCTCCATCTATACTCCAATACTAAGTAGCTTTATATTCATATATATATCTATCTATTACCGTACCTCGAGGTATATAACAATATTCCGGTGCACTTCATGTTTTCTTTTCTTAAGCTTAATACTTTTCAAATTGACTAAATGTCTTATCAAAATACCCGTTTTCGTATCTCTTAATTATTATACGTATATCTACATATCCCAAAACTCATTTCATAAGGAACTTTCGTCAGAACAATCAAAAGGCGAGTCAAAATCACATGTCACCATTATTACATTTATATCTTCAAAATATATTCCTAAATCATTATGATGTCGACTTACACGAGAAAATACATCCCATATTTGTCTCCTCATAATAATTATGAAAACCAGTGCACGGGCCATAGCATTTCTTGATAATAAATCAAACATAAACCAAATCAGTTAAACTTCCACCCGAAGAGGAAGACGTGGGGACAATCAAGTTGCTAGGACTTCCAAATATTTCTAGATATATATGTTTATGTTATGCGCAACTAACAAATATAATGTTGTATTGATTTTTGTTTGCATTCGTGGAAACACAAAAAAAAAATGATTCAGAGTGTTCAACACTGTACTCTAATAAAAAGACTAAAAATAAAAGGAAAATTTCCAAAACTCGATAATGTGCTAGTCTACACGTTTTGAACGAATGAATGCCACATAGCGGATGTGGGTTTCGTTTTTCTTTTTTTTTCTCTCTTTTATCTAAGATCAATTCATTTTGGCAACACTTATCCGTATAACTGGAGCATTCCAGCCTCCCGTAAATTTTGTATCTACAAACTACGATTATTTACCAATAGCATGTGTGTAATCGTATTAATTAAAATTTAAAGTACTACGCCAGTGAGTATCAATTACAAAACAAAACCGGAGTCCGAAGCGTATATACCCTAGACTTGTACAGACCTAGTGGAGATACCAAAAGTACCAATTGGCAACGACCATATGCATTAAGAATGGGTCTCCTATATGACCAGTTCATAGGAGAGGTTGGCACTCATTCATTAGGATCTAGAACATTCTCAAAATCAATTAACTAACTAACCCATTCTACAATATTTGTCGAATTTTTCAAGTCGCTAGCTTCATTCTATCGGAAGGTATTGCTTATTTGAAGTTTCACTTGTAGAGGAGGTAAGGGTTCCTTAGGTCGGATCTTGCTCATCATTGCCACCAACCAATTAGATCACCCTACAACCATTTAAACAAAATTTCAAGTCTCTAACTTCACTCTATCGAAACTTATCGCTTATTTAAAGTTTCGTTTGTAGGGGAAGTAGGGGTTTCGTTGGTCGGATGTTACCCAGCTTTAATGCCAACTAACTCAATCTCACTTCGAACATTTGACCAAAATTTCAAGTCACTGGCTTCATTCGATCAAAAGTTATCGCTGATTTGAAGTTTCATATGTAGGGGAGGTGGGGGTTAATTGGGTTGGATCTTGCCCATATTCAACACCAACTACGTAGGTCTTACTAGCAACATTCCACCAAATTTTTAACTCGGTAGTATCATTCTATCAAAAGTTATCGCTTATTTGAAGTTTCATTTGTAGGGGAGGTAGGGGTTGCTTGAGTCGGATCTTACCCATTTTCAATACCAACCAAGTAAATCCTACTAACAACATTTTGTCAAATTTTCAACTCGCTAGTGTCATTCTATCGAAAGTTATCGTAATTAAAGGAATATTGAATTTTTTTAAATTTGTAGAGGAGGTAGGCGTTCCTTTGATCCGATTATGCCCCACTTACTAGAACTCAAGCATCTTCTCACCCCAGGGTTACATGCCAAAAATCAGGCGTCTACGTCAATTGGTTCAAGAGTTATAGACAAAAAACCCGAAAAGATTGGTAGTACGGGGCTCTTTGTAAGAAAATTACCGTTAGTTTTCAACTGATCGATTTTATTTTCCCAGGAGTTTATAAGATTACCCTCACGAGTAATCTACCAAAGCTAGAGCTTTTCATATTTATTTAGTCGGGAGTTAGAGATACATTTAAGTATTTTACATATGTAGCTGAGGTAGGCGTTCTCTTGGCTTGATCATGCCCATTTTCAATACCATCCAACTAGATTACACTACCAACATTTGACCAAAATTTCAAGGCTCTAGCTTCATTCTATCGAAAGTTATCGTGCGAACGGACAGACAGACAGACAGACAGACAGACAGACAGACAGACAGACATGGCTTAATCGAATCAGGAGGTGACCCTGATCATTTATATATATACATTGCTATACCTCCGGAGCCTCCTTTAAGGTGTTACATATTTCCGTCGTGACAAAAACAATATACCCTATACTAAAAGTCAAGGGTATAAAAAAGGACTACGGCATGCGTGTATCCATTAAAATTAAAAAGGACTGCGCCTGTTTTTATTCCCGGCTATTTTCTGCATTTATTATCGACTGTAGTGCGGATATTGAGGTGGATATATCTTTTTCTTTTTTTCGTATGATTGCCCAGACACTCCCAATTGTAAGCGAACGTTAGCTCCGTATTCGCTGGTATATCGCACCATGAACAAAAAAATGTATCCAAATACCTGGTACTCGCGTTTATGTGGCGATTTGACGTTGCAAAAGGGGGCGCTGGTGGTGGCTCAGCCCTCGCTGGCGACGCCCAATTTGTAGCGGCGACGGTCAATTTGTGGCGCGGCGGCTAGTGTGCGGCGGCGTTGAAAATCCCCCGTGCTGTGGCCGGGCGGCGGGACACAATTGAGAAACACGATCACCCGTGTGTTGGCCGGGCTGCGAAAGCGGCTCTGGGGCCCTTGGTGTGGCCAGGCGGCGGGAACAAGTATGAGGGCCCGTGCTGTGGCCGGCTGCGGGCCGAATTGGGACACAAAATCGCCCGTTTTGTGGCCGGGCGGCAGGACACAGTGGCATAAAAAATTAGTGGGCGAATCGCCGGCCGATGTTCCGTGGCCCGTGTAGCGGTGTTCCACGTCAAAACCCCGTTCAACTCCTAATTTCTGAAAAAGCGATGCTTTCAGAAAACAGAATGTTTCGTGTCCCGGCGGTACCTACCTCCGTAATTCCGAGGACGCTACTCCTTATCCAAAAGCCACTGGGAAGAACAATACGAGAAAAAGATACAAAGTATCTACACTGCATGCAGATACATCAGAACATGGATATGTCTATGACTACCGACTGCGTGGAACCTATTATGTTGAAGATATCCACGTTAGTTTAATAAAGATCCCAGCATACTGGATGAAATCATTCGAAAAAACACGTCCCACGCTTTCGGTAGGCATAAGACATATCCATGTACCCATGTATCTGGTGGCAGTGTAGATACTCGTCATAAATTCTGCTTTGCTTTGTCCTGTCCGCTTGGGCTCCTTTCTCTCGCGGGATCGTTTCGTTTTCGTTTGCACCGCGTGTGTGCAATATTCACCTCCTCTCGTGCACCCTGTTCCATCTACCTGTTCCATCTACCCGTTCGGTACAGTTTGCAGACTGCAGCCTATCGACATTTCTCTGAGTACATTTCTGCTAATCGCAATCACGCTTCCCACCATCTTTTCCCAATCGGACGAGTATTGTGTTTGTGTATCTATTGCAAAATCGCTCCCACACTATCCGCCTCATCCCGCCCCTTTAATCAACAGTCCGGGTCCGGCACACACAATCCGTTTCTCAAGTAACGCGTGCGACTCTATGCGATTGTGTCCGGCAAACAGAAAGGGAAACTAACAAAAGTAAACAAAACATTCAAACACACGCACAAAGAGAATGCACAAGAAAAATTTTGGAATTTTTGCGGAAGGGAGGGGGGCATTTGATCTTCTGCAGACCTCTGAATGTATTGTACATCATGTCACGTTGAGCTGCCCGGAACTACATATAACATCCTGCGACGAATATTTCTCTATTTCGGGACTTGGGAAATTTTAACTCGCGCAGTACGAATCCGCCATTTTGTTTTATGATATGTTTATTGCATGTGTGGTGGGGGCCCAGATTGTGGGCCAGTCAGACCTCAAATCGCCGCCATTGCAAATGCACAACCATTTGGCTAGAATGAACTTCATCCGCGATGGCTCTCGCTCTCTATCTTCGGGGGGCGGGAACTATGTAATGTACACACTCTCAAATTGCGTCTGCGCATGTCCAAATATTAGTCGAACTGACTACTTGCTACTTTTTCTGGGACCCTATTGATTCAGATATGTAGTACAACGCGCGCTATTTTATTTGTTTGGATTCCAGCCATTTTGAACATTTTGGAATTTTTGCTGAAGAGGGGCATTTGATCTTCTGCAGACCTCTGAATGTACATCATAACATAAAACATCCTGCGACGAATATTTCTTTATTTCGGGACTTGAGAGATTCTAACTCGCCTAGTATAAATCCGCCATTTTGTTCTATATGTTTATTGCACGTGTAATGGGGGCCCACATTGTGGACCAGTTAGACCTCGAATCGCCGCCATTGCAAATGCACAAACGCAGTCGCTGGATCACCCGATTTGGCTCGAATGAACTTCATCCGCTCTCGCTCATCTTCTGGGGGCGGGAGCTTTGTACACTCTCTCAAATTGCGTCTGCGCATGTCCAAATGTTAGTCGAACTGACTACTTGCTACCTTTTCTGGGACCCTAGTGATTCAGATAGTACAACACGGGCTATTTTATTAAATGATGAATGGGAATTGGCGGAAATTGAAGGTCATTGAAAGTCCGCCCGTTCACCCGTACACTATGTTATTTCTTGCCGTCCACAACGTCAACCTTTATCGCTATCAAATCAACATCCCAACATGTACACACAGGATCCCCGCAAGCGCACCGCCCGCGCGGATCTACAAGCAACAGCCATGCACAATGACCACTTCACTCAAACGACATGCACAACCAGAAAAGAAATTTTTTTAAATGGGCTTGTTTCCTCTTCTGACCCCCGAGTAGAAAAACAGACATTTCGTGTGACGGACAGATTTTTAGGATGACCCCCAGCTATAAGACATATCCATGTCAAAACACCGGCGACTCGCCCGCGCACTAGAACCCGTAATGGCTGTTTAATTGGTAGCGTTACAACTCTAAGTGGGCTGCATTAGTGCTGTCTCCCTCTCTCCTATGTCCATCCGCAGCCCAGTCTATCTTCGACGCAACCTTGTCTATACATATTTGCCCTGCTCGATTACCGTTCCATTTCTATGTATTCGAATATTCGTTTGTACATCATCCGAGTACATAGAAGTGGAACGGTTGTTTGAATGTTCTGGGGTTGATGACTACCAACGCCATCTATATAGACAGGCCTGCGCTCAGCTGGTTTTGACGCAATCATTTCCTTTGATGACGCCATCAGTATCCACAATCCAGTGGTCGGCGAATGATGGCGGCGAGTTTCCGGTATTTGTGCGTTCCGTGATTAGTTTTCGTTTTCCGCGTTCAGTGTTTATTTGTAAGTAAAATTTCATCTAGTGATCCGGGAAAACAAACACGTGCGCGATGAAAGTGTGTCGTGCGGTCAAAAGATGTATTTTGTCAAGTGTGAACTGTTCCACGATGCTCTGCGACTGATCCCCGGGGCTGCGGCTTCGACCAAATTGGTGCAAGTGTCCAGAAAGTGTGTTTTTAGAGGACTAAAATGCCGTCTGGCGCAATTCCAATTGTAAACACATGTCGTCCCGGGAACATCGTCGTGTGCAGTCACTGCCTTGGCATGGCGTTGGCGAAGGAAATAATGACGTAACGATCAGCTGAGCGCAGGCCTGTCTATCTAGATGGCGTTGTGACTACCTGCAGACGTTGGCTGCGTTCAGGGATGATCCGTAGCGATCCAGGAGCGCTACAAAATTATGAATGCACTCGTTATTAAACGTCAACCGTTCCTCCTCTATGGATTCGATTGTTCGTTCGTACACTAACATTCGAATACATATAAGTGGGATGGTTGGTTGCATGTTCACGCATTTGACGGTGAAGAAGAGGGAATATGCATTCTTATGGGCGCGATTTTTGTTTGAATATACATTTCCCAACCGATACTTGTTACAGGCAGATTCTTTTTCCACGCCTGCGCGGAAAGGAAATCTGAGGCAAGAATGTGTCATGTGATGACTGTCCACTGACTAAGGACTGGGGCCGTGGTCACCCACGGAGGACCAAGTGTGAGACACGCTGGATGTCTTCGGTCTTGTAAATCCCCACAGGTTTACCTAGGAGGCCAGACAGCAGGTAGCGGTTGTGGCCAACCTTTTTAACAATGCGGCTCTCGGCAAACTTGAAATTCAGCTTGGCGTTATAGTGGGCCGCGGCATTACTTTGGGCGAAGTTTCGTCGTAGCACTATCTCGCCAGGCTAGAATTCAACCTGTCTTGAGCGCAAGTTGTAGTGGCTTGAATATTTCTTAAACGCCGCTTGGAGGTTTTCTTGGGCCTGCTGCCTGAGTATGGCCAACTTATCGTGGGGATTCACCTGGGTGAATTTTTCTCCGAGGAGGTGAAGTTTCCAAAGGAGACTATACGTCGTGCCGTGGGTCACCATCTGTTGCCCGAACACTACGGAGTACGGCGATGTCTTGAAGGACGCGTGATAGGACGACTTAAGCGCGCAGTTTATTTGAGATAGGCGCGCGTCCCAATCCTTTTGCGCTGGGTGAACGTAAGCCCTAATGGCAGCTACCATAGGTATAGAGCGGTTGATCCGCTCGGAAGCGTTGGCCTGGGGCGAATAGACGGCCGTGTACAGGTGCTGTACCCCGTAGCGTTCCAGCATGGCATTGAACGTGTGGGCCCGGAACTGTTGTCCCTTGTCCGTGACAATGGACTCCGGTATCCCGAACACGTGAAATACTCTCTGCTCAAGCCAACTGGTCAGAATCTCTGACGAGAATTTCCGTATTGGCTCAACAAAGCAGAACTTCGATAGATGATCAACGAGCACAATTGCTCCTATATTGGCGCTTTTGGATCGGGGGAACGGTCCTAATAGATCCATGTACAGGCGTTGAAAGACGCGGTCGGAAACGAAATGGTTTAGAATCGGGGCTCGGAGGGGTTGGTTGGGAGCTTTCGACTTCTTGCAGGTGACACAGGAGGAGACGAAGTTGCTAACCTGTTGGGCCATTTTAGGCCAGAAAAACAAGGTTCGCAGGCGTTGCAACGTCTTTGCGACTCCTCCGTTGGCGCTTAGCGGGTGTTCGTGTGCGCGCTTGATCAAGTCCGTCGAAATCTCTGAAGGAACCCACAGTTTCCATGTTTGCTGATCCTGTATTTCGTCTCCGCTCGCGTACTCACTACATCTGTACACGAATCCATCAACCGTTTTCAGATCCGGCAATTGATGTTCATGTTGGTTGACGTGATCTATCAAAGCCCTATACTCTGGAGAGAGGAAATGGGGAGAACTCAAGTCAATCTCGACTGAGCTCTCGAAGGGGTCTTGGATCGTCAGAGATTCTGTGCAGTGAACTCGAGAGAGAGTATCCGGCACGACGTGTTGGCTTCCTTTCCTGTGTAGGATGTTGAATCGGAAGCCCTGCAGTTTAAGGGACCAGCGAGCCAACTTACCGTGCAAGTCCGGCTGGCTCATCAGCCACTTCAAAGAGGCGTGGTCCGTTATTATCGTGAAGTCCTGTCCTTGCACATACGCTCTAAATTTTTTTATAGCTGTCACCGCTGCCAAACATTCTTGTTCGGTCACCGTATAATTTCGCTGGGCTGAATTAAGCTTCCTGGACATGAAGGGAATTGGCACTTCCGAACCGTCTTCGGTGGTCTGTGTTAACACTGCGCCGATGCCATATTGACTTGCGTCGCACTGGATGGCAAACGGACGCGAAAAGTCAGGGCTGTGTAACACAGGGGCCCGAGCCAAGCAGTCTTTCAGAGCCTGAAATGCCAGGAGACCTTCTTCAGTCCAGACGAAACCACGGCCTTTCCGAAGCATGTCTGTCAGCGGAGAAGATACAGCAGCGCAATTTGGTACAAACCTATGGTACCAACCGCACATTCCCAAAAAGCGGCGGAGCTATTTAGCTGTCGATGGTCGTGGGAAGTCGGTTATTGCTTCCACTTTACTAGAATCATTCATGATGGTACCGTTACCGATTATATGTCCCAAGTACTGTACATGGGTCATGACAAATTTACTTTTCTCAACATTTATCGTCAGTCCTGCCTTTCGGAGACACAGGGCAACTTCCTGAAGCAGCAACAAATGTTCGTCGAAAGTAGTCGAGATCAGCAACAAGTCGTCGAGGTAGACAAATACCTTTTTTCGCAGGTGTGCTGGAATCACGCGGTCCATCAAGCGTTGCGTCGTTTGTGGCGCATTACAGAGGCCAAAAGGCATGGTCACAAACTGATACAACGGCCTGCCAGGGACAGTGAAAGCTGTTTTATCCTTGGACGCTTCATCAAGGGCAATTTGCCAAAACGCATCCTTCAAGTCTAAGCTCGTGATGAACTCAGCCTTGGGGAGGCGGCTCAAAATCCCATCGATGAGTGGCAAAGGATAAGCATCCTTCAAGGTCGCTGCATTGACTTTGCGCGCGTCCATACACAAGCGAACTTTATTGGGCTTGACTACCAAGGTGACTGGTGATGACCACGCACTCTGCGACTCCTCAGTAACCCCCATTTCAAGCATCCGATCGACCTCCTTGTAGAGGAGCTTTTCGACGGCGGGAGAGACTGGAAAATGTCTCTGCTTTATGGGTTTATGGTTTCCGACGTCGATGGCGTGCGAGATGACATTCGTATGCCCTAAGCCCTCTTTGGCGAAAGACGGAAACATTAAAATGGCGGTATTGAGTCGCATTTGTTGAACTGCTGTCAGAGAATGTTGCTTTACTGTCACCGCTGGGTCATCGGACGATATTTCCGATATCGGTTGAGAAGAAGCAAATAAGTCAGGGGCCAAGTCGAAACTTCGGACAAAATCGACCCCTAAGTTCAAGTTTTGACTGAGAGTGGGCATTATAAGGAACTCGATTGCTTTGGTACGTCCGCGAAACGTGACAGTTGCAAGAATTTTTCCTTTCGCTGTATGGCATGTACCATCAGCTGTTGTCACTACCAGTCGAAACTTTTCCCAGGGATAACGATTATCCATCAAAACTGCTTCCGCAAAGTTGGAAGCAATAACGCTACAGGATGCTCCTGTTTCGACCAACCCACTCACTGTTTGACCAAGGAGCGTGACTGCTGCGTATGGCCGGTTGTCGTCTTTCGGACAGTCCGGCAGGAGTACTTCACAGTCTCGACGACGGTTGGCCGGCACCTTTTTCCAGAATCGCCGGCAACGCTCGGTGGAGCGTTTGGGTCGACGAGGCTGGATTTCTTCGGCGCTGAAAATTCGTTGACGAACTGCCAAGTAATCCTTTTGTCGCTCATGTAGTGGTCGTAAGCTGTAGTGCGTGGGTTTCGATTTCGGTACCAATAGGTTTGTATGTGTTGATGCATTAGTGGAAGCACAGGGATTCAAAATCTTGACGGAAGCTGACGGAGTGACCGTTGAGCCATCGGCCTTGCATGGAGGCGGCTCGCTGGGAGTGTCAGTCTGGGTTTCAGCTTTCGCGTTCGAGGATGGGGGTAAATCCAGTGGAAAAGATGTGTCCGGTAAACAGGTTATGTCCGATGGACAAGACACATTCGGTGGACTAGGCATATCGGGACATTTCGACCCAGATTGCGCCTGAAGCACGAGATCGTTCTGCTTGGAAGCGGAACTCTCGCTATGTGCCGATACGTTTATGGGGAGAGTTCGGAAGCGGATACCCCCGCTTGAACTCCTTTTGAGGCCCTCTGCGGGGTGTGAGGTCTCCGACGCGGGGAGTTTTTTGCTAGTACACAACGATCACACTGAGGTCTGCGCACACCAGGAGCTCCGCATCCATAGCAAAACTCCCGAAGCGTGTCTAGACAATCTGCGTAGGAATGGCCAGACTTGCCACAGTTCCAACAAAGAGAGTAAGGTCTCAACTCTGCTATATGTGCACCCGGTTCAGTTTCTGTCGCGGTGTGGGAATCGTCAACTTCCAGTTCCGAGACATGCTGTCTCGAGAGTTGACGAGTATGCTGCGGTGGACGTCGAGCTTCCTTCCGCTCCAAGTGGTTTTCTATTTGGCGGACACACTGTCGCAGCTCCCTTATGTTGATGGTCTCGGCTAGGATCATTCGGTCCGAGATGTCGTTTCGGAGATTCCACCGCACCATCTTTGTCAACTCTCGATCCGTCAACTTGTCTCTCATCCGGTCGTTGATCGCGTATATTTCTTCGAGATAGTCGTCAAAAAGCTGGCCTGGCTTTTGTACGCAACGACGAATTGCTTCCAGCAGATCTTCGTCTGCGTGACGATCCCCAAACTGTTCCCGCATGGCGCTTCGCAAGGAGAACCAATTGTACCGATTCCCCGTGGTGGCAGCGTATCGGCGGAACCAGCTGACAGCCTTGCCTTCGAACAAAAGGTGTGCGAAAAGACAGACGCTGTCAAAGTTGCATACGGTCAGTGAACCATTCAACTTGGCGAATGAATTCGTCGACTGCAGTACCCTTGAAGACCAACCCCCAATTGCTCATTATTCTCAGCACATATTTGGGAGGCAGGCTTTGTCGAGGGACTGTCGGCTAATCCCGCCACCCTCCCGTCTCATCTCGAGGAATCGGCGCCTCCGGTTCGTCGTTGACGAAGAGTTGGGACATGCGCTTAGCGCATTCCATGTCAATCAATTTCTGCAGGGATTCATCGAATCCTTGCGGAAATTAATTGGCGTGGATTTGCGCTGGAGTTTTCGGCGAATCGCCATTTTGGGGCCTACCAACCGCTCCGTGCTCAGAGCGCGGGGACACCGGGGGTGGCTGTTGTTGTGGTGGTGCCTGGGAGGGTGATTGTTGACTCCACCAGACTGGAGGTAGTTGCCCCCACCACGGTGGTTGCAATTGACCCCACCATGGGGTTCGCTGCCCACAGCCAGACGTTGTTGGTTGTTGCTGTGCGGGTGGTGGTTGTTGTTGTGGTGGCAAGCCCCAACCTAAGGTGGCTGGTTGTTGTTGAGGTGGCAGACCCCAACCCGGGGTAAGAAGCCCGCCCTTCCTTCGCCGGATTATGCGGCTGTTCGGGTGGCTGGTTGGGGGACCGTTGCGGGATCCATCCCTCCGGAGTGAAACCCCATCCGGGGTAGGACGGATGCCCGCCCCCTGCTGGGTTTTGCGGCAGCTGCTGCGCTGGGGGTTGTTGGTCCTGGGCGCTTGCTCCCCGACCGGCGCACCCTCCCGCAGCACCGCTGACGGAAATTCGTTCGCGTCAGGACTGAGCAGTGCCTGTGACATCGAGCGAGTCACTACCTGGCTCGGTTTTGCCACAGCTCCCCTACCTTGGCCTATCGTTGGTGGCGTGTGTTGTAGAGACATTTTCCGGGAATTTGATTACGATTAGGGCAAAAGAAAGAAAAAACCAGTCCGAAGCGTATATACCCTAGACTTGTACAGACCTAGTGGTGATACCAAAAGTCCCAATTGGCAACGACCATATGCATTAAAAGCGGGTCTCTTATATGGCCAGTTCATAGGGGAGGTTGGCACTCATTCAGTGGGATCTTGACCATTCTCAAAATCAATTAACTAACCCATTCTACAAATATTTATCTAATTTTTCAAGGCGCTAGCTTCATTCTATCGAAAATTAACGCTTATTTGAAGTTTCACTTGTAGGGGAGGTGGGGGTTACTTGAGTCAGATCTTGCCCAGGATTTCCATCAACCAATTAGATCCCCCTACAAACATTTAAACAAAATTTCAAGTCTCTAGCTTCATTCTATCGAAAGTTATCGCTTATTTGAAGTTTCTTTTCTAGGGGAAGTAAGGGTTTCGATGGTCGGATTTCACGTATTTTCAATATTAGTCGACTGGATCATACTACAAACATTTGACCAAAATTTCAAGTCGCTAGCTTCATTTTGTCGTAAGTTATCGCTTATTTTAAGTTTTATTTCTAGGGGAGGTAGGGGTTCCTTAGGTCGGATCTTACCCATCTTTAATGCCAACTAACTCAATCTCACTTTCAACATTTTACCAAAATCTCAAGTTGCTGGCTTCATTCTATCAAAAGTTATCGCTTATTTGAAGTTTCCTTGGGTCGGATCTTGCCTATTTTCAACACCAATAAAGTAGGTCTTATTAGCAACATTCTTTCAAATTTTCAACTTGCTAGTATCATTTTTTCGAAAGTTATCGTAATTAAAAGAATATTTAATTTTTTGAAATTTGTAGGGGAGGTAGGTGTTCCTTTGATCTGATTATGCCCAACTTATATAATCTTAAGCAGCTTCTCACTTCAAGGTTACACGCCAAAAATCAGGTGTCTACGTCAATTGGTTCAGGAGTTATAGACAAAAAACCTGAAAAGTAGGGTAGTACGGGGTTCTTTGTAAGAACATTACCGTTAGTTTTCAACTTATCAGTTTTATTTTCCCAGGGGAGTATGAGACTACCATCATGAGTAATCTACCAAAGCTAGAGCTTTTCATGTTTCTTTAATCGGGAGTTATAGATACATTTAATTATTTTACATATGTAGGGGAGGTAGACGTTCTCTTGGCCTGATCATGCCCATTTTCAATACCATCCAACTAGATCACACTTCCAACATTTGGCCAAAATTTCAAGGCTCTAGCTTCATTTGATCGTTATCGTGCGAACGGACAGACAGACGGACAGACAGACAGACAGACAGACAGACATGGCTAAATCGAATCAGGAGGTGACCCTGATCATTTATATATACACATTGCTATACCTCCGGAGCCTCCTTTAAGGTGTTACATATTTTCGTCGTGACAAAAACAATACACCCTATACTATAAGTCTAGGGTATAAAAAAATGATACAAAGTATCTACACTGCATACAGATACATTGGAACATTGATATGTCTTGGGCTACCGACTGCGTGGAACCTGTTTTGTTGAAGATATCGACGTAAGTTTTATAAAGATCCCATTATAGTTATTTATATACTGGATGAAATCATTCGACAAAACACGTCCCACGCTTTCGGTAGGTATAAGACATATCCATTTACCGATGTATCTGCATGCAGTGTAGATAATTTGTATCATTTTCAAGACATACCGCCCCGCATAGTGTACAGGAGAATACAAATTAACCCAACCGTTGCCCCGTGTGTGGATCAAGCGATCATACACTCTACATATTGTATATGCGCCTGTGCTTCGTTAGTACGTAAATCCGCGATCGATCGCGTCAAGCCGCGGTCTAACTTAACACACTTACTATTAGTAGATACTTAGATAGTATTCGTCTAAGTCTAAAGACGGTAAGTGCGACAACACAATTTTATTGCATTAACGTTTACGTTATCCGCGCTGCGCAAACGGCATCATTTGCACTATTCTCCTCACTAAATCAGAATTGTGCACTGTTAGTTGATATATCATCGATCGTGATAGTACGCGGTATGCGCGATACAAGTACGGTCGTAAGTTCCTTACATCTCACGGGAAAAACACGTTGGTGACCTTGGTGACACTGATTTCAGTCGGCTGGATGGGATTGGCCATCACAAGAAAGGGGTGGATCCGCCGCGGAAGTGTAGTCCAAGGTCCGTGGAGCAAGCATTTCTTTCGCACTGTCGCCGATGACGAAGCCACACCCATCCATTGAACTTCTTCGACTCAACCGTCTCTCCATTGCGTGCATACAAGTGTGTGTGTATGTGTGTGTGTGTGTGAAGTTGAAGCTATTTACCGACCTACCCCAACGATTTTCTTATTCAGTCAGGTTAGTGACGTTATTGATGAAAATAAAAAGATTGGAGTGAAGGAGAAGCCATAGTGCTGTGCACGAGTGAGGGAGACAGGTTGTCTGGATGTGGCTGGTGTTGGAGCAGATTTGAATCACGAGGGGATGGCAGTTGAATGATGTTGACTTGCGTTATGGGTGCCTGGTTGTTTAGTCAGTTCATGACGCGATATTTTTCGATTTTCGTGAGTTCCCTTTGATGACTGACTCGGATTGACTGAGGATCGGCCACTACATTCATATAACTCGCAAAAATTTTCAATGGGCTTGTTTCCTCTTCTGACCCCCGAGTAGAAAAACAGACATTTCGTGTGACGGACAGATTTTTAGGATGACCCCCAGCTATAAGACATATCCATGTCAATATAAGACAGGTTAGGCAAACTATATGCTATCACTAATTTTACCGATAAGCTGTATTTCCCTATCTAAAGTTAATCTACAGCAAAAAAAAAGAATGTTTTCCGATACTCAAAACGCAAGACTAAAAATTTTTTTCTCGATACTCTAAGCGCAAGACTATATTTGTTTGTAAGGTATTTGCTTCCTGAACCCATCAGACTCCTCCTCTTTTCCACTCTCTTTGTTCCACACTCATCATAAAAAAACGTGCTAGACGCAGAAACACCAGGAAATTCCGACGGCCAAGAGAAAAAAAAAACTAATATCAAAAGTGTGGGAAATAGTTCGGGGTCGTTTCCTGTCGATACGCTACCTATCCTGTTCCTAGGTTTCAGGTAGTGGAAGTTATCTTACAGGCTTAAACGCCTATAAAATACATTTCCCCCACTCCTTTGACCGTCGAAACAGGGTAGGCAGGGCAAGGGCGAGTCACAACTTCCGACTTGTTAAGAGAAAAGAGCTGTTGAAGGTCAGTGCCTACACACAAAGGTGGGAAGACAAACGAGGGACCCGGATTGGAGATCGGGAGTAAACTCCCGATTCCGGTAGTTCCAAAGAGTCCCTTTTGCCGAACGTCTTGCCCACGATGCAAAAGCATCCTTTGACAACACAACGTAAGCACTGCCTGTTGGGGGATAGGTGGGGATCGGAAAATCTACTCTACAGGGATTAGGTTCTCTACATGGATGGGATAAGGATTTAAGAGAAAAAGAGCAAAAAAATATAGCCGGAGCTTGGAAGTCCCTATGTGCGCGCAGCACCAAAGTGAGGATGGAACCTCAAAAGCTGTCAAACTCCGGCCGTTGGACCGATTAAGGGACCTCAAGATGGAATGAGGTCCTAGGGTGACAGAATCAACCCTGACGGTAAATTGTTGGTCCCCCGTTGGGCGCCATTGTAAGGAATTGACTTAGTTTGAGCTGTGCTCAGAATGAGGACGTAGGTTGAGGCATGGTCGTTCAGACCAGCCGTGACACCTAAATGTCGAAACCTCCTCAGAAATGACCTGAGGTGACGCGTGCTCGATAACCAGCTCAGCTACCGGTAGTGGGCGGGGTTTTAGTAGGTCACTCTGCCTCGATATTGTTACAAAAAAATTTCACGCGTCGGCCCGCGTGCCTAAACTACACGGGAGTCCTTCCAAGGTTTTAACAACAACAAAAATCCGGCCGTGAAAAATCCTATGTCCCTGCCTCTAGCACAGGAGCCCCCTGATGGCGACGGGGCTCCGCGCTCCCTCCCCTTACCTTGGGTTGGGCCGCGGAATATTGCCCAACCCCCTTTGCGAAAATCGATGAAGCTTTAACCGACGAAAGTGGAAGAGTAGGGGGTCCTCAGGATTCAAGAAGCCAAACGCGGAATTTAATGGCAATCCATGAGATAATTTTTATTAATTTTTTTTCGTGGTTGGTTATAAATAACAATAATTATTGATTCAATACAGATACTCTGGTATAACCAATACTTTAGATAGCTTTGCGCAAAATTACTCGCGATTCGAAATATGCTCGTTGGCGATATAAATTTATTTGTTTTGAATTTCTTTTATAATTCCTTTTTCTCATTTACGATAGAGATAACAACTCGACTTAAACTCTTATCTCGATTATAATAGAGAATTCTCCATCTATACTCCAATACTAATTAGCTTTATATTCATATATATATCTATCTATTACCGTACCTCGAGGAATATAACAATATTCCGGTGCACGTCATGTTTTCTTTTCTTAAGCTTAATACTTTTCAAATTGACTAAATGTCTTATCAAAATACCCGTTTTCGTATCTCTTAATTATTGAGTGCATTCACGACGCTTGTTTTATCCGGATCGCTACGGAGCGCTACGGAGCGCACCGTAGCGCTACAACCCCTCCCGGTCGTGATTGCAACCGCTCCTTCCATCCGCTCCGGAGCGGTTACTTCCCCTTGGTAGCAGAAATTTTTTACGCTCTCTGGGCATGTAGCGCTACATTTGACAATTCGCAGCTGGTATGTGCGTTGTGACGTCTGTGTACATCAAAAACGCAAATAGAATCCCCGTCTATGTAAATTTACTGTCTTCTCGCCTTTGATTTGATATTTCCCTGTTTCGTGATGTGCCAAAGAAATGTTTTGCGATGGAAAATTGGCAATTGTCAAATATTTGCGGTGTCACCTGTTTGTCAGACATTTCATATGTAGCGGTTCAATCACGAAAGAAATGTTGACAGGTAGCGTCTCCTCAAATGTGTAGTGGAGGGGATGTAGCGTTCCGTAGCGAAAATTTTTCACATGAATGCAGCCATTATATCTACATATCCCAAAACTCATTTCATAAGGAACTTTCGTCAGAACAATCAAAAGGCGAGTCAAAATCACATGTCACCATTATTACATTTATATCTTCAAAATATATTCCTAAATCATTATGATGTCGACTTACACGAGAAAATACATCCCATATTTGTCTCCTCATAATAATTATGAAAACCAGTGCACGGGCCATAGCATTTCTTGATAATAAATCAAACATAAACTAAATCAGTTAAACTTCCACCCGAAGAGGAAGACGTGGGGACAATCAAGTCGCTAGGACTTCCAAATATCTCTAGATATATATGTTTATGTTATGCGCAACTAACAAATATAATGTTGTATTGATTTTTGTTTGCATTCGTGGAAACACAAGAAAAAAGTGATTCAGAGTGTTCAACACTGTACTCTAATAAAAAGACTAAAAATAAAAGGAAAATTTCCAAAACTCGATAATGTGCTAGTCTACACGTTTTGAACGAATGAATGCCACATAGCGGATGTGGGTTTCGTTTTTCTTTTTTTTTTCTCTTTTATCTAAGATCAATTCATTTTGGCAACACTTATCCGTATTACTGGAGCATTCCAGCCTCCCGTAAATTTTGTATCTACAAACTACGATTATTTACCAATAGCATGTGTGTAATCGTATTAATTAAAATTTAAAGTACTACGCCAGTGAGTATCAATTACAAAACAAAATGAAACTTGAATATAGAGGGCTACGCCCGCAATCCGAGGGTTTTGTAGCAAGCGCTTATTTTGGTATATAAATATCGGCTCCTTGCTCTTCTTGATACCACTCAGATGGACAAAAAAAAAACATAATTAAAATGTCTTACTCATTTACATTTTACATGCCAATTCATATTACGTGATTGTAACAAAACTTAGAACATATTGTTGCCTAAGGTGTTGGTTATCGTTGGCCATCAGTACTTTTGACCTCGAAAGTGTTTAAGGCATGCAGGGGTGTGCTAACTGTAACTACAGAAATAAACTATTATTTACATATTCTGAGAAGATATACAGATTCCATTATGAAAGTAGTTCTCACACCTATGAGGCCGGTAGGTGTAATTTTTGTGTGGATAGTGTCAAAATGCCTAACTTTAAATGAATGTACTATTATTAAATATTAAAACTTAAAGATGTTATTGCCTATGATGTTGGTTATCATTGGCCATCAATATTTTTGACCTTGGGTGTGTTTGAGGCGTGCAGGGGTATGCTAACTTCAACTGTAGAAATGTACTATTATTAACCTTTTTTGATGAGATATCAAAATTCTACTATTTTTGGTTTTCTATACTAGTAAAATGCCGCTTTTCTGCAAATTTTCATATTTGTAAGTATAACGGTATCGAAATGCAAGGGGGGGGGGGAACAAACTCGGATCACATATTTTCCCCTTTATCTCTTTTCCATTTTTTTCAAATTTGATGAAAATACCGGAAATGAAATGTACTCGGTGTTACCTTTCTCATGATACCCCACTTGCCTATACCAGATGAAACAAATTTTTTGACCTTCATTTCCCCTCTATGGGGACATCCCCTTAAAGTCAGCCTATTACAACGAATCGCTTTCTCCGGCGAATTATAATAATTCTACATACTCCCACAGAATTTCATGTAGTAGCTTCAGCCGTTCGTGAGATATTTCATGGACAGACGGGCAGACGGACAGACATTTGACCGATTTCATAAGGGTTTTGTTTTTAATACAAAACCCTAAAAAAGGACTACGGCATGCGTGTATCCATTAAAATTAAAAAGGACCGCGTCTGTTTTTATTCCCGGCTATTTTCTGCATTTATTATCGACTGTGGTGCGGATATTGAGGTGGATATATCTTTTTCTTTTTTTCGTGTGATTGCCCAGACACTCCCAATTGTAAGCGAACGTTAGCTCCGTATTCGCTGGTATATCGCACCATGAACAAAAAGAATGTAACCAAATACCTGGTACTCGCGTTTATGTGGCGATTTGACGTTGCAAAAGGGGGCGCTGGTGGTGGCTCAGCCCTCGCTGGCGACGCCCAATTTGTAGCGGCGACGGTCAATTTGTGGCGTGGTGGCTGGTGTGCCGCGGCGTTGAAAATCCCCCGTGCTGTGGCCGGGCGGTGGGACACAATTGAGAAACACGATCACCCGTGTGTTGGCCGGGCTGCGAAAGCGGCTCTGGGGCCCTTGCTGCGGCCAGGCGGCGGGAGCAAGTGTGAGGGCCCGTGCTGTGGCCGGCTGCGGGCCGAATTGAGACACAAAATCGCCCGTTTTGTGGCCGGGCGGCAGGACACAGTGGCATACAAAAATGAGTGGGCGAATCGCCGGCCGATGTTCCGTGGCCCGTGTAGCGGTGTTCCACGTCAAAACCCCGTTCGACTCCTAATTTCTGAAAAAGCGATGCTTTCAGAAAACAGAATGTTTCGTGTCCCGGCGGTACCTACCTCCGTAATTCCGAGGACGCTACTCCTTATCCAAAAGCCACTGAAAAGAGCAATACGAGAAAAACACCGGCGACTCGCCCGCGCACTAGAACCCGTAATGGCTGTTTAATTGGTAGCGTTACAACTCTAAGTGGGCTGCATTAGTGCTGTCTCCCTCTCTCCTATGTCCATCCGCAGCCCAGTCTATCTTCGACGCAACCTTGTCTATACATATTTGCCTTGCTCGATTACCGTTCCATTTCTATGTATTCGAATATTCGTTTGTACGTGAACATCCGAGTACATAGAAGTGGAACGGTTGTTTGAATGTTCTGGGTTTGATGACTACCAACACTGCCATCTTTACTCTCAGGCCGGAGTGTCAGCTGATTGTCAAAGCACTAACGACATGACAAGCAGTCAACGAAGTGTGAACGCGTGCGGTCGCCCGATGAAATATCGCCATAATTGTGTGTAAAAGTCAGTTTAGTGCCGGAATTTTAAGTGTAACTAAAAGAAGTGGCTATCAGTGCCGTGTGAAAGTGAAAAAAAACGTGAAGTGCGGGGAAATATCGAGTAAAATGGTGTATTGAAAAGTGCGAGGTTAGGAAAGTGCGACACGGGAAATTTCGCATTTTACGTTTATTTTCCGGCAATTCGGCAAGTGTGAATGGTACAGCACTACCCTGGGACGAATCCTCGGGCCGGTGAGTTTAGCGGAAACTCCCGGAAGTGCCCCAAAAAGTGAATTCAAAGTGGTTGTCAAATGACAACATTACAGGTGATTTCCGGCCTTTTCATCGGAATTCATAGGGTAAGTATGCGTTTTTTGTTATGGTAGAATTTAAGTGGATTGATGCGCCCCAAAGTGTGGATTTTGACCACGATGTTGACGAACTGGATGAAAGTTTCACTGCTAGGCATCTAGTCCTGTCAGCTGCAGTGAAACTTTCGTCTGGCTCGTCAACAACGCGTTTAAGACCCGTATTTTGGGGCGCATCAATTCACTAAAATTTTTGCACAACAAAAAACGTATAATTACCCTATGAATTCCGATGAAAAGGCCGGAAATCACCTGTAATATTGTCATTTGACAACCACTTTGAATTCACTTTTTGGGGCACTTCCGGGAGTTTCCGCTGAACTCACCGGCCCAAAGATTCGTCCCAGGGTAGTGCTGCACCATTCACACTAGCCAAATTACCGGAAAATTAACGAAAAATGCGAAATTTTTCGTGTCGCACTTTCATAACCACCCATGTCTCGCGCACTTTCGAGCAGTTCATTTTGGTCGGAAGTTCGCGGCACCTTGCGTTTTTTTTCACTTCCAAATATTAGTGACAAGCACTACTTTCAACTTCACTTAAAATCGCGACACTAAAATCACTTTTACGCACGAAAATCACCAAATTTCAAGAGGTCGACTGCACGCGTTATTCACTTTGTTTACATATGGTTCACTGCTTGTCATGACGTCATTGCTTTGACACTCCGGCCTGAGAGTTAAGATGGCGGTGCTACCAACGCCATCTATATAGACAGGCCTGCGCTCAGCTGGTTTTGACGCAATCATTTCCTTTGATGACGCCATCGTATCCACAATCCAGTGGTCGGCGACCGGTGCTGGCGAGTCCCCGTTATTTGTGCGTTCCGTGTTTAGTTTTCGTTTTCCGTGTTCAGTGTTTATTTGTTAGTTAGATTTCATCTAGTGATCCGAGAAAAGAAAGATGTGCGCGATGAAAGTGTGTCGTGCGGTCAAAAGATGTATTTTGTCAAGTGTGAACTGTTCCACGATGATCTGCGACTGATCCCCGGGGCTGCGGCTTCGACCAAATTGGTGCAAGTGTCCAGAAAGTGTGTTTTTAGAGGACTAAAATGCCGTCTGGCGCAATTCCAATTGTAAACATATGTCGTGCCGGGAACATCGTCGTGTGCAGTCACTGCCTTGGCATGGCGTTGGCGAAGGAAATAATGACGTAACGATCAGCTGAGCGCAGGCCTGTCAATCTAGATGGCGTTGTGACTACCCGCAGACGTCGGCTGCGTTCAGGGATGATCCGTAGCGATCCAGGAGCGCTACTAAATTATTAATGTACTCGTTATTAAACGTCAACCGTTTCTCCTCTATGCATTCGATTGTTCGTTCGTACACTAACATTAGAATACATAAAAGTGGGATGGTTGGTTGCATGTTCACGCATTTGACGGTGAAGAAGAGGGAATATGGATTCTTATGGGCGCGATTTTTGTTTGAATATATGTACATGTCCCAACCGATACTTGTTACACACCCCTTTCTTGTGATGGCCAATCCCATCCAGCCGACTGAAATTGGTGTCACCAAGGTCACCAACGTGTTTTTCCCGTGAGATGTAAGGAACTTACGACCGTACTTGTATCGCGCATACCGCGTACTATCACGATCGATGATATATCAACTAACAACAGTGCACAATTCTGATTTAGTGAGGAGAATAGTGCAAATGATGCAGTTTGTGCAGCGCGGATAACGTAAACGTTAAAGCAATAAAATTGTGTTGTCGCGCTTACCGTCTTTAGACTTAGACGAGTACTATCTAAGTATCTAATAGTAAGTGTGCTCAGCTAGACCGCGGCTTGACGCGATCGATCGCGGATTTACGTACTAACGAAGCACAGGCGCATATACAATATGTAGAGTATATGATCGCTTGATCTACACACGGGGCAACGGTTGGGTTAATTTGTATTCTCCTGTACACTATGCGGGACGGTATGTCTTGAAAATGATACAAAGTATCTACACTGCATGCAGATACATCGGTACATGGATATGTCTTATGCCTACCGAAAGCGTGGGACGTGTTTTGTCGAATGATTTCATCCAGTATAACTATACTGGGATCTTTATATAACTTACGTCGATATCTTCAACACAACAGGTTCCACGCAGTTGGTAGCCAAAGACATATCCATGTACTGATGTATCTGCATGCAGTGTAAATACTTTGTATCATTTTAGTTTGATTATTAGTTTTGCAAGTTAGGCATGGTATCATGTAGACTACATTGTTTTGTTTAAATTTGTCCATTTAATTTTTTGTATTTGTGTAGATTGAATCTTTTAATTTGTTACTTGGTTTAAAAGCAGTTTTTATTTTAATTTGTTCATTTCTACTATTAATTATATTTTTGGCAATACTTTCGATATGTTTTCCGAAATACCTGGTATATATATAAGGTGTTGTATTGGATATTGTTATTATTTTGGTTTTGGATATTTTGATTGTTTCTGTTTTTAATCTTGAATACATTGTTTTTAATTAATTTATCAATTAGATTATGCGGGTACATGTTAGTTTTAAGTATGTGTCTAATTTCTTTTGTATGTTTCGACCAAAGTGTTTGTTCAGATAATTTAAGACGTCTAAAAATATAGTTTGAAGCTACGTTATTTTTGATGTAATTAGGGTGTTGTGATCTATAGTTTAAAATGTTGTCTGGTGCGTATGGTTTTTTTATACCAATCGGTTCTTGGTTCGGTGTCTCTTGTTATGGTGACACCTAAGAAATTGATTTTATTGAATTTTTCAATTTCCATTGTAAATTGAATATCTTTCTGCATTTTATTTAGCATGCTAAAGATTTCATCAATTTTATCATTCTTTATAATGGCAATTATGTCGTCAACATAAATTTTAATATAGAGTATGTCATAAATAAATAAAATAATCTATAAAAAATATCTTTAATCTTTTTTAATATATGGGAAGTGTATATGTCAGCTGCCACTACACTAAGATTTCCACCCATCGTCAGTCCTTTTGTTTTCACAATTTTGCCTTCGTACACAAAGTAACTATTGTATTATTCAGGCATAACCTTGTCATTTCAAGGAATTTTTGTCTAGGTATATTTGTATTTATCTTGTCAAAATTATTTTCTATAATTTTTAAAAACTATATCGACCGGTATATTTGTGAACATATTTTTTATGTCGAATGAAACAATTTTATAGCCTATTTCCACTTTTAACTCACGGATTTGTTCTACAAGTTGATACGAATCTTTTATGTTGAATCCATGCATATCTCTTAGGTTATTGATGAATGGTTTCAGAAATTTTGATAAATTTGTTAAGGGTGCGTTTATATAGGTACAACTTACTAATGGTCTTAGAGGTATATTGGGTTTACGTGTTTTTGGTCTACCTTGTATTACATCAAAAATAACGTAGCTTCAAACTATATTTTTAGACGTCTTAAATTATCTGAACAAACACTTTGGTCGAAACATATAAAAGAAATTAGACACATACTTAAAACTAACATGTACCCGCATAATCTAATTGATAAATTAATTAAAAACAATGTATTCAATGTAAGTTAACAACATCTTATATATAAAAGAAAGTCGTCTACGTATGTACGGACTTGGCGTCGTTATCCTTTATCCGATTTGCTTCAATTTTTTTGTAATCGGTTTCTTTACGCTCCATTTGAAACCAAATATCATCGAAAATTGGAAATTTTCCCGGGAAATTGGGAAATTCGGGAAATTCCATTTTCCCATACATTTTGTATGGAGACATGTTTTCCCTTCTATTAAACCCTACATACGATTTACTTGAATTTTTTTCTCTTTTGATCCTTCACGCTCAACTTATATGTATGTTCACCCAGCCCAAAGTCCAAAAAAGGACGACCTGCTGACAATAAAGGACATTCTGGTGTCATTCGAGGAAACATATCCAGTACGTTGAATGTACTTTACACATGTTCTCAATGCAATTAATTTTTTTTCCATATGGTCTCTCCTAAAAATTACGACCTCTTGCCTGAAATGAAAATTGCGCTGTGTCTGATTTGACTGAAATTTTTTTTGGTCTGTCTGTTTACGCTCAACTTGGATCCATATTGAGCTCAAACTCCAAAAAAAAGGATGATCTGGTCAAAAATAGGACGACTTTGTATGAAGAAATGCGTTTCCTTCCACTTCAATTATCCTACATCCGATTTGCTTCAAATTTTTTCTGTTGTGCTCCTTTCTGGTCAACGTGCATTCTTACCGTGCCCAAATTCCCAAAAGAGGACGACCTCATCGGTGGACACTATCACCAACAAAGAAGATGTCGTCAACTACCCAACCGAATTTTTCAATTCATTGGATGTGCCAGGATTCCCCCCACATAAACTGGAATTGAAGATGGGCTCAGTTGTTATAATGCTTCGAAATTTGAATCAGCCTAAGCTATGCAATGGCACCAGACTTGCTGTCAAACAGTTGTTGCCCAACCTCATACAAGCTTCAATCCTCAAAAGAAAATTCAAAGGTGAATGCGTGTTGATTCCACGAATTCCAATAATTTCTATTGATATGCCATTCGTATTCAAACGATTGCAATTCCCTGTGCGTCTTGCGTTTGCGATGACAGTGAACAAAGCACAAGGACAGTCGCTGAATGTGTGTGGTGTTAATTTGGAAAATCCGTGTTTTTCGCATCGATAATTGTACGTCGCCTGTTCGCGAGTAGGAAAACCAGCTTCTCTGTTTCTTTACGCGCCACAAAATAAAACTAGAAATGTTATCACAAAACCGTGAATTAAATTAACTATTTTACAACATGCCAATAAATGTATTTTTATTTTCATTTATTCGTAAAAACCTGGTTCATAGTCTAATTAATTGATACATTTATACATCTCGCCTCCTGTTGGCAAATAAAACACATTTTCGTAATAATTTTGTTTTTTCGCCTATAGACTTTTAGGGAGTCATATCAAAGTGGATAATGAATACTTTCCTTTCCATTTCTGGCATTTTTTATTTTCTTGAACTAGGACGGAGCGAGGGGCGAAAAGTGCTAGAAATTGCAAATCACTACAATGCATTTAATATCATTGTATATTAAACGATTGAAATGAAACTTGGTGTAACTATTGTCTACAATATCGTTTATTATAAGAGTATGCTAAAAAGCAAGCTTGTTAATAATAGTATGCACATTGTATTTCACATAATTACGACTTTTATTGAATATGTTCCCCGAGCCTTTAGATTTTTTCGACCCTTTTTGAACGACTCTTTTTGAAGGTGGAATGAGTTAGATTGTATGTGCTGGTATAGCCGAAAGAGTCAAAATGCCCATCACTAATGTATACGCTACGCTCTATTTCTGTCGTCTTGCGTTTCATACAAATCGCCAACAAGTAGACGATGTGTGATTTTTTTGTCTTTACCATTCATACGGAAGCTGCTTTGCTATGAGTTGTTTGAGTTTTTTTATTTTGTTGTTGATTTTATGACACAAGGTCATGAAATAATGAAATGAGGGCAAGAGACGTTATATCGAAAAGCAATCAGATGTTAATCTGTTTGATTAAAATATAATTGTTTGAGCTAAGTATGTAGTTTAGTTCATATTTTTGCATATTTTACTACTACTTTGCCTTAACCCCTAGTGGGATATGGCGCGTCAACTACTCCTGCGCGCCATCGTACTCTGTTCTGGGCAATGTTTTGTATTTTTCAGTTTTTTTCGGGTTTTCGCTTACTATTTTTGTATCAAAAATTGAACTCAAACGCAGAAAAAATTGTTATAACACATTTAAAGGCTGTTAATTGTCAGATATTAAAATTACTATAAAATGACGTTAAAATTTATTATTATTATTATTTTAACACAATATATTTAATTATTAAACTACCTAGTATGTTCCCAAAAATTCGAAAAAATACGATACGATTTCTCTGATTTTTTACGGGTAACATTTTAAACATTATCGAATTAGTTTGTTTAAGTGTTCTGACTAGCGTTTTTAGTCAATTTAATATTTTATTGGGAAATTGTCTTGAAGTCGATGATAGTCAGATGCTTATGAATTCGTAATAGACATATAATTTTTTTTAAGCTGCATTTTTTAATGCAAAAAATATTGATTGAAAACTGCATTTCCGAATTCTTTCAAACACGAAAAATGCGTGCAATAATTTTCATCATTATTATATAGGTATTATATTATGGGGATGCACAAAATTTAAGTCCCGGGCCCGAATTTTCTCTCGACGTCCCTGTATGTAGGTGTAGGAGGGTAGGAGAATACTGGGTGCCGGCCAGAAAAGTGTTTAAGGAAGTTCAGTAGGGAGATGAGGGAGGCCCGACACGAGAAGGGAATCAATCGATACTTGACAAACGATCATCCTAGAAATCTTTACTTAGTATCATATTTACGTAAAAGTAATAGTTTCTCCGTAAAACTTAATAAAAGTTAAAAAAGTGTCTTCTAAACTTTTTAAAAGGTCACAGAATTTCAGATATACCTGAATAAATGCAAATAAAAGATAAGATTCGTTTTATAAACCTCATCGCCAACTATGTCTTGGGAGTTCATATTTTATTGGGAAATTGAATTAATTTAATTGAGTGAATTCGTAATGAAAATATACATTTTTTTATGCTGATTGTTTAACACGTTCACTGTCTTTGAGTTATTATACATATGACTCGTGGTGTACCTTTCGTCACACGTCCTTGAGTCATATGTGATACACAAAACTGTTTATTTAAATGGGGAGATATGCCTTAATGCGTGCAGTTAGGGTATCTAAATTGTGGTAGAACATGAGAATACGGATGTATTGATATGGAAACGCCATATTTGACTCAGTATTATTTGCAGAATACAGCTAGAGGATCCTCTTATTATGGACAATTTGGTCTTATCGTTGTATTGTAGATATATAGAATATGCATAGAAAATACTTTATATCGCTTTTGTTAATATATTTTATTTAATTTGCTTAGATTATAATTTTATGAAATTATAAAGAAGACGAATAACAGAATAAAAAGATAAATGAATGAAAGTAAAATTAAATTATTCGTGAATTATTTCTAAGCACTTAAGAAAAAATCCTTTCTCGCAAGTTTTACATTCGGTGTCATTTTCTTTGCATCTTCATGAAGCTATTGAACATTCACTTCCAGCTTTCATTGTCATGAGTGTTATACCATTTCACTTTTCCTGAAAATTTGACCGACTTCTTTTCGTGGAATTTTTGTTAAGAAATGGGTACACAATGAATAATATGGCTCATTCTATAAACGATTCTGTCAGTTTTTCGGTAAACTGCGGAAGATTGTCCTTTTTCCCAGTTATTTCTTTGTATAGAATCCAGCTGTTATTAACCACTGAGCCAAATGTTAGTACAATAGCTACTTCTTTATACTTTCAAAACAGGCTAACCAGGTCTGTTATTTTGCCCAGTCGGTATCACTTTGTCGATATGGCAAGTAGACACCAGCGAGACATCTGGTTTGACTTGCAATTTCAAAACTGTCAATTCGCTGTTCTGCCTCGTTATAATTTCGCCTCGCTTCAATTTAGCAGCAACTACCTCGTTAGCATTCACGATTTCATGTCACATTTGTTTATGAATGACCGAAAACAGTAGGTAATGTTTTGGGTCCTTCATAAAATTTATATTTTTTTTATGTAATATGCCTTTTATGACTTATGACTTTGACAACTTTTACTTGTCAACATTTCCTAATAGAAAATTGTCTAGTAATAAATAAAAGAAAAACAATAACAAATAACGCTTCATTCTTAGTAAAATCATGAACATTTTGGTTGGGCAAATGTGATCCAATGATGTACAATACTTAAATACAATCTGTACGCTTTTCAGTCATATGTGTGTCATATGAACTTGTAGTAGTTTGAGTATATGATCAATAAAGCAGTCTTCGTTCAACCACTCAACGTGTATCACATTGTGTCAGAAGTTGGGTTTTAAATCAAAGTGAAATAATAGTGTAAATTATAAAAAAATAAGTGGTTAAATTTAAAAATGAGTGGATTAAAGCCCCTTGAACCCCTTATAATCAATAGTGATATTGATATGGCAGTTGAGTGGTCAGATTGGTTGGAAGCATATGAAAACTATGCCAGGGCCACAAAAGTGGACAAAGACGAGAAGCAAATACAGGCAGCAAACTTCCTCACAGCAATTGGAAGAGACGCGGTAAAAGTCCTCAACAACATAGGTACAACATCGGAGGACAAGAAAGATATCGCAAAACCTAAAAGCAAAATTAACAGCTTTATATGTGCCGAAGAAAAATAAAACGTACGAACGGTATCAATTTCACCTTATTAAACAACAGGAATTAGAAAGTTTCGAAGACTTTCTACAAAAAATACAAGCACAAGTCAAGTATTGCAGTTATCCAGCGGCGAATATCAATGAATTTGTGTTGGATCAAATAGTTGTTGGTATTTTTGCGGATTCTACAAGGCAGAAATTGTGGATAGAGGAAGAGCTAGCATTAGAGAGAGCCAAACGAATTTGTAGAGCCGAAGAGAGAGTAAAAAAGCAAATACACGAACTACATAATGAAAACCAACTATCGGTGCAAGCCGTGCATGTGATTGAGAATCAACATTTTGACTGTGGTAGATGTGGTACCAAGCATGGAGCCAAAAGTTGCCCTGCCTTTAATAAAAAGTGCGATTCATGTAAGCGTTTGGGATATTTTAAGAAAATGTGTAAATCAAAATTAATAAGAACAGTGACAAAAGTGAAAAATCGCGTAATGTACGAATGCTAAATGACAGTGAAGACAGTGACAGTTACGAGTATTCGGTAGGTCAATTAAACGAAAGTGCCTATCGGGTAAATGAAATAAAGGCAAACGAAAAAGACAAGTGGTGCGAGATATTAGTATTTAAAGATCAGCCGCTGACTGTAAAACTAGACATGGGCGCGGAATGCAATGTTTTGTCGAGCAGTGATGCGTATCGACTTAGAGCGAAAATTCTGAACTCAACGACGAAACGAATTATAACCTACAACAACCAAAGTATTCCAGTCATCGGTGAAACTGATCTATTCTGTAATCCGGAGCGTATGTCAGGTAAAATCAAATTTAAAATAGTCAGCGGAAAACTGACGCCAATTTTGGAACGTGAATCGTGTGAACATCTCGGATTGGTAAAGCGAATATATGATATAGCCGAAGCAAAAGAATTACGACATTTCGGACGTTGTAAGAATTTCACGTATGAAATAGATTTCGTGGATAATCCCAAATTTAAAATAATACCGCCTAAAAGAATTCCGCATGCACTACGAGACAAAGTTAAGGCGGAATTAGATAAAATGTTGAAATTATCTGTAATAAAGCCGACGTCAAAACCAACACCAGCTGTCAGCCCAATGGTAATTGTGCGAAAAGACGATTCAATCAGAATTTGTATGGATCCTACTGATCTTAATCGCAACATTAAAAGAAGACATTATCCACTAAAAACAGTCGAAGAGATAGCTGCGAAGATAAAAGGATCAAGCTATTTCACCAAACTGGATTGCGAAAAAGGGTTTTGGCAGATACCAGTTTCGGAAAACACCTCCAAGTATTTAACATTTGCCACCCCATGGGGACGTTATAGCTATCTACGCCTACCGTTTGGAATTTGTTCTGCTCCTGAAGTTTTTTCGGAGGTTATCAACAGCACTCTACAGGGTATCAGAAACTGCGAAGTCGCGATGGATGACATCTTACTGTACGGAGAATCAAAGGAAATGTTGGAAGTTACGACAAAAGAGGTGACCTCGGCGCTAACTAAAGCAGGATTTACGTTGAACCCTAATAAGTGCGAATACAATAAGCGACGCGTCAAATTTCTGGGCCATATATTCACCCCATATGGTTGTGAGGCAGATATGGAAAAAATCAGGGCCATAAATCAAATAAAAACACCAACGAATATAAAACAGTTACAACGCTTCTTGGGTATGGTTAATTATTTTTATTATTATTTTTATTAAAAATATGTCAACATTAACTCAACCATTAAGAATACTACTCAACAAAGACACATCTTGGGTATGTGAGCAAGAACAACAATTAGCCTTGGAAACAATTAAGAAAACGTTATCAACGCCTCCGGTACTTCGCTACTATGACGTTAATCAAGACGTAAAGCTCTCTATGGATGCGAGTTCAACAGCCATCGGTGGTTGTTTACTACAGGCCGACCAGCCAGTGGCATATGCTACCAAAAGTCTCACCGCAAGCCAGCAGAACTACCCTCAAATTGAAAAGGAAGCGTTAGCTATCCAGTTCGCATGCAAAAAATTTCACGAGTATGTTTGTGGAAAAGATTGAAAATTGAAACCGATCATAAACCATTGGAAACTATATTTAAGAAACCAATTATGAGCGCACCAATGAGATTGCAGAAGATACTTTGGGAAGTACTACAATATTCACCACTAGTTGTTTACCGGAAAGGAACGCAAATTCCATTAGCCGATTCACTCAGACTGTGTTCCAGAGAAAGGAAAACTATCAGAGAACGAACCTGAGGACAAGGACGAATATCGAATAAATACAGTTCTAGCAATCTCTGAAGAGGTCAAACAACATTTCATCGAAGAGACAAAGAATGATTTGGAATTGGAAGTACTTAAAGAAACTCTCATGAGTGGTTGGCCCCAAGATAACTCTAAACTGCCGGAAACTATTGGAAAATACGCAAACTTTCGCGAGGAAATATATTTTGAAGACGGCTTGTTATTCAAAGCAAACAAGGTCATAATACCGAAGTCACAAAGAATTAACATTTTAAACGAAGTGCATTTGAAATAGTTTCCATAGATATTTTATATTATAAAGGAGATGAATTCTTGCTGGTGGCCGATCATTATTCAGGCTTCTTTGACTTCCGAAAATTAAAAAAAGCAGTTTCTTCTGAAGTGATATTATACTTGAAGGAGTGGTTTTCAGTTCACGGGACACCAGAAATATTAGAATCAGACGGCGATCCCCAATTTTCTTCAAATAACTTTTCGGATTTTACTAAGAATTGGGGAATCAGGCATCAAATCTCAAGTTCTCATTACCCGAAATCGAATGGATTTGCAGAATGCAATGTTCAAACGGCCAAAAATCTATTACGAAAATGTCATTTAGACAGCACTGACATATACAAAGCTTTATTGATATTACGCAATACACCGCGCAACAACGTGTTGAAATCTCCAGCGGAACGACTGTTTAGCAGAAATACGCGTTCGGGAATACCCCTTGCAAAGGACTGTTTAATGCCACAAGTGGTTGCAGGCGTTTCAAATGAATTGTCGAGATTGAGAGCACAATAGAAATTTTATGCAGATCGCACAGCCAGACCGGCCGACGAACTAAAGGTAGGTGATAAAGTTTGTGCTCAAACTAACAGACGCGAATGGAAGGAAGTGAGAATAGTAGAAAATACTCAGTACCCAAGATCGGTCATCATTGACATGGGTAGTACTAAATATCGGCGAAATAGTCATCATCTTCACAAAACCAAATCGAACATCCCATCGACTCCTCTTATCTAGCGTTGGCGTGTCAGCAACACAATATGAGTCTTCATCTTCATCCCATACGCCGGAATCGCCAGCAAAAGCTAATCCATCAACACAGACGTACGATGTAGCGAGAGATCACGCCGAAGAAAGCAACATCGATACTAACAACACGCTCAAGCGATGGATGTGTCACCAAAACAAGAAGCGGAAGAGTAGTGAAACCAGTTAAGCGGTATGGAGTCCTAAGCAATTGAAATTTTCAAATTAAATACTTATACTTTCAGTAAAATTTATTAAAATGCTCTTATAATTTTTCCATTTACAAATACATATTCTTCTGCTTCCTTGCCCTTTCATACCACTCTGCGGCTTCGCGTTGCTCTGCCTGTGGTGTTGGCACTTCGCCCATTCTGGCGGTATAATCTCAGCTTCCTTCTGCAGGCAGCACGGTATTGGATCGTATCATCGCCAAGATTAACGCGTTGTTGTTGCTTTTTCATCTGATCGATCCATGTGTGTTTCCGTTTGCCTCGGCGTTTGGGTCCAGCAAATGAAACATTCGTTGATAGTGCCTTCATGACAGGGTTCTCAGGCGGACGCTTTAGAACGTGGCAATACCAATCCATACGACGATCTTCGAGCTTTTCAGTGATCGGTTGCTCAACGAACAAGCTGCCTCGGATGTAGGTACTTTTGATCCTATCCTTTTTGGTCACACCGGCTGACATCCGTAGCATTTTCATCTCGGTCGCAGTCATTTTGCTTTCATATGTCTTGTACATAGTCCAGCATTCAGATGCATACATGAGTGCGGGACGAACGACCGTTTTGTACAACTTGCCTTTAAGCTTTCGTGGCATTTTCGTGTCGCAGAAAACTCCAGAGTTTTCTCGCCATTTCATCCAACCGACACTGATGCGATGTTTGATGTCGTCATCGCAGGTAGCTTCTTTGTTGACCATCGAGCCCAGGTATTTGAACCTTGTACAGGACTTCAACTGCTCTCCTTTAATGTAGATATCTGGTATCGGTCTCTCTGGATCTGAGGAAGGACAGCAAAGATACTCAGTCTTTGGTATGCTAATCCTCAGTCCACGATCCTCCAGTATCTTACACCACTTGGTCAGTGCAGCCTGCAAAGCAACGATGTCTTTGCTACCCAGGACAACGTCATCGGGGAAGAGAAGGATATTTCCAGGCCGTCAGAGATGAGTGTTAATAAATAGAACATTATGATGTTGAAGAGCAAAGGACTCAATACACTGCCTTGGTGAACTCCGACTTTAACCGGAAACTCTTCAGACTCACCAGCTGTGCATCTAACTTTAGTAGTTGCTCTATCATACATGTCTTGTATCATCTTGACATATGCCTCGGGGACCTTAAGTGCTCTTAGGGCCACCCATATCAGATTACGAGGAACTCTGTCGAAGGCTTTTTCCAAATCGATGAACACAAAGTGCAAGTCCGTACGTGCATCACGATGCTTTTCCATCGTAACACGTATGCACTGAATAGCATCGACTGTGGACCGACCCTCCACAAAGCCGCATTGATTGTCATCCAACCGTACAATCTCTTTCAATCGATTGCAGACAACCCGCTCGTAAGTCTTCAATGTGTGAGATGTTAACTTGATTGCCCTATAGTTTTTGAGCTTGCGTGAGTCACCCTTGTTCTCATAAAACGGGAGAAGGAAGCTTTTTCTGAAAGCGTCAGGCATCGGTTGCCCTCTTTTAATTTTGTTGAAAAGAACAGTGAGCCATTTAAGCCCGACATGATTCATCTTCAACCAAAATTCCAAAGGTATTTTGTCCGGTCCAACTGCCTTTCCGCGTTTCATCTGCATCATTGCCTTCATCACCTCCTCCACTGAAAAATCAGCGATATCAGTGGTGTTTGGCTCCAAAGCTTCTCGCGGAAATTCTTCGTTCAAAAGTTCGTCAAAGTACTCACGCATTCTGCTACAGATTGCAGTATCTTCAACCTGAAGTACTCCTTGTGAGTCTTCAACGTACTTTGGCGCCTGAATCTCTCGAGCGTTTCTTCTCCTTTGGGCTGCGACCTTATAAATCCTGGCATTGTCTTTAGGTTTCTCTTGCAATGACGATCTCCCATCCGCCGTTAGATCTTCTAATTCCTGATAGAACTTATCGGCTGCAATCGCCGTTGCTTCAGCAACCTTTCGCTTTACTTCCTTCCGGCATTTATCATATTTCTCCCGAAGTGGAACCTTCTCGGCTTCACTGCCTGTGTTGCATGTTGTCCAAGCCTTGAATGAGTTCGTTTTGGCCCGCACTGCTTCTTTAGTTTCGTTATTCCACCACCACGTCTCCTTGTTCGTGTGGAGCGGGCCTTTCGAAACTCCCAGTGTCTTTTCAGCTTCACCTACTAACATTGTATCCAAAGCATTCCGCATTTGTGTTTGACTTTGCTCGTCGCAGTTGGTGTTGTATTGAAGCCACTCCTCCATTTTAGCAATGAATGGAGCTACAACAGATTCAAAGCGTTTGTTGTTGAGATTATGCCACTTGATTTTCTCGACTGGTTTGGGGATTGCTTGCGGTCTTATTCCTCTTTCAAAATAAATTCTGTCAGGTGCAACCGGTGCTGGGTGACCGCAGATTCACCCAAGATCACTTTGCAGTCTTTCACCCAACGTCTCATGAAATTTAGACACAGATGATAGTCTATCTGCGTCGCATGAGCTCCAGTGCTATATGTGATTAGGTGCCTTTGGTTCTTAATGAACCATGTGTTGAGGATGACCAGACCGTGTGATCTGCACATAGTCAAGATAGCCTCACCTTCATAATTTCTGGCTGTAGATTGGCTATCGTTCCCACCATGGCAATCCTCGTAATTATAGTTCGATTCTCCCACATGGCCATTGAAATCCCCTCCGAAAAAAAAACCAGCTCGGTATCTGGTATACTTTGAAGCAGTGTGTCAACGTCGCTCCAAAATGCCTCTTTTTCACTTTGCTGCAAACCCACTTGGGGAGCGTAGGCACTTATGACGTTCCACACTCTTTCGCAGATAACCAATTTGATACTCATCAAGCGGTCGCTTATCTTCGAGATACTCCCGATGCTGCCAAGTAAAGCCTGTGACAGAATATCGCCAACCCCGTTTCTATCATTCGAGATTCCATAATAGTACTTTTCGGAATTCGTCAAAAAACGAGCTCGGTCGACCTGGTCATTTCGCCACTTGGTCTCCTGCACGCACATAATGTCCATCCTTCTCCGTTTCATGACGTCCCCCAGTTCTTCGCTCTTTCCCGTCATGGATCCGACATTCCAACTTGCAACCCTCAGCTTCTCTACAGTGTACATGGACTGCCTCATAGCGCTCGCCCCCGGAAACCGTCGAGCTCTGGCACGAACAATGTTCGCCCTGGGATCACTCAACTGCACATCAGAAGTACTGCCCAGCGGGGTAGTGCTTCTAGCGTGTTCTACCATAAGGCCTTACCAAAGATTAAACATTACTAAGATACCTCACTTAGTACGATTTAATTTTTAGAACGGGATGCACTCATGTTTAATCTTTGCCAATAATTCAAAGGTAAATTCCCTTAAGAGAGATAGAGACGGCAACACTTCAGTAATGGCAACTGCCTATAAAGTTTCAATGTGTGAGTAACATGCTTGTTAGTTGGCACCACCCCTTTGTGTACGCATATGGGAACCTACACATACGCAACTACTAGTCAGTCGCGTTAATTTGTATGAAGTAGGGTACCTTCCTTATGGTTAATCTTTGGCCTTACATCCATTCTTTTACACCTATCTGGAGAAAGGTGGGGTTGGATGGCACTAGCAAATAGTATAGATTCCACAAGAGTTATCACTCCATAGAAGTTTCGCCTCTGCCAGGGGATTTGTATGTATTGATAAATTGTATAAACATAGTATAAACTACACAGTATAGATACACAAGAGAATCAATACATACAAATCTACCGCCGGAGGCGGAGTCAGCTTGCTCGTGAAGTCTATACAATTTGTCAATACATATAAATCTCCTGGCAGAGGGGAAAGTTATATGGAGTGATAACTCTTGTAGAATTATCAATCCTCTTTGGCACTAGTGTGTGGAAAATAAATTTGTATGGACTTTCCTTTTACATCCGGCGGTGGTCTCCAGACCCGGCAACCCACTCACACACACTGACCTGTGGGAGGTCCTAAAGATGTTAAACAGTGCCGCAGGCTCATCTAGAGGTGTTGTTGTTGCCTGCACGTGATTGGTCCTATTAGTCGCCTCGTACGATCAAGGTAGGACTCACGTAGGGGTGCATATTCTAAACCCGTCACCCTACAAATACATATTACACTTAAAATTTGAAATTAATTAAGTGAAGCTTGCAAAATCAGTTTAAAAACCTCTTGAGTTATGAACTAATATCTATTGAAACTCAATAAGATTTTGAAGATTCTTTTGAATATGTGATTTTGAATTATTATAGGTATTTCTGGATGACATAATTATGGATTCAATCGTTATTACTATTGTTTAATTACTTTTTTTTATTTTTTCGTTGAAAAGGAAAGATGTCATATGAACTTGTAGTAGTTTGAGTATATGATCAATAAAGCAGTCTTTGTTCAACCACTCAACGTGTATCACAATGTGCACATGGATTTTTTTGTATGAAGACGTGGGAGTAAAGTTTCTGGAAAATGGCCAGACAGTGAACGTGCTAATGCAAAAAATATTGAAAGATTGTTTGAACTTTCCGAATTTTCTCAAACACGAAAAAAATTCTTGCAATAACTTCCATCATTATTATATCATATTATGGGGCGCCATAAAAGTTGAGTTCCTGGCCTAGATTTTTTCTCGGTGGCCCTGTTTGTAAATATAAATTAAAATTTCCCAATGAATCCGCCGCATCATTCTTTAGCCTCGTATACATATGATCATTCGCGCGCGCACAGCGTTCGTTCGCGCACGGAGATTCACTAGCGATGGATCGTGTTCGTGCGGATGAAATTGTGCGTGTTGAATAAGTTCTTCCTCCAAATACTCGTCATTACTTCCCATCGCCTTCCATCAATATTATTTTAGCAAATTAAACGTATATTTCTGCATCCCCAGGGGTCGGCAACCTTTTTAGTGCAGTGGGCCGCTTTCTAAATAAATATCTTTAGGCGAACCGTAGAAAAAAAGTGTCAGCGCATGAAAGCAGATTGGAATTCCGTTCCACTACGGTCGACGCGCGCAAAATGTGTAAATTGGCGTGACGAAAACGCTAGCAGACGCGATTAAATACACATATCGTAGTCAAGTCACTAGAATCGAATGGCATTCAAGTTTCAGTGTATTATTATTATATTCTGGGGGATAGCCCTTTTCGCCCCCTCCCGGTCATCAGTGGCTTCCAGATGTCGACTGATAGTTGTCGACCTCTTTCTTCATCACTGAGTCCCGTGTCATTGCTAGCATTTGTTTAAGGCTGAGTTCACTCATGGCTTCCACACTTATCGTGTGCTTGCCTGTGATCCTCAACCTCGTGCTAGCCAGTGCTGGACATTCGCACACAATGTGTGCTGCCGTCTCGGCCTCCTCCAGGCATAGCCTGAAAACGTCATCTTCCCCGATTTTCATCTTGGTCAGATGAGCCTTAAAATTACCATGCCCTGTGACCAACGCAGTTATCCAGCTTAGGGTACTACGTTTATAACTGAGTACCTTTCTCGCTTCTCTGCCTAAAGGGCTGGTCATTGCATTCCGAGCTTCTTTGCAAGTGACTAGCCATATTTGTCGATGCATGGAGTCCATCCACTCCCCAACCTTCGCTCCAATCATGCCGTTCCCCAGAGCAACTCTGGGTTCTGGGCCAATGAAAGTTGCCGCAGATCCCTGTTTTGCTAGGGCATCCTCCGCCTCATTTCCTGTTGTACCTATGTCTCCTTTTACCCACATCAGCGTAACCTCATTTTCTGAGGCACACGTGTTGAGCTTCCGGACACACTTTAGTACCAGTTTAGAGTTTATGTTCGTCTGCTGCATGCGTCTGATCACTGATTGGTTGTCCAGTGCAATAAGGATTTTCTCCCCCCCCCACCTGACCATCAAGCAGGTGGTCCAACGCATGCAACAAGCCAAGCATCTCTGCCTGGTATACGGACACATACTCTCCTAGACTAAGCGCACATGCTAGGTTTAGCTCTTCAGAGTAAACCCCCGCCCCCGCTTTACCGTCCATTAAAGAGCCATCAGTAAAAATGCTGATGTCATTGTACATACACTCATTGTGTATGTTTCCATCTGCAATGTGAGTCTTGTGTAGTCTTTCAACTACCCTACGTCTACTCATGCCTTCTACCGGCATTAGAGTCTCCCTGACCTCATCATGAATAATGTCTAGGATGCTCTTATGACCGCTGCTAGTTCCAAAGCGATGCCACATGGCATCCCTTTCCATGCGTATTGCCGAAAGCGCCGCCGGCCGTTTTCTCTATAAATAAGTCCAACGGCGGCAGTCCCAGCAATGCCTCCATTGCTCGCGTTGGTGTGGTGCGCATTGCACCACATATGCTTACGCAAGCTATCCTTTGTACCCCATCCAGCTTCTGCTTTGTGGTATACTGCCTGGCTTTTGGCCACCATACCACTGATGCGTAGGCTAGAATGGGTCTTACCATCATTGTGTAAATCCAGTGTGTCGCTTTAGGTGAAATTCCCCACCTACGAGCACACACTCTCTTACATTGATGCAAAATCCTTTTCGCTTTTTGGATCTTTTCATCAACGTGAACATTCCAAGTTAGTCTCGCATCTAAGGTAACTCCTAGATGCTTCACTTCCTTGGACACCTTAATTTCCTAACCAAAGAGCCGTAAGGGAGTTATCTCTATGTCTTTCCTCTTACGAGTAAAAATCATAGTGTTTGATTTACTAGCGTTTATGGTTAGCTCTTGCTCATTACACCATTCTTCGGTTACTTTGAGAGCTTGTCCCATGCAACCTCGAATTGTGTCCATGAACTTTCCACTGACCGTAAGTGCCAAGTCATCGGCGTATCCTACAGTGTGTACGCCCATCGAGTCCAGCTTCCAGAGAAGACTGTCCACGGTGATGCTCCACAGTAGAGGCGAAAGAACACCTCCTTGTGGGCATCCTCGGACTACCTTACCCCGTATTCTGTCACATCCACTGCTAAGATTTACCGCCCTCTGCTTAAGCATAGAGTCTATCCACTTAATTTTAATATAATCAACCCCCCGCTCAGTCAGGGCGTTCCTTAGTTTGGTAAAGGAGATTTTATCAAAAGCACCCTCTATATCCATAAAAGTAGACATAGCGATCCCGCCATTGTTGATCTCTCTCTCTGCAACTCTAACAAGTTCGTGTAGAGCGGTTTCCGTAGATCTGCCTGCTCTATAAGCATGTTGGCACCTACTCAAAGGACTATACATTAGCGTGGTGTTCTTTTCCATTGTTTTCAACAGGAATGATGTAAGGCTAACCGGCCTGAAGGACTTTGCCTCTGTATAGTCTTTCTTTCCCGGTTTAGGCAGGAAGACCACCTTAGCCTCCCTCCATGCCTTCGGGATAAAGCCTGCTGAAAGGCAAGCGACGAATATATTCCGGATCCTATCTAGTAGAGCGCCCATGCCCCACTGTAATAGTGCCGGGAATATTCCGTCCATTCCAGCCGTTTTAAATGGAGCAAAAGAGTTTATAGCACTTTTGACTCCATTTGGAGTTATTATCCTCTCAGCTTCTTGTTCACTTACCCCACCAGTTCCCTTGTTAGTTTGGGCCCAAGTTTCAGTGTAAAGGGGCAGAGCAAATTTTGTTTAAGGAACCCAGCGAAATTTCGATGCTATATGAAGATATCGTTGTCAAGGAGGAAATAAATGATGGACACTACTGCTACTCTGGTCCACTATCATGATTCGAACGTATGGATTCCCTGTTTTCAACATTTCAAGGCGTACGCTACAGTGTTAGGAACGGCCTTTTGCCCTTTTGCATTGACACTTATGGGAGTGACCTAAACTGAATACCAAATACCAAATCAAGACTTTGCACTTGAATAAGGTCGATTTATTTATTTTGATAACGTCTTCGTAACATCCAAATTACCAATTTTCAAAATTTAAGACACATTTGCCGTGGTGTTAGCAATGAAATTTTAGTCTTCCAAAATGCATTTCTAATTTATTTATTTTATTTATTTTTATTTTTTGTTTATTTTTTTCGTGCTTCTAATGACATCTGCCTCCACTTTAGCAGCCCCCAAATTGTCTGCCTTCAAATTTTTCGTTATTAGTGAGCCTACTACCATGCAAATAACGGACATCATAGCGCAACTTACTTGACTTGATCCATTTTTAGGGTTTTGTAGTAGAAACAAAGCCCTTATGAAATCTGTCATGTGTCCGTCTGTCCGTATGTCTGTCCGTATATCTGTCCGTCTGTCCATGAAATATCTCATGAACCGCTGAAGCTACATATATGAAATTTTGTGGGAATATGTAGAATTACTATAATTCGCCGGAGAAAGCGATTCGTTGCAATAGGCTGACTTTAAGGGGAGGTCCCCATAGAGGGGAAGTTAAGGTCAATTTTTTTTTTCATCTGGTATAGGCAAGTGGGGTATCATAAGAAAGGTAACACCGAGTACATTCCATTTTTTTCAAATTTTTCATCAAATTTGAAAGAAGGGGAAAAGAGGTAGAGGGGAAATTATGTGATCCGAGTTTGTCCCCCCCCCCTTGCATTTCGAGACCGTTATACTTAAAAATATGAAAATTTGCAGCAAAGCGGCATTTCACAACATAGAAAATCGTAGAATTTTGATATCTCATCAAAAAAGGTTAATAATAGTACATTTCTATAGTTGCAGTTAGCACACCCCTGCACCCGTCAAACGCATCGCAGGTCAGAAATATTGATGGCAAATGATAACCAACACAATGGGCAAGACTGCCTCTAAGTTTCATTACAATCACATAATATTTAATAATAGTACATTCATTTAAAGTTAGGCATTTTGACACTATCCACACAAAAAATACACCTACCGGCCTCATAGGTGTGAGTACTATTATACAATACTTTCATGTTGTTTTTTGTAGTTCTAATTGCAGTTGTTTAATTAATAATTTTTGAAAGTGTAAAGATTGGTTGGGGGCGCTGACTAATACAACTTTAGCGGGTGGAGGGGGCGGTGTCCACATAGAGGCGAAATTAAGGTCAATTTTTTTTATCGACTGGTATAGGCAAGTGAGGTGTCGTGAGAAAGGTAATGTTGAGTACATTCCATTTTTTCGCATTTTCTTGAAATTTGTAGAAAGGAGAACATTGGGGGAGGAGAAAATATTAGTTTGTAATTGGTACCCTTCCCCCTTCGAGACCGTTATACTTAGAATTATGAAAACTTGAAGGAAGGTGGGTTCCGAAAAAAATGGAAAATAATGGAATCTGTATATCTTCTCAGAATAGGTCAATAATATCATAGTTTATTTCTATAGTTGCAGTTAGCACACCCCTGCCTTAACACTCGCATACATCCCATCTCAATACCACGTCGTTACATATGGGAGTTACCCGGGTACTCTTCACTCACATAGACTTTTTATGGAAATTTCGTAGAATTTGGTGTTGAAAAGATTGAAATCAAGCGAATTTGGAATAAAAATATAAAAATAGGCATGAAACCGTTCACGCGAAGCGTGAAGGGTTTTATACCTGTTATCGTACTCTCAATACCTGTTATCATAGTTATAATTTTGATCTGCGGTGCATTTACCACTGTGAAATTAGCAGTAAAATTTGTTCGAATTTCACTGTTCCTATGAGAGGCATATAAAATAGTGGGCCGATTTCAACCAAATTTTAGAATATGGTTTGGTGGTAAATATAATTGAATGGTGTGAAATTTCGATATATGTTCAGAAAGAGAAAAGTTTTTCTAACAAAAACTTGTTTTTGGAACGGTTGTTCCTATGACAGCTATACGATAGAGTAGTCCAATTTGAACAGAATTCGGGGATGTGATTTAGCGGCAAAAATTATTGAATAATATGAAATTTCAAAATAATAGCTTTACAAATAAAAAAAATTTTCTAGCAAAGACTGACTTTTGGACCTGCTTTCCTATGTAGCTATATGACGTAGTGATCCGATTCCGTTGGTTCCGACATAAATACTGCGTGCATATATATATACTGCGTGCATATATATATACTGCGTGCATATATATATAATTTCTTGAAAAATTTCAGCTGGGTAGCTTGAAAACTGAGAGACTAGTTTGCATAGAACCAGGCGTTTTTCGGGAATCAATTCCTCGTCCGAACTACCGAGCAAGTCGCCAGAATCGCCGGAATCGACAAGACTTCCTATGTAATTCGTTTGGCTGCAGCATCAGACGACAATCGAAGCAGCATCGAACTCCTTTACCGCCAGAAAGCTCGAGAAGTTCAGCGTAGTGTGCGACGCGATAAAAGGGTTTATGCCAATTCTCTTTTAGCCTCAGCAGAAGAAGCCGCAAGAAGTAACAACTTAAACGCCGTATACAGTGTCATCAAGGAGTTTACAGGTGGTTGTAACTCCTGCCAACATCCAGTGAAAGATAGTAATGGAAAGCTACTTATCTTGGAAGAAGATCAAATGAGGCGGTGGAAAGAACACTTGAACCGTGTAACCTCTGGTAAAGTTCCACCTCAAATAGATAATTTAGCTAACCATCAAAATATGCGTATACGGTCCACTGCCCCGACTAAAGGGGAAAGAGTCACTGCAATTATTGCACTAAAACGAGGAAAGGCAGTCGGACTTGACGGTATCCCTGCCGAACTTTATTAAGCAGCGCCAAGCGTAACTGCCAATTTGCTGCACCCACTTGTTGATAAAGCGCGAAGTACAGAGACTTTCCCACCGAGTGGAAGCAAGGTTTGATCATCAAACTTTCAAAGAAGGGTAGCCTCACAGACTGTAATAATTGGAGAGGCATTTGTGTGCTTCCTGCCGTTGCCAAGATAATAGCTAAACTCGTCCTGGAAAGACTAAAGGCCCACTTAGAAAGCACAATTGATGAAGAGCAGGCTGGTTTTCGATCCGGATTCCCCTGTGTCGATCACATTAACACCTTGCGAATCATCATCGAGCAATGCGCTGAATACGATTCTCCGCTTCACTTGCTTTTCATCGATTTCGAAAAGGCTTTCGATAGTGTGAACCGGGATTCTATATGGGCGGCCTTGCGCAGGAGAGGCATCCCTGAGAAGCTTGTGGCTATTATTAAGGCAACCTATGACGGCGCGAAATGTCGCGTTTTGCACAAAGGTAAGGTGTCGGGGGACTTTGAGATTCGCAGTGGAGTTCGACAGGGGTGCATCCTCTCACCGATCCTATTCCTCATTGTGATCGGCGACGTGTTGCATGCAGCCCTATCCGGACTCGACAGAGGAATTCAATGGACTTTGACATCTTATCTACAACATCTTGACTACGCTGACGACATATGCCTACTCTCCCACAAAATCATGGATCTATCCGCAATGGTGTTAGATCTCGAGAGGCAGGCAAGCAAGGTTGGGCTAAAGATTAATACCAACAAGACCAAGGTTCTTAGCCCGCCGTTGCGAAAAAGAAATCCGACACCTATTGCCATCAATATTAATAGGCAGCCTGTGGAGAAGGTGGACAACTTCGTCTACCTGGGTAGCATTGTTGCCGAAAATTGTGATACGGAGCAGGACATCGCTCGTCGTATCAACCAGGCTAAACGCGCATACGGCATGCTGTCCAAAATCTGGCAGAGCAGTTATCTCAGCATCAAGACCAAGCTGGGCCTGTTTCGCTCCCTGGTACTATCAGTGCTTTTGTATGGGAGCAGTACATGGAAAGTTTCCATAGGAGTTACTAGAAAACTGCAAGTTTTCGTCAACTCATGTCTTCGTCGAATTTTAAGAATTTTCTGGCCCGAAACAATATCAAATGAAGAGCTACATAAGTCGGCGTACGGGTCAGATGCCAATCGACGAATTGATACGCAGGCGAAAATGGCAGTGGATAGGTCACACATTGCGGAAGAGTGATAACTGCATTGCTTTGCATATTTGTCACAACGTATTTCTAATATATTACCAAAAACAACTAATACACATAATGGTATTCCTCTTAATATAAAAACTACTTATAAACCTATAAATAAATTAAAAAATATTCTTCACACTGATACAAAACAAAAATTAGATACTGGTAAAAATAATAACATTATATATAAAATCCCTTGTAAAACTTGTGCTGACAATAATTTAAATACTGCTTATTATGTATCCACTATTAGGTAATTAAATACAAGACTTAAAGAACACCAGAGTACTTATAGGATTAATAATAATCCTAATTCTATTTTAATAAAACATCAAATGATTGATAAACACACCATGGATTTTGATAACACTATAATTATAGATAAAGATCGTAACAAGAATAAAATCCGTATAAAAGAAGCAATTTATATTAACAAAAATTTTAATAATTCACTAAATTCAAGATCCGAGTTAGATGAATCAACTAAAAAATATCATGTAATATTTAATAATTTGAATTAAAGTTTGTAATATTTACCTTTTTACACGAATAAGTACGTATATCAATACATGTGATGTACGTACATATATATTCACACCTACGATTATTGCTATTCTAATTTCCTGCATCTTGTCCACTTAGTTCTTCGAGTCACTGTACCCGCAATTATTGTGATAGTGGTTGCAGTTATTTTATAACTGATAAAAATGGTCAAGATTCAGAAAACTCTGATAACATGCTATGAAACGGACGATAGCAGGTAGCGTTGGATGCAACCGGTTTGCGGGGAAGAAATCCGTTGTGCGAATACATTATTCGTTTTTTCGAGAGTGGATTTCTGACCGGCAGTGCAAGTGCCACGAAACGAGGCAGCGCGATTAAAAACTCGATTTCAAAACTTGTGGTTTTCGACTCTGTTTCGCGATTCGCGCGGATTTGCATTTTATTGAAACCGGATAGGGTTTTATTTGGATTCGCCCACGCACGACTATTTAAAGCGTGAAGTTTTTTGGGTTTTTTAGTGGCGGAGGTTCGACGGGGAGCTGGAAATTAGCAAACCGGCCTACAGATTTCTATGGGGGCTGAGTTTTTTGTTTGTTTTCGAGAGTAGTCACAGCAGCTACCAGTTATCCCTGGAATAATTTCGAGCGTGCCATTTGGTTCAAATTGTCGTGGAAATTCCTTTTTTTTGTGTTTATTTCACTTGCCATTTGGTTCAAATTGTCGTGGAAATTCCTTTTTTTTGTGTTATTTTCGCTGAATAAACAGTAAATGCGCGAGTGAAAGCGATCAAACGGGAAAAAAAGCGGTGGATATTCTCGGGAGTGCGTGTCCTTTTTCTATTTGTGGAAGGACGGAAAGGGGGACGGCATCGTGAGGCTATCACCCCCACGTGCCTATTGCTCCGCCCCATAGACAAGGAAGCCGCATAGCAGGGCTCCGCCAAAAGCGCGGGGCTCCAGGTGAGCTTGCAGCGTTCTTTTTCTGTTTTTTGGTTCAATCATTTGCCACGTGATCGATTGCAAAACGAGAAGGATCAGAAGAATTTCACCGAATCGACCTCTTGACTCGTCCTGGCGATCTTATACATAGTCTTCCGAGCTATTTAAAATTTGATACCTGAGTCCCTTGATTCGTTGTGGTTCGTTTAGGCCCTTGGCGTTTGGATCAAAGAACACAAGCGCCTTTATACACGCCAGCTCCATATCGTCCACATTAATATCTTTCAGGCAGAAAAAAAAAGAGAAAAAAAACCAATTCATCGATAATTCGCGCCCCCATTCGCGATATATCCCAAATTGGGCGATAGCGGAAGCGGTGAATCTGCACAATGCTTTGTAATAGCGCAATTCTTACGCAGCAACAAAATATATTTTTAATGCATCGATCGTCGTGACAATCCCAACAATAATTGTTCACCGGCATGGGCTCGCAACAGTGCCACTTGATCGTCCAATTGTAAAAAAAAAATTTAAACGCTGTTATAGGTTTGACCCACTCGACCAACAACGTGAGCAATTGCTGTTTCATCGACTCCCAGATATCGTTTATGCTGGCATATTGTTTGTGTGCCATATTCTCATCATTCACGCCCATCTTCATTATAGCACCGGCTTTCGATTGGCGATTCTCCATTTAAGCCTTAAACAGTGATAGCAGTCCACGGCCTGGATCAGGATCTTCGCTACTCGTTCGACGACAACTGAGTCGATCACGCTCATTCTGTACTGCCTCCTTTTCCATACCGGCTTTGAAACATTTGCGCAGGCGACAATAGCGACATTGATTTCGTTTGGCCTTGTCGACAATGCAATTTCGTGAAAATTTGCACGTATATACATATGTGATTTTTCCTTACACTCCAACGGAAGAAACCCATCACCGCCTTTACAGCCATCACAGCTTGAAGCACCATAAGTGTTTACCAGTTGCCCTATCACCGCATATTGCACAAACCGTCAATATTTGTGTATTATAGTTACAACTAAATTATTATTAGTATTGCTACTGCCCGAACTAAGTGCCGAACTTAAATTCTGTTCGAACGGACTGGAAGCCGTGTGCCCGGAACCGAGCAACTGAGTATCAGAATCTTTGTTAAGAAGTTCCTCTTTGGCAAAATTCCACTCTATAAATAATTCGGAGTCATTGTGACGTTCTCTTGCAGGTCCTTCATATTTTATCATTTTTCGAAATACTAATCTCATTAGAATCAAAGACCTTTTCCATAGTCCTCCGCGTGGGCGCCCCCTGGTAACGGCAGTGTATCAATTCGCTGACGGCAAATGTCTTAGCGATAAGACAGTTTGGAAAAGGCAGATAGCTGTAGCCTGAATGGCTGACGAACACCTAAGCGTCTCAGGTTTAGTAGGATGGAATGACTTGCGTAGTTGGACCAGCTACATAGTTGTGTGGGCTCCAGCACGTTTATTAAACCATCTGAAGCAGCTATCTCCGAGGCCATCCCCTGAATGGGGTTAAGCGACGTGCTGACAACTCGTCCTTGTAAAAACCACTCCATGTCAAGAAACCTGGAACAAAAGCCTCGGATTGGACGGATCAACAAAGACGACCGCGCAAACGACTAAAGGATTATTCTTTCGGATCCTGGAATGTACGCTCCCTAAACAAACCGGGGGCCGAGAAGGCACTCCTTCAGCAGGTCGAAAGGTACAAACTGAGCATTACTGCAGTCCAGGAAACAAATTGGCTTGGCAGCGACATTAATGACAAGAAATCGCACACAATTTTTACAAGTGGCAAACCATCGGGCCGCAAGGAGTTTGGAGTAGCATTTATAGTGAACAATCACCTCAAACCGCATATTACTGACTTCAAACCCATAAATGAACGGCTGTGTGCGATTCTCATCAAGACTCGATTCTTCAATCTCTGGCTCATCAATGTGCACGCCCCCACTGAAGTTAAAGAAGACGCAGTAAAAGACGAGTTCTACGCCCGCCTTGAAACTCTCTTCGACTCACTTCCAACAAACGACGTCAAATTGCTGCTGGGGGACTTTAACGCGAAAGTCGGAAATGAAAGTTGGCACCGGGGGACCACTGGAGGCCACAGCCTCCATGAAGGATGTAACGATAACGGCCACCGACTTATCGACTTTGCCTGCAGCAGGAATCTAGTCGTAAGCTCTACGTGCTTCCCGCATCGACGCATTCACAAGCAGACCTGGAAGTCTCCAGACGCACATACCGTCAACCAAATTGACCACGTCCTCATTTGCAGGAGATTGGCGTCTAGTGTCATGGATGTCCGCTCCTATCAAGGAGCAAACTGCGACTCAGATCATCACTTGGTGAAGACGACCTACAGATGTAGAATTTCCTCAGTGCACCAATCAAGAATCAGCCCTCCCAAAATCTTTGCGGTTGATAAGCTTTTGAGTGATGCTACAGCGGTGGCGTATACTACCGCCCTTGAGGAAAAACTATCACATATGCTACACAACATCAGCGATACAGGCGTCCATGGGTTCTGGGAAGGAACTCAAGGGTACCATCAAGGATGTCGCAGAGAAGGTCGTGGGATATAAAACCCGGCGAGCGCGAAATGACTGGTTCGACGAAGAATGCAAAAACTCACTTGACGCGAAAAACGAGGCCTACAGACAATGGATTCAACGAGGAACCAGAGCCAGAAGAGAAAAATGTGACGAGCTACTGCGAATATCGAATAGAATAATTAGACGTAAGAAACGTAAATACTTTGACGAGCAGTTGCTGAACATAAACGAAAACTTAGCTAATAGGAACACCAGACAAGCGTACAAACTAGTAAATACAATTAAGAATGGCTACCAACCCAGGACTAGCCTTTGTAAGGACAAGGATGGAAACATCATCAGCGACACCGCTGGTATTAACAAGCGATGGGCCTCTTATTTTAAAGAGCTTCTAAACCGACCATCTAACATCCTCACACAGGAAGCTCTCGACGATATTGTTGATCTAGGCCCACCCATTCAACCCCCGACAGTAGAGGAAGTTGATCTCGCGTTGCGATCACTAAAACGAAATAAAGCGCCGGGCGCTGACGAGATTCCAGCTGAACTGCTAAAATTCGGTGGAACGAGTCTAGTTGATGCCATACATAAATTACTCCTGCGAGTATGGGAGAACGAGGAGATTCCAGACGATTGGCGCAGAAGCATCATCTGTCCAATTCATAAAAAGGGAGATAAACTGCGGTGTGAGAACTACAGGGGCTTCTCATTAGTTTGTAAGTCCTATAAAATTTTGACGAAAATTCTGGAAAATAGAATAAAACCGTACGCAGAACGAGTCATTGGCGAATATCAAAGCGGTTTCAGACCTGGTCGCTCCACAACCGATCAGCTCTTCTCAGTCAAACTGATACTCCAGAGGTGCTGGGAATACAACGTAAACGTATACCAAATCTTTGTCGACTTCAAGCAGGCATACGACAGTATCGATCGTGGAGTACTGTACAACATCATGCTGCAATTTGGTATACCGGCAAAATTAGTGCGACTGACAAAGATGACGATGACCAACTCCGTCTCACAAGGCAGGATCCAGAATAGACTTACTGATCTATTTGAAACACGCACTGGTTTGAAACAGGGCGATGGACTGGCACCGACGCTCTTCAACCTAGCACTGGAACACGTTATTCGGACCATGAATATAGACAACAGCAAGACGCTACTCATCAAGTCGACACAATTAGCAGCGTACGCCGACGACATCAACATCATGTCCCGAAGATTGGTTGACGCAGAAGAACTTCTGCATACGCTCGATACCGCTGCAAATGAAGTTGGATTACGTATTAACGAGGGTAAAACTAAAATAATGATGCAATCGGTGACAAGGACACCTGCACAACCAAGCATCAATGTGGGGGACCTCAACATCGAGTTCGTGAACAACTTCATTTACCTGGGTTGCAACTTGTCAAGGGACGCCAACGAAACTGACGAAATCAAGCAACGGATGCAGTTAGCTAATAAGACTTTTTTCTCGGTTCTCCCCATAATGAAATCGAAGCATGTGCACAGAAACACGAAGCTCCGCGTGTACAAAACCATTATACGACCAGTGCTATGCTATGGCTGCGAAGCATGGACCCTAACTCAAGCCTCCGAAAACATGCTAGACACTTTTGAACGTAAGGTTCTACGGCGAATTTTCGGGGCTGTTTGCGATCGAGATGGATGGCGCATCCGGTACAACCATGAGTTGTATGAACTGTACGATGAGCTGCAAGTCTCGAAAATCGTCAAACTACAACGACTTCAATGGGCAGGGCATGTACAAAGAATGGACGGTGATCGCATGCCTAAGAGAGTGATGAACGCAGAACGAGTCGACGGAGCGAGACTGCGAGGACGACCGAGATCTCGTTGGGAGAGCTCAGTAGGTGTGGATGCCGCACAGCTGCTGGGCTCTCAAAATTGGAGGACGCGGTCACGTGACCGAGATAATTGGAGGACAATGATCCAGGCGGCCAAGGCCCGACGTCGGGCTGTCGCGCCACGATGATGATAATCTCATTAGAATCAGTTTTCCGCCGCCCGCGTCCTGCTGGCACTTGTTTTGACTTTAAATTCGCGTAATCAGTCCGCGCTGCAGTCGTTGAAGTGTCGATCGCACGATTTCTCTGTTTATTAAAAGTTATTTGCGACATTTCATCGCCATTTACGATGCGGTCTCACACGTCATTTTTAATATAATCTTTTAATATATAAAAAAAAAATAAAAAAAAGTAATAATAATAAAAATAAAAATGATACAAAGTATCTACACTGCATGCAGATACATCGGAACATGGATATGTCTTTGGCTACCGACTGCGTGGAACCTGTTGTGTTGAAGATATCGACGTAAGTTTTATAAAGATCCCAATATAGTTATACTGGATAAATTCATTCGACAAAACACGTCCCACGCTTTCGGTAGGCATAAGATGTACCGATGTATCTGCATGCAGTGTAGATACTTTGTATCATTTTCAAGATATACCGTCCCGCATAGTGTACAGGAGAATACAAATTAACCCAACCGTTGCCCCGTGTGTGGATCAAGCGATCATACACTCTACATATTTATATGCGCCTGTGCTTTGTTAGTACGTAAATCCGCGATCGATCGCGTCAAGCCGCGGTCTAGCTAAACACACTTACCATTAGATACATAGATAGTACTCGTCTAAGTCTAAAGACGGTAAGCGCGACAACACAATTTTATTGCATTAACGTTTACGTTATCCGCGCTGCACAAACTGCATCATTTGCACTATTCTCCTCACTAAATCAGAATTGTGCACTGTTAGTTGATATATCATCGATCGTGATAGTACGCGGTATGCGCGATACAAGTACGGTCGTAAGTTCCTTACATCCACGGGAAAAACACGTTGGTGACCTTGGTGACACTGATTTCAGTCGGCTGGATGGGATTGGCCATCACAAGAAAGGGGTGGATCCGCCGCGGAAGTGTAGTCCAAGGTCCGTGGAGCAAGCATCTCTTCCGCACTGTCGCCGATGACGAAGCAACGCTCATCCATTGAACTTCTTCGACTCAACCGTCTCTCCATTGCCTGCATACGAGTGTGTGTGTATGTGTGTGTGTGTGTGTGTGAATTTGAAGCTATTTCCCGACCTACCCCAACGATTTTCTTACTGAGTCAGGTTAGTGACTAATTGATGAAAACGAAAAGATTGCTGTGAAGGAGGAGCCATAGCGCTGTGCACGAGTGAGGGAGACAGGTTGTCTGAATGTGGCTGGTGTTGTGAGCAGATTTGAATCACGAGGGGATGGCAGTTGAATGATGTTGACTTGTTTTATGGGTGCCTGGTTGTTTAGTCAGTTCATGATGCGAAGTTTTTCGATTTTCGTGAGTTCCCTTTGATGACTGACTCGGATTGACTGAGGATCGGCCACTACATTCATAGAACTCGGAAAAATTTTCAATGGGCTTGTTTCCTCTTCTGACCCCCGAGTAGAAAAACAGACATTTCGTGTGACGGACAGATTTTTAGGATGACCCCCAGCTATAAGACATATCCATGTCAAAAAAAAAAAAATAAGTAAATATTAAGTATAACAAATTTGAATTAAAATTTAGGCTGTTCCTTCACTCTGGATTTAATATGAGGGGCTAGGCTTATCATTTTTTTCTCTCCCTCTCCCTCCCTCTGATGTGAATTTTTGTTTAACTTGGGGGATTTCGCAATATGCGCCCGAAGTCCCACGGTAGGGAGGGTAAAGACGCGCTGGGCCCATACCATCTGGGGCCCGTAGCTTGAGCCGTTCGTCATCTGAAGGCTCTGTACCTGAGAGGGAAAAGGATCTGTCCTGATTGGACGGTATTCCCGTTCTACTTATATTTTCGGCCCTGTGCCAATTAGTAGTTTGGCTGATGCAGCCCTGTATCCCTTCACGGGATTTTGTATCGATTTCGTCTTTTGGGAGTTTGACGTTCGTCGTCACCACTAGCGTTCTCTTTTGTTTATCTCTTTTAGCCTGTAGTATATTTCGCTTTTCTTTTGTTGTTTGGTTTACCGGGCAGACGTGCGATTCCTTCGTTGTACGTGAATGGGGGAGGCCGATGACTGCCGTGTTCTACTCACCCCACTACTCCCGACAGCTGAGCTGGTCTGCCAGCGCACGTCACGGGTGGTCATCGGAAAGGGTTTTTGTCACTTTAGGTGTACAGAGGCCTTTACGGCCAATCCATACCCCCGTCCTCCATTGCTACAAATGGCGCCCGACGTGGGGCCCAAATAATACCGTTATTCGTTCTTGAACGACGAGGACTCAGCTCCACCTTGAGTCCTCCTATTTTGTCGCCCCACCACACCAGTCCTTAAAGACTTCGGAGTGCTATGGCGCTCCATATTGTTTGATTTTGGCTTCACGCCTTTGCTTTTGCCCAGGCAGACCATAGGACTGGTGTCCCTTCCCAATCCCTTCCGTTTAAAGTAGCGTTTCCCCTCCTCAAATAGGTGCTAATCTGCCCTGTGTCGTCTAAGGAGTGCTTCTTACTCTGTGATGTATGCCCTTCTAACTTCCCGAGAATCGCGGATTATTGATGCAATTTCAATTATCGGACCGGTAAGTCAGGAGGATACAGCATCACCTTTATGTGGCAGATTAGTAATCCTCGAAAAATAACTTTCTGCATTTCTTAGTTCGGATCGTCCTTTCATCCGATTCTGAATTTGTGGTCAATGGAACTAGAGAATTGCGCGGAATGGGCAGTGGTGCCAGCTCCACGACTCGATCTTGCGACTGCAAGGGACGACTTGGTTGAAAGGAATTGGTCCGGCTAATCATTTAGTTTTGAGTCCCACTTTAACCTCCTGGAAGGACTTTTCCTTTTCTGCGCTCAGGTCAGTAATTTTCGTCTTAACATAGTTTCACATTTGGATCTCGCATATGATTCATACAAGGGAAGGAGAGGGTGGAGAATATAATACAAGAATTTCTAATACATACCCATACAACAAACTTATCGGTATCGTTTTATCTCTATCGTATCTTTATATCGGAATACCTACATGTCGGTACATCTCTATATGCCTCATTTTTCTACGATTATATCTTTAAATTACCAATATATTATCTCCTTATTACCTTTATATCGACTACAAGAAACTTTTTAAGTGTTATAATTACCGTTTATCTCCACTAAACCTTGTAGTATTATTATTTAATATTATACCACAATAGTCTTATCATCGAATTTATACCGGACAACTTCGTTGTCTGAAATCTTTATCCCTAACTTAAATTTATGAATATCCCTGTAAGGATGACCACCAGACATTCTCCGCTGCCATCTAGATTGAAAGGAGCAGATCCCAAGGATACGGGGCGTATAACACGAGCGAGAGCACAAGCTCAGTTAAATCCACAATCGGTGGAATTTATCCCCGTCGATCACAGGTCCTTCCTCTTCAAGGATTTGGCCCTTCGCCTCAAAATTTATTTTCACCGCCGCAGGGCCTACCACCACCTCGGTCATTACTTGGTACTGAGCAAGCCAGGCCTTTACCACCTCAACAGGCTTTACCACCTCAACAGGCTTTACCACCTCAACAGGCTTTACCACCTCAACAGACTTTACCCCCTCAACAGCCTTTACCCCCTCAACACACTTTACCGACTCAACAGACTTTACCAGCTCAGGCACAGGGGCTTTCTCCCCAGCTAGGAGTCCCGAATCAGCCGCAGGCTGTGACTCTCTCAACGGAGACCACGGGTAAAATAATCAACGCCCTAACGGCGTACATAGATCGCGTACTTAGTGACAGAGGAGTACCTGCAGCGGCCACAGCCCGTAATAGCGACCTTAATCTTACGATTCCCAGAGCTTCCATAGAGGAGCCAAGACAGTCCTTACCAGCACGAGAATTATGCCATAATCCTGGCAGGGTTCTACGAACAATAGGTGATTGGGGTTTGCGTTTTAGTGGCAACGATTCGGTGGATGAATTCATCCGCCAAGTTGAGCTGTTAACGGACCGTACGCTATACGGCAATTACAGTGACCTGTGTGTGGGAGCCCACTTGCTATTTGTTGAACGAGCCGCATCGTGGTTCAGACGTTTTATATCCAGCGTTGAAAACCGTTATAATTGGTTTACATTACGATCCGCCTTGCGAGAGCAGTTTAGGAGTTGCTTCGACGATGAAGACTTCATCGAAGAGATTCGACGCCGCAAGCCGAGAAGTGGGCAAAATTTCGATGACTTCCTGGAAGACATCCACCGCATCAACGATAGGATGCGAGTCAAGCTATCCGATAGTGCTCTGACGAGAATCGTCAAAAGGAATTTGGAGGGAAACATCTGTCCACACCTGATTATGGCCGACATTAATTCTCTGAGAGAGCTTCGGCAGTGGGTAATAAGTTTCGAGAATTATGAGGAACGTGTGTCTGTAAAACGACCATTTAGGCGCTATAACCTAGCCGAAATTTCCGAAGAAACTAACGTGTCCACTAGTAGAGACGATTTTGCTGGACGATACCATGGCGATCTAGACGTATCGGAAATAAAAACTGCCGAATTAATATGCTGGAATTGCCAACAAAAAGGGCATCGATATGACAATTGCCCTGCAGATCGTAGAATATTTTGCTACGGGTGTGGTACAGCTAACATCGTCAAATCCCAGTGTGCGAAGTGCACTAAGCCAAAAAACTTGTCAGTGGGGATGACCAACACCTTAACATCCTCAAAGAGCACTCAATGCGACGACCTGATGTCACCGCATCGCCGCTCCTTTTCAATCCTCATGAGTTACCTAAAATATCTTTGGTACCTGATGGTTCTTCATTACCGGAAGGACCATTTATATCTGCTAATGCCTTTTCCCCTGACATGTCTTGCTTACCAGGCTCGTCACGCTTACCTGCTAGTTACTTATCACCAGACTCATCTACCTTATCACCGGACTCACATTACACATTTGATCCATCCCTGGCACGTAAGGTGTCCTCAACACCAAGCACGAACACTCTCCCTTCTGGCGTTCGTTTTTGTGGACTGAGGAGGCTCTACACGCATTTACTGCGCTAAAAAAGAGTCTTTCCTCCGCCCCTGTCTTGCATAATCCGGACTTTACCCGTCCATTCTCAATCCATTGCGACGCAAGTCAAGATGGCATTGGGGCGGTGCTGGTTCAGATAACGGACGCGGGCGAGGAAGTACCTATCGCATATATGTCCCAAAAACTAACGACAGCCCAACGCAACTACACGGTAACGAAGCAGGAGTGCCTTGCCGCAGTGACAGCCATAAAAAAATTCCGACCTTACGTGGAAGGTATGGAATTCGAGGTTGTCACTGAACACGCCTCCTTGAAGTGGCTAATGAGCCTACGAGACCTGCACGCTCGACTAGCTCGTTGGTCTCTTCATTTGCAAGGCTTCAAATTCTCGATTCGTCATCGCAAAGGCAGCGACCACGTCGTACCCGATGCCTTATCCCGCGTTCACGAAGGTGACGTCTCGGAGATTACAACTCATGATGACGCAGCTTTGTCCGTTGACCTTGATTCTCTCCATATCCAGTCGGAAGAGTATCGCGCTCTTTTAGCCAAGATTAAGGATGAACAACACCTACTTCCCGATCTTCAAGTCATCGATGGCTATGTTTACAGACGCTGCGAATATGCAAGTGGTGACCAATTGTAGGAGGAACTGTCTTGGAAGCTGTGGGTTCCAGTAGAACTGACCGAAGATTTGATACGGAGGGCACACGACCATCCGCTGTGTTCGCACGGAGGTTTGGGTAAGACGCTGCACAGACTTCGTATCTTGTTCTACTGGCCCAAGATGGCTCGACAGGTCAAAGACTTTGTGTCGAATTGTGAAGTTTGCAAGACGACCAAAGCTCCAAACCAGCCCCTTCGACCACCAATGGGCACACCTAATATTCCCGACCGCGTATTCCAGCGTCTGTACGTTGACTTGATAGGTCCCTATCCGCGATCGAAGGCTGGAAATGTGGCGGCCATCGTCGTGTTGGACAGTTTGTCGAAGTTCCCCTTCGTCGAACCCATTAAGAAGTGTACTGCTCACGCCGTTGTAGAATTTCTGGAACAGAGAGTGTTTCATGTGTTCGGAGTTCCGGAAACCGTTGTGACGGACAACGGTGTTCAATTTGGGTCCACCCTTTTCAACAGCTTGTTGGACCAATATGGCGTGAGGCACTTTTACAACGCCCTCTATTCGCCTCAACCCAACGCCTCTGAACGAGTAAATCGCTCCCTTATTGCGGCCATTCGTGCCTATGTGAAGCCAGACCAACGGGACTGGGACGCCAATATTTCCAAGATTAATTGCGCATTGAGGTCAGCGTTCCACTGCGCAATTGGCTATTCCCCTTACTTTGCGGCCTTCGGGCAGACGATGCTATTGCACGGTAGCTCGTACCACATACTACGAAGCTCTAAAATGTTATGCGATCCTACTGCGGCTGTAGCGCCTGATACAAAACTGGATCTGATTCGTGAGCAGCTTCAGCGTAATATGCAGTCGGCCAGTCAGACGAACGCTCGTCACTACAACTTACGAGCAAGGGATGCCAAATTTAAAGTAGGAGATTTGGTGTACTGCCGAAATTTCGCGCAAAGCAGTTCTGCTGACCACTTTAATGCAAAGTTGGCCCCCAAATTCTGGAAGGGTCGAGTCCTGGCTCGCATAGGTAACTCGTGTTATTCTCTGGCAGACATGAAGGGAAAGACGGTTGGGGTGTTTCATGCTAAGGATCTTCGACAATAAAAACATCAGACAGCCCCTCGTATCGGTGATTGCTTTACACCAACCAGTAACCATTCAGATAAATCTTCACTACTTATAACAGAACTGAAGATTTACCTGCGTTGTAATATTTACCTTTTTACACGAATAAGTACGTATATCAATATAGGTACATGTGATGTACGTACATATATATTCACACCTACGATTATTGCTATCCTAATTTCCTGCATCTTGTCCATTTAATTCTTCGAGTCATTGTACCCGCAATTATTGTGATAGTGGGTGCAGTTATAACTGATAATGAAACCGGAATATAGAGGGCTACGCCCGCAATCCGAGGGTTTTGTAGCAAGCGCTTATTTTGGTATATATGTAAATATCGGCTCTTTGCTCTTCTTCATACCACTCAGATGGATAAAAAAAAACACAATTAAAATGTCTTACCCACTTGCATTTTTACGAACTAATATTTTCTCCTCGCCCACTATTCCTCTTTCTACAAATTTCAGGAAAATGCGAAAAAATGGAATGTACTCAACATTACCTTTCTCACGACACCTCACTTGCCTATACCAGTCGATTAAAAAAAAATTTACCTTAATTTCGCCTCTATGTGGACCCCTCCCCCCTTCCACCCGGTAAAGTTTGCCAATTACGACGCATCTAATCTTTACCCTTTCAAAAATGATTAATTAAATAACTGCAATTCGTAAAATAATTAAATGTATCTATAACTCCCGATTAAATAAACATAAAAAGCTCTAGCTTTGGCAAATTGCTTGCGAGGATAATCTTCTACTCCCCTAAAAAAATAAAATCGATCAGCTGAAAACTAACGGTAATTTTCGTACAAAGAGCCCCGTACTACCCTACTTTTCGTTTTTTTTTTGTCTATAACTCTTGAACCAACTGACGTAGACACCTTATTTTTGGCATGTAACCCTGGAGTAAGGAGATGCTTAAGTTCTAGTATGTTGGGCGTAATCAGATCAAAGGAACGTTTACCTCCCCTACAAATTTCAAAAAATTAAATATTTTTTAAATTACGATAACTTTCGATAAAACGACACTAGCGAGTTGAAAATTTGACAAAATGTTGTTAGTAGGATCTACTTGGTTTGTTTTGAAAATGGGTAGGATCCGACTCAAGCAACCCCTACCTCCCCTACAAATGCAACTTCAATAAGCGATAACTTTTGACAAAATAAAGCTAGCGACTTGAAGTTTTGGTCAAACGTTTGAAGTGAGATCGGGTTAGTTGGTATTTAAGATGGGTTAGATCAAACCTAAGGAACCCCTACTTCCCCTACAAATGAAACTTCAATTAAGCGATAACTTTCGATGGAGTGAAGCTAGAGACTTGAAACTTTGTACAAATGTCTGTAGCATGATCTTATTTGTTAGTAGCAATGATGAGCAAGATCCGACCTAAGGAACCCCTACCTCCCCTACAAGTGAAACTTCAAATAAGCGATAACTTTCGATAGAGTAAAGCTAGAGGCTTGAAATTTTGTTTAAATGTTTGAAGCATGATCTTATTTGTTGGTGGCAATAATGGGCAAGATCCGACCCAAGGAACCCTTACCTCCTCTACAAGTGAGACTTCAAATAAGCAATAACTTTCGATATAATGAAGCTAGCGACTTGAAAAATTCGACAAATATTTGTAGAATGGGTTAGTTAATTGGTTTTGATAATGGTCAAGATCCTACTGAATGATTGCCAACCTACCCTATAAACTGGCCATATAGGAAACTCACTTTTAATGCATATGCTCGTTACCAATTGGTACTTTTTGTATCACCACTAGGTCTGTACAAGTCTAGGGTATATACGCTTCGACCTGGTTATTTCTCAAATCAGAATATATGTTTTATAAATATAAATTCTATGATATACTACCCACTTGGAAATAGCCTTGGAAACATAATCTGGATTAAGTAAAACTCTTTGTATAGATGTATGTGCATATATAAGCATATGGAATACTTATAGCTCTTTTTCCTTTTATTTTTATTATTATGTTTATTTAAAAAAATCAATTTTGTTGTTAAACCTAAAAATGAATAAACGTTTTCTAATAATCTAAAATAATCTTTTGATGATAATTATTAATAACAGTGCTTCTAGTTACCGAATCACCCGCGATCTCAAATTCATAAGCAAAACTATCGATATGAGTACTTTATAAGTATTAATACTTTCAAGTTACTTATATGAGTAGTATCGAATAAATGATTTAAATACTACTCATTTGAGCGGGCATCGATACTTATTTGGTATCGGCACGTACCTAACGAGAACAAGGAAAAATTTGAAAAATAGCCATTTTCAAATTATCATATCTCGGGTGTTTTTCCTTGTATCGAAATCAAATTTGCAACACTTCGTAAGACCAGAGGCAATGATCATACCAAATTTGAGTCCGAATAAGTATCCGGAGCCGGAGCTTCAGAGGTCCGAAAACCCGTACTTGTTGTGTCGCGTAAGACTATGTTTACGTCACTTTTCCATTTTTGTTTTTCGATTTTTTCGTTTTTCTTTGGCGGGGCGGGACGCTCCCGCTTCCCAAGATTCCTCCGTATACAAGCTGGAGTCTGACAGACCCCAACCATCGGAAATATGCTATTATTAAATAAAAAATAAATAACTGGCGCAACAGTCCAATTTGAACCATGGCCTCGAGATGAGTTAGCATCATCTCATTTTCTAGTTCGTGACGGTCTTGTGCAGAGGTGTGTGATAAGCAACACGCTCCACCGAGTTATTTACCCCATAAATGGGTACACATTTAACAGCTGAGTGGGCTCATAGTCCGACACGTAAGTCAGACACGTAAGTCTGACAAGTAAAGTGCAGCAGATGTGATAATGTCCATGCAAATTGGACAAATGCGTTTTCTGCAAAAACCGCAAGAAGAAAGAAGCTAGCCTTCGGCTAGCTTGCCGAAGGTATGAAGCGTGAAGGGTATCATACCTTCGTTGTGACCTATGATTTATTTGGCACTTTGGAGTTAGTAGTAAGACTTGTTCCGATTTCACTGTTTCTATGAAAAATATATGAAATAGAGGGCCATTTTCAATCAAATTTAGAAACGCAGTTTGGCAGTCAGTATGATTGAACAATATGAAATTTCGTAAAGATATCTTCAGAGATAAAAAAGTTTTTCTAACAAAAACGCGCTTTCGGAACGGTCGTTCTTATGACAGCTATATGATATAATAGTCCGATTTAAACCAAATTCAGAAATATTATTTGGCTAAAGATACTATTGATTAATGTGAAATTTGAAAAAGATATCTTCAGAAATAAAAAAGTTTTTCTCACAAAGACGAATATTTGTACTTGTCGTTCCTATCACAGTTATAAGCAGAGAATGGAAATAATAATTTTTCAACTAAATAATAAATATTTATTACGAAAATTCCGATGAATATTTATAATTATTATCATCTTATCAAACATCAAATGAAACCGGAATATAGAGGGCTACGCCCGCAATTCGAGGGTTTTGTAGCACGCGCTTATTTTGGTATCTAAATATTGGCTCCCTGCTCTTCTTGGTACCACTCAGCTGAATAAAAACACCATAATTAAATGTTTTACCCATGATATAGTATCTTACATGCCAATTCACAAAAAGACTGCATCTGTCACCTCTCAAAGTAATAGTTTTAATATGAGAAGCTGTAGATAGATATGTATGTATACGAGATAAACTGTCCCACTCTTCGAGATGCTTAACCATTCATATTAAGACGACATTGCAAATTGCAAACTTGTGTAACGGCTTCGAAATTCAGGGCGGCTGGGACAAATTACGGTCTAATATTTTTTCCTCCTCCACTGTTCCCCTTTCTACAAATCTCAAGAAAATGCCAAAAATGGAATGTACTCAACATTACCTTTCTCACGACACCCCACTTGGCTATACCAGTGGATAAAAAAAAATGACCTTAATTTCGCCTCCATGTGGACCCCCCCCCCCCCCCCCTCTTAAAGTTGGCCAATTAAACCCCAACGCTATCCCCAGAAAATTATAGCATTTCTACACATTCTCGCCGAATTATGTGTGCAGCTTCAGCCGTTCGTAAGATATTCTATGAACAGACGAACAGACAGGTATTTGGCCGATTTTGTAAGATTTAAGACACAAAACCCTAAAAAAAAATGTGTGAATAGTTATTGTTAGGATCACCAATCACCAATCTTCACCCTTCCAAAGTTGGTTCATTAAATAACTGCAATTCGCCCTACGAAAAACAACATGCAAGTATTACACGCATATCTACATATGCGTGAGGCCGGTAGGTGTATTTTTTGTATGGATAGTGTCAAAATGCATAACTTTAAGTCAATGTACTATTATTAAATATCATGTCATTGTAATGAAACTTAGAGATATTATTGCCTATGATGTTTTTTATCATTAGCCATCAATATTTTTGACCTCAAGTAAGCTTGAGGGGTGCAGGGGTGTGCTAACTGCAACTATAGAAATGTACTATTATTAACCTTTTTGGATGAGATTTAAAAATTCTATTATTTTTGGTTTTCTATGCTAGTGAAATGCCGCTTTTCTGTAAATTTTCATATGTCTAGCTATAACGGTCTCGAAGGGGGGGGGACAAACTCGGACCACATATTTTCCCCTCTCCCTCTTTTCTCCTTTCTACAAATTTGAAAAAAATTCCAAAAATTTACTCGACGGTACCTTTCTTACGATACCCCACTTGCCTATACCAAACGAAAAAAAAATTTCGACCTTCATTTCCCCTCTATGGGGACCCCCCCCCCCCCTTAAAGTTGACCTATTACAACGCATCGGTTTCTCCAGAGAATTATAGTATTTCTACATATTTCCACCAAATTTCATGCAAGTAGCTTCAGCGGTTCGTGAGATATTTCATGGACAGACAGACAGACAGACGGACAGACGGACAGACGGACAGACGGACAGACGGACAGACGGACAGACGGACAGATGGACAGACGGACAGACGGACGCATGACCGATTTCATAAGGGTTTTGTTTTTATACAAAACCCTAAAAAACACAATTAAAATGTCTTACCCACTTACATTTTTACGAACTAATATTTTCTCCTCCCCCACTATTCCTCTTTCTACAAATTTCAGGAAAATGCGAAAAAAATGGAATGTACTCAACATTACCTTTCTCACGACACCTCACTTGCCTATACCAGTCGATTAAAAAAAAATTTACCTTAATTTCGCCTCTATGTGGACCCCTCCCCCCTTCCAGCCGGTAAAGTTTGCCAATTACGACGCATCTAATCTTTACCCTTTCAAAAATGATTAATTAAATAACTGCAATTCGCACTACGAAAAACAACATGAAAGTAGTGCTCACAACTATGAAGCCGAAAGGTGTATTTTTTGTGTGGATAGTGTCGAAATGCCTAACTTTGAATCAATGTATTTTACTATTATTAAATATTATGTGATTGTAATGAAACCTAGGGATATTATTGCCTATGATGTTGGTTATCATTGGCCATCAATATTTTTGACCTCGGGTATGTTTAAGGGGTGCAGGGGTGTGCTAACTGCAACTATAGAAATGTACTATTATTAACCTTTTCTAATGAAATTTCAAAATTCTATTAATCTAGATTTTCTACGCTAGTAAAATGCCGCTTTTCTGCAAATTTTCATATTTCTAAGTATAACGGTCTAGAAATGCAAGGGCGGGGGGACAAACTCGGATCACATATTTTCCCCTCTATCTCTTTTCCCCTTTTTTCAAATTTGATGAAAATACCGGAAATGAAATGTACTCGGTGTTACCTTTCTCATGATACCCCACTTGCCTATACCAGATGAAAATTTTTTTTTTACCTTCATTTCCCCTCTATGGGGACATCCTCTTAAAGTCAGCGTATTACAACGAATCGCTTTCTCCGGCGAATTATAATAATTCTACATACTCCCACAAATTTTCATGTATGTAGCTTCAGCCGTTCGTGAGATATTTCATGGACAGACGGACAGACGGACAGACATTTGACCGATTTCATAAGGGTTTTGTTTTTTATACAAAACCCTAAAAAGTAATAATAATAAAAATAAAAAAATAAAATAAAAAAAAAATAAAAATAAATAAGTAAATATTAAGTATAACAAATTTGAATTAAAATTTAGGCTGCTCCCTCACTCTGGATTTAATATGAGGGGCTAGGCCTATCATTTTTTTCTCTCCCTCTCCCTCCCTCTGATGTGAATTTTTGTTTAACTTGGGGGATTTCGCAATATGCGCCCGAAGTCCCACGGTAGGGAGGGTAAAGACGCGCTGGGCCCATACCACCTGGGGCCCGTAGCTTGAACCGTTCGTCATCTGAAGGCTCTGTACCTGAGAGGGAAAAGGATCTGTCCTGATTGGACGGTATTCCCGTTCTATTTATATTTTCGGCCCTGTGCCAATTAGTAGTTTGGCTGATGCAACCCTGTATCCCTTCACGGGATTTTGTATCGATTTCGTCTTTTGGGAGTTTGACGTTCGTCGTCACCACTAGCGTTCTCTTTTGTTTAAATCTTTTAGCCTGTAGTATATTTCGCTTTTCTTTTGTTGTTTGGTTTACCGGGCAGACGTGCGATTCCTTCGTTGTACGTGAATGGAGGAGGCCGATGACTGCCGTGTTCTACTCACCCCACTACTCCCGACTGCTGAGCTGGTCTGCCAGCGCACGTCACGGGTGGTCATTGGAGAGGGTTTTTGTCACTTTAGGTGTACAGAGGCCTTTACGGCCAATCCTTACCCCGTCCTCCGGTCTCCATTGCTACAAGTTACCTAATTAAAAAATTTTGACAACTAAATATTTAATATATAATATATTTTATATCAATTTTTGTCTATATAATTTTAACTACCATTATAATAATTATTTTAATTTTTATGGACAGTTCTTTATTTTATATTTTCTCGATAAATGTAAAGGTAATTTCTTTCTATGTTGTAAAATTATATTAATAATTTGTTGATTATAATCTTGAATTTATTTAGACTTGAAAATGCATATATAATGCGAAACGTTGTCTTCATCGTAAAATAAATAATTTAGTATTGCTGGATAGTGAATATAACTCTTTATTAATTTTACAAGTAAATACAAGTAAATAATCGATACTTTTGTTTCGATACCAAGTACATTTAGCATCGAATAATTCTTGCGATACTTACTCGGGTATCGATACCATTTCCATCCAAGTACCTACCGAGTACCCATCATTAAAATCGAAAAGAGAAAGAGAGACAGCACTAACGTTGCCAGCTGGAAACGGTCAACAGATTGTCTCCGAAGTACTTGGAAAAATTGCTCTTCTTGGGCAGTCTCTATGATAAAGAGTTCTTCACTTAAATTTTAAGCATTTTAATAATAATTACTTCTTGCACTTTTTTCACATCCGCGTGCATCTTGCCAAGCCTAAATGTTTAAGTTCTCTTTTGTATGCCCTAGACTTATAGTATAGGGTATATTGTTTTTGTCACGACGAAAATATGTAACACCTTAAAGGAGGCTTCGGAGGCTTAGCAATGTATATAAATAAATGATCAGGGTCACCTCCTGATTCGATTTAGCCATGTCTGTCTGTCTGTCTGCCTGTCTGCCCGTCTATCTGTCTGTCTATCTGTCTGTCCGTTCGCACGATAACTTTCGATAGAATAAAGCTAGAGCCTTGAAATTTTGGTCAAATATTGGCAGTGTGATCTAGTTGGTTGGTATTGAAAATGGGCATGATCAGGCCAAGAAAACGCCTACCTCCCCCACATATGTAAAATACATAAATGTATCTGTAACTCCCGATTAAATAAACATGAAAAGCTCTAGCTTTGGCAGATTACTCGTGAGAGCAATCTTATACTCTCTTGGGAAAATAAAATCGATCAGTTGAAAACTAACGGTAATTTTCTTAGAAAGAACCCGGTACTGCCCTACTTTTCAGGTTTTTTGTCTATAACTCTTGAACGAATTGACGTAGAACCCTGATTTTTGGCATGTAACCCCGAGATGAAAAGCTGCTTAAGATTCTGTAAGAAACGCCTACCTCCCCTAGAAATTTCCAAAAATTAAATATTCGTTTAATTACGATAACTTTCGATAGAATGATACTAGTAAGTTGTTGTTAGTAAGACCTACTTGGTTGGTATTGAAAATAGGCAAGATCCGACCCAAGGAACTCCTACCTCCCCTATAAGTGAAACTTCAAATAAGCGATAACTTTTGATAGAATGAAGCCATCGACTTGAAATTGTGGTAAAATGTTTGATGTTAGATTGGGTTAGTTGGCATTAAATATCGGTAAGATTTGACCTAATTAACCTCTAACTCCCTAGAAATGAAACTTAAAATAAGCGATAACTTACGACAAAATAAAGCTAGCGACTTGAAATTTTGGTCAAATGTTTGTAGCAGGAGCCAGTTGGCTAATGTTGAAAATACGTAAAATCCGACCAACGAAACCCCTACTTCCCCTACAAATGAAACTTCAAATAAGCGATAACTTTCGATAGAGTGAAGCTAGAGACTTGAAATTTTGTTTAAATGTTTGTAGGGTGATCTAATTGGTTGGTGGCAATGATGGGCAAGATCCGACCCAAGGAACCCCTACCTCCCCTTCAAGTGAAACTTCAAATAAGCAATAACTTTCCATAGAATGAAGCTAGCGACTTGAAAAATTCGACAAATATTTGTAGAATGGGTTAGTTAGTTAATTGATTTTGAGAATGGTCAAGATCCTACTGAATGAGTGCCAACCTCCCCTATGAACTGGCCATATAGAAGACCCATTCTTAATGCATATGGTCGTTGCCAATTGGTACTTTTGGTATCACCACTAGGTCTGTACAAGTCTAGGGTATGTACGCTTCGGACTAAGGGCCGAAGCTTTGCTTCGGCCTGGTTTATTATTATTTTTAGTGATTCGGGATCATTTTTGCATAATATAAAAAGAAACATAACCAATTAATTATTACATATTTGTCTACGGAAGTACTGTTCAACAAAAGAAAATATCAATATTGCGTTGAGTCTTGCGGGTTTCAAGTTGCTCTTAAAATTTTGTTCGACTATTGTTTCATAATGATTTCATTGAAATATTAGTACAGTTATGGGGGGATATACCATAGCCTAAATTAAAGTATTCAACACACGAATAATCTGTCTGTTCGAAAATAAAGTACGGCTAATTCATGTTCTTCTTGAAAATGTTGGTACTACTTTAAATGTTTGTTTTCTTTTTTTATGCATACGAGCGTTTGTATGATATATTTATATAAATCTGATCGCCATTTTATGTCAGAAGGACTTCAATATCTATTTGTATTTTTCCTGAATTAAATGTTTAACTACTATCACTGCCGGCATCCACCGACCCAACACTACATGAACCCTACTCTTTTCCGCTCCAATTCATTCCAAAAACCACCCAAAGCGTAGGTGCTCGCTCTTTTTTCCTCTACTATTGGTGTCACCTCTTGGGTGCAATTGTGCGTCTTTAAGCTGTCCCCCTCCTCCCCTTTTCGAATGCTAATATTACAATAAACGCCTTCTCCAACACGATTCATGGATTGATTGGTGCATATACCATCACAGAGCAGGTATACTAAGAGCAGGAACTCAGAACAGTTGTTTTTTAAAGCAGGATGCAAATAATCCCACGCATACAAATAAGCCTTATCACTCTAGAAGGAGGAGCAAGCTGGATTTGAAGGAAACAAGTTCAACGACGAAGCTTCGAGTAGTTTTCGATGCTTCCCGACCAACCACGAACGGAGTTTCGTCGAATGATATCATGCTAAGAGGCCCTACTATTCAAGATAATTTAGCAACGATTCTGATAAGATGGCGAAAGTACCTTGTAGCCGTCATAGCCGATATCAAGCAGATGTTCCTTCAAATCCAGCTCGCTCCTCTTCACGCAGAGCTGCAGCGAATTGTATGGCGTCCGTCTACAAAGGAACCTATTGAAGATTTTAAATTAGTCACAGTAACCTTCGGGACAAAAAGTGCTCCATACCTGGCAACTCGAGTTTTGAAACAGTTGGCACTCGATGAAGAACTCAGACACCCTATTGCCTCGAAAGTGCTAATGTCCGATTTTTATGTTGATGATCTGTTGTCCGGAGCCGATTCGTTGGAAGAAGCCGAAATATTGCAAACCGAGATGATACAACTAATGGAATCTGGTGGTTTCTCACTTAGGAAATGGAATTCGAATCACCCATCGTTACTAGAGAATCTTCCATCTAAGCTTGTCGAGTCGAAACCTACCAAATTGATCGATGAACAAGATAAATGCGTTCGAACGAATTGTTGGTCCTTTATTGAACGAGTGGCTAGTTTATCGGAAAGCTGTGACTGATTGTGCGGGCATAATGATTGAACGTTGGCTACAGTATTCGGAGCAACAGACGGATGCAGAGCTACATGGATTCTGTGATGCATCACGTGAAGCATTTGCAGCAGCTATCTACTTTCGCGTTCTATCTACTGATGGTTCCGTAAAGGTGACATTGATCACAGCAAAAACTAAAGTGGCACCAATCAAAACCGTCTCGTTGCCCCGCCTGGAGCTATGCGGAGCCGTTCTTTTGGCAAGACTGTTCAAGTACGTGGTCAACGCGTTGAGGCTTCCTGGACCCGTGCCCATTTTTTGTTGGACTGACTCGGAAATCGTGTTAGCGTGGCTGAGAGGTCACCCATCAAAGTGGAAAACCTATGTCGCCAACAGGGTGTCCTTCATACATGAATCAATGCAAACGTGTAGCTGGAGGCACGTTCCCTCGAAACTCAATGCTGCTGACTGCGCTTCGAGAGGGATGTATCCAAACGAGCTTCGAAACCATACATTGTGGTGGCACGGAGTTTTTAATGAAATCACAAGAGCATTGGCCGAGATTACTAGATTCAGAAAAACGAAAGCTAGCAGTTCATTACTGCGCTGACATCCCAGACATCCTAGGATCAAAGATCTCCTCGTTATCGAAATTACAACGTGTAACAGCATTTTGTTTACGCTTCATATCGAACTGCAGGAAACCCGCTCAGGAACGTGAGACCCAACACCTAAAGGCTATTGAAATGGAGAAGGCTACTGAGGTGTTAATAAAACGTGTTGAATTGAGACACTTGAAACTTGAACTGAGATCACTCCTAGTTACTTATTTAATAAATTTGGAGAGACGGAAGGTTGCAATCAATTGCTGTACCCAAATTCCGGAGACTTTGTTGGAATCGAAGTTCTCTTCGTTTGTCAGACTACAACGAGTCACTGCTTATTGCTTAAGGTTCATATCGAATTGCAGAAAACCCATTCAGGACCGTGAAACTGGTTACCTTAAAGTAGTCGAAACACAAAGGGCTAATGAAGTATTGATTAAGCGTGCACAGTCAAGACATTTTAGACATTAGCTGAGGTCTTTGAAATCGAACCGTAAAATCGAACGTAGTAGTAAAATTTTGAAATTGTATCCGATTCTGGACTTGGACGGAATCATCAAAGTAGGAGGCCGTCTCCGTCATGCCAATTTGGAATATAGTCAGAAATTTCCGACCATCTTGGCTGGAAAGGATCCATTTACGGATTTATTGATCGCTAAAGTACAACGCGATACATTGCATGGCGGACCGCAGCTAATGTTAAACATAATCAGCTCAAACTACTGGATCATTAACGCTAGAAATATAATCAAAAGTCATATCCACAGATGCGTGGTGTGTTTCCGATATAAAGCAGAAACTCGCAATCAGTTAATGGGAGATCTTCCAACTACTCGACTTGAAGTATGTCGTCCTTTCACGAACACTGGCTTAGATTATTGCGGGCCATTTGATGTGAAGACTCATAAGGGTAGGAACCCCAAGAAATACAAGGCGTATATTTCATTATTCATATGCATGTCAACAAAGGCCATTCACCTGGAATTAGTCAGCGATTATACAGCAGAAGGATTCATTGCCGCCTTTCGCCGATTTTGCTCACGCAGAGGACTTTGCCGTGAAATATTCTGTGACTGTGGTACGAACTTCGTGGGTGCAAATCGCATGATAGCAAACCAGTATCATCAGCTGCTCCACCAATCGAAAATGGAAATAGCAGAATGGCTCGAAAGTGAAGGCGTTAAATTCAACTTTAATCCTCCGGCATCACCACATTTTGGAGGGCTCTGGGAGGCAGGTGTCCGTTCCGTTAAACATCATCTCAAGCGAACTATCGGAGAGCACTTGTTGACGTACGAAGAATTCAACACACTGATCACGCAAATCGAGGCTTGTTTGAATTCGAGGCCCTTATGTCCAGCGAGCAGCGATCCTCGGGACTTCGAGGCTTTAACGCCGGGTCATTTTTTAGTCGGAGGTGCGCTGCTAACTCTTCCGGAACCCAATCTGGATGATATTGGCATCATCAGACTTAATCGGTGGCAGCTAATTCAAAGGTTCACCCAATCTTTCTGGAAGCGATGGACTGTGGAATACCTTTCACGATTGCAGCAGCGGCCCAAATGGAATAGCGTTCAGGCCAATGTCGAAATTGGATCGTTAGTCTTGGTGAAAGATGAAAATCTCCCACCTAGTCGTTGGTTACTGGCTCGCGTCATTGAAATACATCCAGGGCCCGATGGATTGGTGCGAGTAGTTACATTGAAAACCGCTCGCAATCTATTAAAAAGAGCAATTACCAAAATATGTATACTTCCTCTTGAACCACTTCAAGAGCAACCAGTTGAATCCTAAATCATTGAGAATTATCGCATCCCTTCCTGTTGTTAACCCTCTTCCCTTCAACCTATACCTATAAATGTACTTGCGTCACTATTTTCATTCACCATTTCGATTTGAATGCATAATCGCCTTTCGGAACTATAAATGGGAGCAGTGGAAGTGGACGCTCAACATAGTTGGGACAACTCCACTACGCTGTTTTCATTTTATACGTTGATACCGACAGTTGTTTTACGAATATGAGGGACGTTTCACAGTCATAGCTCAGCGGAAAATTGAATTGAAGCAACCCCAACGTTTGAAAATCATACGAACCTAGCACCACCATGAGTATCAAAGAAATACCATAATCCTAGTAATTAAATAGACCCATTACAGTTCAATTTGGCATCATCAACACCGGCATCAGCAGGTCGAGTACGGCAGTGTACTGTACGCCATCATTCATCGAAATCGCCCTTGTACGAGTTTGAACGGCAGATACAACACTTATAGTTAATAAGTTCTGAGTCTAGAGTCTCAGCGCGGGGGAGAATGCTCAAGCCGATCCTTTGCCACGTTATCACTGTCGCCAGCCTCAGTTCCGATCAGTCGTAAAATTCAACACGTTTCAAATGGGATGAAAGTGTCCCCGTCGACATCAATCATATCGTCATCAACGACATCATCTCGTCAGGATTATCGGTCGCTTATACAGCACCAGCATTGTCAGCGACGACCGTTCTCAATTATACGACCAGCGAAACGAGTAGTAGTGACAGCAGTATTTTAGCCCCAGCACATTTTTCCAGTACGAAAACTATCAATTCATTGCAATTGAATTTGAATGCACCGGTCAACGTGACTATTCTGCCTACCGGCAAGACCGGTCTTTGTCAAAAGTCTAACGATTTGATCGTAACAAAACAACACAACAACTGGTTTCTGTTAGGGATGACGTCATTTGTCGACCGTATTGAATACTGAAATAACAGGATGATTTTAATTAGACTAAGTCGACTCTTTGTCCAGCTACGCTAGAGATCGGTCTAAATGTAAATTTTCGCTAAAACCCATCGAATAATTTTGGAAAGTATTGTAGTGGAGTGAACAAGAATTATAACGTTAACGAAAAGACTGTGTTTTATTTCATCTGTATATAGATACAGTGGTCCGTCGATTCGCGGTCGAACAGAGATTTACAGAAAAGCGGCATTTTACTAGCGTAAAACCTAGATTAATAGAATTTTGAAATCGCATCAGAAAAGGTTAATAATATTATATTCCTATAGTTGCAGTTAGTACACCCCTGCACCCCTTAAGTGCACCCGAGGTCAAAAATATTGAAGGCCAATAATAACCAACATCATAGGCAATAATATCTCTAAGTCTCATTACAATCACATAATATTTAATAACAGTACATTCATTTAAATTTTGATATTTTGACACCATCCATTCAAAAAATGCACATAACCGGCCTCTGCTACGTACTAGTACTATCAGTACTGCATACTTGAATGTTGTTTACCGTTTTTCATAAAGTGAATTGGAGTTAACCATTACTGAAAGGGTAAAGATTGGTGGGATAGGAGTGGGAGGGGAGAGAAGTTAAGGGGGGGAGGTAGGTGGGGGGTTGCTGCTTCAATGGGAGGTCTCCATAGAGGGGAAATGAAGGTCATCATTTTTTTTCATCTGGTATAGGCAAGTGGGGTATCATGAGAAAGGTACTGCCGAGTACATTCCATTTTTGGCGTCTTCGTCAAATTGGAAGAAAGGGGTAAAGAGCTAGTGGGGAAAATATGAGATCATAACTTGTCCCACCCCGAGACCGAGACCGTTACACTTAGAAATATGAAAACATACAGGAAGGTGGCTTTGAACTAGCATAGAACACAAAAATTAAATGCGTGCTAAGATTACCGCGCGTCAAAAGTGTAACTTTTAAAAATGTTGTTAAGGCTGCATACTGGATTTTGTAATTAAAGATTTAGCTTTTTATCCTTCCCTCTCACTCATGAAGATGATGGAAAATACGCCATCAAGAGTATTCATCTCAGAAACACCTAAAACGGTAAATATGTCTGATAGAGCAGCTGCTAAGCCATCGAGCTCTGTCCATTATAGTACCATATGGACTCACTCTACATTCGCACTTACTGTTGAGCGAAGTAATCATTTTCGTCTTGATTATGTTTTCAGATTGCATACCAAAATATATAGCCCAAATATTATCAAAATGTGGTGGATCGAGGATCCACTGAGAAATTTATACACCCGGCCAGCAATTCTTTATTGAAAATATTGGAATCGACGCTGAAATGAACCCGCCGGACAATCGATCCCCTCCGTCGTGATTCTCGCCTTGCCGACAGTGGGGGCGCGTTCTTTATAACTCAGCGGGTGCCCACTGCCAGTCGCCGCACCTGTTGTTAAACGTGGTAGAATTTTGGGGTCGCGACCCAACTTACTGTCTTCCCTTGCTTCCCAAATGTATACGTACAAAATTTCGTTATCCGAAATTTCGCCTCTCCATTTGGTTCGATTGAATAGGGCTTTGAACCATGTTTATGCCCATACAGTTACAAATTTTCCACAAACCATAAATGATTCGAATAAAGTGTTCATAAAAAAAAGAAGGAAAAATGAAGTTTAAATAGAAGATCGAACCCAGGACCCCGTGTGGAAGTCTCATGAACCAACCGATCAGCCACTCAGCCTCCCTAAACACGTCGTACACATTACGTGATATATAGGCTCGCTCCACATTCGCTCCTAATGTGGAACGAAATGTTATATCCCACATAAATATATTTTCTGACTGGCTTTAGCAAACCGCTTGTCGTTTACGTCTATAACGGAAAGATAATGCGCGTGCGCACGGAGTCTGTTGTTGTTAAAAAGAAAGGAGAAGATGTCGTAATACGACAAGCTGACCTGTTTAACGTTGTCGACAAACTTGTTTGACGTTGGCAAAGTTATAGCTACTTTTCCGGCACTCAAAGACGAAAACGGCAGGCGTTTATACGTCTTGCTAAAACTCTCTGTATTTCCTCACATAACCAAATATGTATGTAATCAAAATAATATGTCGATGTTAAATGTTAGCAGGTCGATGGTCGTCGCCTGAAAAGCTGATTCCGTATTATGTTGCCACTGCCGCCAAGCTAGAACAAATACAGTGTAGTCGCACTTGTGACTGCTAAGGACGACGGCATGTTAAGCGCCATATACGTGATATGGTGCTCGATGATCGTTGCCCGGAAAACTGGTTCCGTATCATATTAAAAATATATCATTCGATCCTGCCATGTACAATGCAATGATCGATCTTCACTGAATTTCCCGCCTTGCGGGTAGTCGCAGTCGGCACCCGCTGCGTTTCAAGTACACGCAGACTGTCGCCGCAAGGCCGATTTAGAAAAAAACCAGGCCGAAGCTTCGCTTCGGCCCGGAGTCCGAAGCGTACATACCCTAGACTTGTACAGACCTAGTGGTGATACCAAAAGTACCAATTGGCAAACACCATATGCATTAAGAATGGGTCTTCTATATGGGCAGTTCATAGGGGAGGTTGGCACTCATTCAGTAGGATCTTGACCATTCTCAAAATCAATTAACTAACTAACCCATTCTACAAATATTTGTCGAATTTTTCAAGTCGCTAGCTTCATTCTATGGAAAGATATTGCTTATTTGAAGTTTCACTTGTAGGGGAGGTAGGGGTTCCTTGGGTCGGATCTTGCCCATCATTGCCACCAACCAATTAGATCACCCTAGAAACATTTAAACAAAATTTCAAGTCTCTAGCTTCACTCTATCGAAAGTTATCGCTTATTTGAAGTTTCATTTGTAGGGGAAGTAGGGGTTTCGTTGGTCGGATTTTACGTATTTTCAATATTAGCCAACTGGATCCTACTACAAACATTTGACCAAAATTTCAAGTCGCTAACTTTATTTTGTCACAAGTTATCGCTTATTTTAAGTTTCATTTCTAGGGGAGGTAGGGGTTCCTTAGTTCGGATTTTACCCATATTTAATGCCAACTAACTCAATCTCACTTCAAACATTTGACCAAAATTTCAAGTCACTGGCTTCATTGTATCAAAAGTTATTGCTTATTTGAAGTTTCGTTGGTAGGGGAGGTGGGGGTTCCTTGGGTCGTATCTTGCCCATATTCAATACCAACTAAGTAGGTCTTACTAGCAACATTCCACCAAACTTTTAAGTCGGTAGTATCATTTTATCGAAAGTTATCGTAATTAAAGTAACATTTAATTTTTTTAAATTTGTAGGGGAAGTAGGTGTTCCTTTGATCTGATTTCGCCCAACTTACAGAAACTTGAGCAGCTTCTTCCCTCAGGGTTACATACCAAAAATCAGATGTCTACGTCAATTTGTTCAAGAGTTATGGACAAAAAACCTGAAATGTAGGGTAGTACGGGGCTCTTTGTAAGAAAATTACCGTTAGTTTTCAACTGATCGATTTTATTTTTCCAGAAGAGTATAAGATTACCCTCACGAACAATCTACCAAAGCTAGAGCTTTTCATGTTTATTTAATCGGGAGTTATGGATACATTTAAGTATTTTACATATGTAGGGGAGGTAGGCGTTCTCTTGGTCTGATCATGCCCATTTTCAATACCAACCAACTAGATCATACTTCCAACATCTGACCAAAATTTCAAGGCTCTAGCTTCATTCTATCGAAAGTTATCGTGCGAACGGACAGACAGACAGACAGACAGACAGACAGACATGGCTAAATCGAATCAGGAGGTGACCCTGATCATTTATATAAATACATTGCTATACCTCCGGAGCCTCCTTTAAGGTGTTACATATTTCCGTCGTGACAAAAACAATATACCCTATACTAAAAGTCTAGGGTATAACCAGTCCGAAGCGTATATACCCTAGACTTGTACAGACCTAGTGGTGATACCAAAAGTACCAATTGGCAACGACCATATGCCTTAAAAGTGGGTCTCCTATATGGCCAGTTCGTAGGGGAGGTTGACACTCATTCAGGAGAATCTTGACCATTCTCAAAATCAATTAACTAACCCATTCTACAAATATTTGTCGAATTTTTCAAGTCGCTAGCTTCATTATATCGAAAGTTATTGCTTATTTGAAGTTCCATAGTGTCATTTTATCGAAAGTTATCGTAATTAACAAATATTTAATTTTTTTAAATCTGTAGGGGAGGTAGGCGTTCCTTTGATCCGATTATGCCCAACTTACTAGAACTCAAGTATCTTCCTACCCCAGGGTTACATGCCAAAAATCAGTTATCTACGTTAATTGGTTCAAGAATTATAGACAAAAAAAAAAACGAAAAGTAGGGTAGTACGGGGCTCTTTGTAAGAAAATTACCGTTCGTTTTCAACTTATCGATTTTTCAGTTGAGTATAAGGATATCCTCACGAGCAATCTACCAAAGCTAGAGCTTTTCATGTTTATTTAATCGGGAGTTATAGATACATTTAGTTATCTTACATATATAGGGGAGGTAGGCGTTCTCTTGGCCTGATCATGCCCATTTTCAAAACCAACCAAGAAGATTATACTTCCAACATTTGACCAAAATTTCAAGTCTCTAGCTTCATTCTATCGAAAGTTATCGTGCGAACGGACTGACAGACAGACGGACAGACGGACAGACAGACAGACAGATAGACAGACAGACAGACAGACAGACTTGGCTTAATCGAATCAGAAGGTGATCCTGATCATTTATATATATACATTGCTATACCTCCGGAACCTCCTTTAAGGTGTTACATATTTCCGTCGTGACAAAAACAATATACCCTATACTAAAAGTCTAGGGTATAAAAAAAACTAGGGTATAAAAAAAAAGTAGATGAGGAGCATAAAAATAGTGGGGATCGATGCTCGTCAAAAATCCGAAATTCCTTATAGTTTAGGAGTTATGGCCAAAAAACCGAATTTTAAAAGAAACTTGGGTATAAGAACAAAAAAAGTAGAATGAGGAGCATAAAAATAGTGGGGATTGATTCTCCGTATTAAAATTATTTTATGCGATCTGCAATGCACATGGTGGGCGATCGATCTTCTCCGACTTTCCCGCCTTGCGGACAGGCGGCACAAGTACGCATCGGGTGCCGGCCGACTGTGACCGCAAAGCCGATTTAGAAAAAAAAACTAAAAATTCGTCGCAGCAGTCGAGAGAGAGAGAACCCATGACCAACTGCTCACAAGTCGGAACCACTAACCACTAAGCCATTGAATACTTGTCAAACTCTTTTCGCTTTCTGTAACATTATGTACAACACAAATATATGAGATTGTATAACAGCGACGCGAGCGCTTCTCTGTTTTGGGTGGCATAACAAATAGGTATATTTTTTCGATTCACTACCCATCGATGCGTCGTCGCTATAAAAGTTATACTTTAAAAAATAATGGAATTTTGATATGATCTGATCTGAAAATAGATAAATAATAGTAAATTTCTAAGTTACAGTTAGCACGCCCCTGCATTTCGAGTACAACATACTTGCATATTGTTTTCGGTAGAGCGAATTAGAGTTAACCATTTTCAAAAGAGTAAAGATTGGTGGGAAAGGAGGGCGGAGGGAAGGGGGGGGGGGGGGGGGGGAAGGAAGGTACGCTGGTCGCTGACTCTACTTTCTATAATTACTCAAACAATTTATTTTCAATATTTTTTACGCCAGCTTGTAATTTGCAAAGTTGTCTTAACATGAATGGTTAAGCATCTCCAAGAGTAGGACAGTTCATCTCCTATAGGCATGGGACACTACAAAACCCTCGGATTGCGGGCGTAGCCCTCTATTTTCCGGTTTAATTTTTTGTTATTATTGCTTAATATTAAAGGATCAATACTAGAAAGATGGGTGTCTTATATTTTATTATTATTTTTAGTGATTCGGGATCATTTTTGCATAATATAAAAAGAAACATAACCAATTAATTATTACATATTTGTCTACGCAAGTACTGTTCAACAAAAGAAAATATCAATATTGCGTTGAGTCTTGCGGGTTTCAAGTTGCTCTTAAAATTTTGTTCGACTATTGTTTCATAATGATTTCATTGAAATATTAGTACAGTTATGGGGGGATATACCATAGCCTAAATTAAAGTATTCAACACACGAATAATCTGTCTGTTCGAAAATAAAGTACGGCTAATTCATGTTCTTCTTGAAAATGTTGGTACTACTTTAAATGTTTGTTTTCTTTTTTTATGCATACGAGCGTTTGTATGATATATTTATATAAATCTGATCGCCATTTTATGTCAGAAGGACTTCAATATCTATTTGTATTTTTCCTGAATTAAATGTTTAACTACTATCACTGCCGGCATCCACCGACCCAACACTACATGAACCCTACTCTTTTCCGCTCCAATTCATTCCAAAAACCACCAAAGCGTAGGTGCTCGCTCTTTTTTCCTCTACTATTGGTGTCACCTCTTGGGTGCAATTGTGCGTCTTTAAGCTGTCCCCCTCCTCCCCTTTTCGAATGCTAATATTACAATAAACGCCTTCTCCAACACGATTCATGGATTGATTGGTGCATGTACCATCACAGAGCAGGTATACTAAGAGCAGGAACTCAGAACAGTTGTTTTTTAAAGCAGGATGCAAATAATCCCACGCATACAAATAAGCCTTATCACTCTAGAAGCAACGGCTATAATTTAAAGTAAACCGACCTTTAGAGTGATAAGGACAGCAACACATCAAGCTAGCTGTGTATGTTGATTAAAAAGCCAAGGGTTTCACCGCTGCTATTGTATGCGTGACATGGTTCTTCAATCTCATATGTGTGAGTTACCATTTTCGGCCATTGCATTCGTGCATTTCAATCTTTGTGGGCGTGGCTTGTGTCAAGTGCATGATGAAACGTCTGTGATGAAAAAACGATTTATTTGAAAAATTTTACAAATTTTAAAAACACCCTAATAGCACCTCCACCACTTTGGAAAAAATCATTTTACATCATAATTCATATGCCATAAATCATATATCATACTAAATCATAGACCACAAAGCATGTTTTTTTCTTTCCGGACATCCTAAAATGCGACCATAAAGATTCAGTTTCCGATTTTTCATCACATACTTTTCATTCATTCACTTGCTACAAGCCACACCCACAAAGATTCACCCACCGACACCCACAAAGATTCTTGGTGACCATCGCACAATTTCGCATGGTTCCCCTTACCTGACGAGCGCACGCACGGTCGCCATCTTTTCACACTTTATCAGCAATCATGTACATTTGCCAGAGAGGAACACACAGCATGCGATCTCATTGATAATGCATCCAATACGAAATGGGTTTGCCATCCGTTGCCATGCGACGTTCACTCCGATTTTAGAGACCAGGCACAATGCACGCGAATATAAGAACCCCATAGACAATGCAATTCATCGTTAGACGACAACGCTATTCATCATCAGATTAATCTAACGATGGATCGCCACAAAATATTTCGAGGCTTAAATTATATGGAACTGTAGAAACAAAACGACAACGATAGGCGCATACACTCTGCGAACGAACTGATGATCACAATATCGTCAGAAAGGTGTCGACTGATCGCAAGGTATATGGGGGGTTTTAGTTTTCACTTTTTGCACATCCATTGTGTACCGATTAGTGAACACAACACATACGCAAGTGAAATACTATGGGCAACCTTTGCTTAATTTATACTGAGTTCCAACTCTGTTATATTTTTCCTCTATGGTACCATCTCATCCTATGTCCATGTATATCCTTTTTTGTTTTTATCTCCCCACAATTATGTTTTCCGCAAGAAAACGCACCCAAGTACCTGTCAGTCGGCAGGAGCACCCGCCCGTGCGTCGTCGCTTTCTTTCCATTTCAGGTTTCCTTTCTTTTTTAGGGTTTTGTAGTAAAAACAAAACCCTTATGAAATCGGTCAAATGTCTGTCTGTCCGTCTGTCAGTCTGTCCGTCTGTCCATGGAATATCTCACGAACGGCTGAAGCTACATACATAAAATCTTTTTCGAATGTGTAGAATTACTATAATTCGCCGGAGAAAGCGAATCGTCGTAATAGGTTAACTTTAAAGGGAGGTCTCCATAGAGGGGAAATGAAAGTCGAAATTTTTTTTTCGTTTGGTACAGGCAAGTGGGGTATCATAAGAAAGGTACCGTTGAGTACATTCCATTTTTGGATTTTTTTTCAAATTTGAATAAACGAGAAAAGAGGGAGAAGGGAAAATATGTCATCCGAGTTTGTCCCCCCCCCCTTACATTTCGAGACCGCGTTATACTTAGAAATATGAAAATCTACAGAAAAGCGCCATTTTACTAGCGTAGAAAACCTAGATTTCTAGAATTTTGAAATTTCATCCGAAAAGGTTAATAATAGTACATTTCTATAGTTGCAGTTAGCACACCCCTGCACCCCTTAAGTGCACCCGAGGTCAAAAGTATTGATGGCCAATGATAACCAACATCATAGGCAATAATACCTCCAAGTTTCATAACAATCACATAATATTTAATAATAGTACATTCATTTAAATTTTGAGATTTTGATGCCATTCATACAAAAAATGTACATAACCGGCTCCATTTCCGTACTAGTACTGCTACTTGAATATTGTTTATTGTTTTTCGTAAAGTGATTTGGAGTTAATCATTTCTGAAAGGGTGGAGATTGGTGGTATAGGAGTGGTAGGGGAGAGAAGTTTAAGGGGGAGGTAGGTGGGTTGCTGCTTTAAGGGGAGGTTCCCATAGAGGGGAAATTAAGGTCAACATTTTTTTTTCATCTGATATGGGCAAGTGGGGTATCATGAGAAAGGTACTACCGAGTACATTCCATTTTTGGCGTCTTCATCAAATTCGAAGAAAGGGGAAAAGAGGCAGAGGGGAAATAATGAGATCATATTGTAATTTGTCCCACCTCCCTTACCATTTCGAGACGGTTACACTTAGAAATATGAAAACATACAGGAAGATGGCTTTCAACTAGCACAGAAAACAAATAAATTATGGAATTTTGATATCTTCTCAAAATAGGTTAATAATAGTATATTTCTATAGTTACAAGGCCGATTTAGAAAAAAAAACTAAAAATTCGTCGCGGCAGTCGAGAGAGAGAACCCATGACCAACTGCTCACAAGTCGGACCCACTAACCACTAAGCCAACGAATGCTTGTCAAACTCTTTTCGCTTTCTGTAACATTATGTACAATACAAATATATGAGATTGTATAACAGCGACGCGAGCGCTTCTCTGTTTTGGGTGGCATAACAAATAAGTATATTTTTTCGATTCACTACCCATCGATGCGTTGTCGCTATAAAAGTTACACTTTAAAAATTCCCCGCCAAGAAAAACCTCTCAACCGCAAAAAGGATTGATATGAATACAATATCGCCAAAGTACTCGTAGCTTCGCGCCACACTCTAGGGTTGGCATATTGAACACTGATTCAATTAGTAAATTTCTTTCAAAGCTGATTGGCGGGGAGCTTCCATTAAACAAAATAAGTTGAACAATCTGAAGAAAAACGGGGTAGAAAATGGTCAATTAATCACTTCTGGCCTGAAGAGCATTTTTAGTATATTGTAAGGCGGAAGCTTTATAACGAGATCCGGGCGAGAAGCCAATAATACTTGGCATAAGAGCCTACAGCATGATCCACACGCAACTACATAACCATCATTTTATCATAACGACATCGTTGTCATTATCACTGTCATTTTGTCTATGGCTATGAAGCTCCCCGCCAATCAGCTTTGAAAGAAATTTTTTATCAATTCCTAAGTTCGAAGACTTCCTTGTGTTCAGCTATAATGAACTATCGTATCGTGAACGTATCAAGTCCAACTCGGTGAATTTGTAACGGTTTTACGTTTTAAAGAATTTTTCATATGCGTAGTTGTATTTAATGCGAAATTCATATTGAGTCAGTTCGCTACGACAGCGTGATTTTTCTTAGTTTAACTCGAGAGATTAGTGAGTGATTTTAAACATGGAAAATTCAAAGAGAAAATGTATCTCATTAAATGATAAAATCGACATAATTTGGAAATTAGAAAGTGGCTGTGCCAACGCACAAATTTGTAGGGAATACGGCCTTACAAAGTCAACTGTTTCAACCATTTGGTCGAATAGAAAAAAATATCTGGAAGCTCAAACTGAAACCACGCTCACTGCAAAAAATTTACGCCCACCGGAGCACAAGGAAGTCGACGAAGCCCTTTTGAAGTGGTTTTCAATCAAACGAAGCGAAAACGCTACCATATCGGGAATAATCTTCAGCAAAAGGCGGGAGATTTCAAACAGTTGGAAAATAGTGTCAATGGAGAATCTGAGGATTCTTTTGAGTGTTCCAGAAGCTGGGTCGATCGCTTTCAGAAGCGTCACAATATTTGCAGTGGTAAAATGAGCGGCGAAAGTGCTTCCGTTTCGAAAGAAGCCACTGAAAATTGGATTAAAAATGTTTGGCCAGGTACATATGTTGCATAATTCGTATGTGCCTAATTTTTATTTATCTATTGTATTTAATACGCCGTTTCAAGGTCGCTATTATTAGACACAATAAATAAATGCATAAATGCAAAAACACATATCGTCTAAGTTTTACAATTCAGCTTACAAATATTATTAATATCAATTAGGTATACGGAGATGTTATTTAAATAAAGACATCTTTAATGGTGATGAAACTGGCCTCTTCTTTCGAATGTTTCCAGATAAAACCCTAAAGTTTAAAGGGGAAAGTTGCTCGGGGGGCAAACATTCGAAGGAGAGGATTACAGTTTGGGTATGCGCCAATCTTGACGGAACCGAGAAGAAACAGCTTCTGGTTATTGGAAAATCCAAGTCACCGAGATGTTTCAAAAATAAATCGCATCTTCCTGTTAGCTATGAAGCTAATCGAAAAGCGTGGATGACCGGAACAATCTTCCAAAAGCTTCTCCAGACGTGGGATGAAAAATTGGCGAGAAAACAACGGAAGATTCTCTTGGTGATCGATAATTGTCCACCTCATCCCAGAGAGCAAAGCCTTTCATGGATCCAAGTCATTTTTCTGCCTCCTAATGCTACTGCCGTGTTACAACCAATGGATCAGGGTATACAAATGTATTCCTTTTCATTTTCCTTACTAATAATCTGTTCAATAACAGGCGTCATCCGATGTTTGAAATCGCGCTATCGGAGGCAATTATTGCTGAAATTTATAGACGCCCTCGACAAGAAAATGGAATTGAAAATCACTTTGTTGGATGCCATTGTAATGGTTAATGCTGCGTGGAGGAAAGTATCACAAGAAACAATATCGAATTGCTTCCGACACGCTGGTTTTACAATGGATCCAGAGTTTACAGAAGAAGACGATCTTCCACTTTCGACATTAATTGCAGCTCAAGAAGAAAGGGAAGAAATGTACTCTCTCTCACATTGGGCGGAGTAGAATGCGATTTCAGATTTCGTCTCTAGTGATCTCAATGATTACGATCAAATTGACTACGACCTGCTAACAACGGAGTTCCCTGATGAGATGGAAATAATGCAGTCAATACTATATCCATCAGATTCGGATAGCGGCGACGAAGACATAAATGAGGATTGTAATATTGTTCCTTCAACCAACGAAGCACTATCTGCCCTGAAGACGTTGCAAACGTACACATAATTCCATTATCCTGAGAAGGAGAATTTACTGACTGCAGTTGATAAATTAGGAGACATGTTAAGCGACGATTTATTGAAGAAAAGACGAACCCAAAAGCAAATTACCGATTTTTTCTCATAATTTTTTTTATAATCTATACACGTATGTATGTACCTGAATTCGCAAAATTAAACATCATCATCATCGTGGCGCGACAGCCCGACGTCGGGCCTTGGCCGCCTGGATCATTGTCCTCCAATTATCTCGGTCACGTGACCGCGTCCTCCAATTTTGGGAGCCCAGCAGCTGCGCGGCGTCCACACCTACTGAGCTCTCCCAACGAGATCTCGGTCGTCCTCGCAGTCTCGCTCCGTCGACTCGTTCTGCATTCATTACTCTCTTAGGCATGCGATCATCGTCCATTCTTTGTACATGCCCTGCCCATTGAAGTCGTTGTAGTTTGACGATTTTCGAGACTTGCAGCTCATCGTACATTTCATACAACTCATGGTTGTACCGGATGCGCCATCCATCTCGATCGCAAACAGCCCCGAAAATTCGCCGTAGAACCTTACGTTCGAAAGTGTCTAGCATGTTTTCGGAGGCTTGAGTTAGGGTCCATGCTTCGCAGCCATAGCATAGCACTGGTCGTATAATGGTTTTGTACACGCGGAGCTTCGTGTTTCTGTGCACATGCTTCGATTTCATTATGGGGAGAACCGAGAAAAAAGTCTTATTAGCTAACTGTATCCGTCGCTTGATTTCGTCAGTTTCGTTGGCGTCCCTTGACAGGTTGCAACCCAGGTAGATGAAGTTGTTCACGAACTCGATGTTGAGGTCCCCCACATTGATGCTCGGTTGTGCAGGTGTCCTTGTCACTGATTGCATCATTATTTTAGTTTTACCCTCGTTAATACGTAATCCAACTTCTTTTGCAGCAGTATCGAGCGTATGCAGAAGTTCTTCTGCGTCAGCCAATCTTCGGGACATGATGTTGATGTCGTCGGCGTACGCTGCTAATTGTGTCGACTTGATGAGTAGCGTCTTGCTGCTGTCCATATTCATGGCCCGAATAACGTATTCCAGTGCTAGGTTGAAGAGCGTCGGTGCCAGTCCATCGCCCTGTTTCAAACCAGTGCGTGTTTCAAATAGATCAGTAAGTCTATTCTGGATCCTGACTTGTGAGACGGAGTTGGTCATCGTCATCTTTGTCAGTCGCACTAATTTTGCTGGTATACCAAATTGCAGCATGATGTTGTACAGTACTCCACGATCGATACTGTCGTATGCCTGCTTGAAGTCGACAAAGATTTGGTATACGTTTACGTTGTATTCCCAGCACCTCTGGAGTATCAGTTTGACTGAGAAGAGCTGATCGGTTGTGGAGCGACCAGGTCTGAAACCGCTTTGATATTCGCCAATGACTCGTTCTGCGTACGGTTTTATTCTATTTTCCAGAATTTTCGTCAAAATTAAACAGAAGACTGTTAAATATATAATAAAACGTAGCTTTATTATGATTTTTCTTCAACGATCGGCTATAACGAATCTCGGATATAACGAACAAGTTTGAAAGTCCCCTGGAGGTTTGTTATATCCGAGTTTCACTGTACCACACACACAGAGCCATATAAAAGGAGATGAAACCCCCTTTTACTGTGCACAAAATTCTGGACGTAATTCCACCACATACAAACTAGTAAAAAGTAAACAGAGAGACACACGCCCTAAACTGCGCAACACCCGCGCAGTCTATATAGAAGCACATAAAGCAAATGAAATGTTATCCCCTCTCCTACTTCCCCTATTGGAACAATAACATTCCAGTCCGTCTCTCTGCCGCGGAACACCCGCCCGATCATATAGAAGCAAAAGAGATGTCAAATTTCCATCCCCCTTCCTACTTCCTCACTTATGCCGAATTGCTTCGTTTCTCTCGCTCTTTTTCATTTCCTCTGATTCTCTCTTCAAAGACCACACAGCATGTTTTTTTTCTTTCCGGACATCCTAAGATGCAGCCATAAATATTCAGTTTCAATTTTTTCATCACACACTTTTCATTCATGCACTTGCCACAAGCCACGCCGACAGCCATTACCTCGTATGGTTCTCCTCACCCGACGAGCGCCCAGACTTTTGCATCCGTCGTCGTCACTACTCACATAATCAAGTGTTTGCGTCTCTCCCCGTCGGCATTCGATCTCTGCGAGTGATTTCCTGTGTTGCATTCAAATTATCAAAAAGACTTAAGCCAGAAACTCTACTATAAAATTTCACATATTTGGATGTATCTTTTTATCTACTGCACGGATCAGAGCAAATGATAGCCTATGCACACCCTTGGGCCACAGGCAATCCGTGAAAAAAGAAAGCAGACCTGGATCCGCTCCCTACGAGGCTGTAGCCCTGTCAAAGGACAACGAGAACAAAAAGAACAAGAAAAATTTGAATGAAACCGGAATATAGAGGGCTACGCCCGCAATCCGAGGGTTTTGTAGCAAGCGCTTATTTGGGTATACGAGTATAAATATCGGCTCCTTGCTCTTCCTGATACCATTCAGATGCATAAAAAAAAACATAATTAAAATGTCTTACTCGCTTACATTTTACATGCCAATTCATATTACGTGATTGTAACGAAACTTAGAACATATTATTGCCTAAGGTGTTAGTTATCGTTGGCCATCAGTACTTGTGACCTCGAACGTGTTTAAGGCATGCAGGGATGTGCTAACTGTAACTATAGAAATAAACTATTATTGACCTATTCTGAGAAGATATACAGATGCCATTATTTTCCATTTTTTTTTTCGGAACCCACCTTCCTGTAAGTTGTCATAATTCTGCAATAAGTATAACGGTCTCGAACTGCAAGGGAAAGGGAACAAGTTACGAACTAATATTTTCTCTTCCCCCAATGTTCCCCTTTCTACAAATTTCAAGAAAATGCGAAAAAATGGAATGTACTCAATATTACCTTTCTCACGAAACCTCACTTGCCTATACCAGTCGATAAAAAACAATTAACCTTAATTTCGCCTCTATGTGGACACCCCCCCCCCCCCCCCCCCCCGTCCACCCGCTTAAGTTGTATTAGTCAGCGCCCCAACCAATCTCTACCCTTTCAAAAATGATTAGTTAACTAACTGCAATTCGCACTACGAAAAACAACATGAAAGTAGTACTCACACCTATGAGGCCGGTAGGTGTATTTTTTGTGTGGATAGTGTCAAAATGCCTAACTTTAAATGAATGTACTATTATTAAATATTATGTGATTGTAATGAAACTTCGAGACGTTATTGCCTATAGTGTTGGTTATCATTGGCCATCAATATTTTTGACCTGTGATGCGTTTAAAGGGTGCAGGGGCGTGCTAACTGCAACTATAGAAATGTACTATTATTAACCTTTTTTGATGAGATATCAAAATTCTACGATTTTCGGTTTTCTATGCTAGTAAAATGCCGCATTTCTGCAAATTTTCATATTTCTAAGTGTAACGGTCTCGAAATGCAAGGGGGGGGGGGGCAAACTCGGATCACATATTTTCCCCTCTACCTCTTTTCCCCTTTTTTTAAATTTGATGAAAATACCAAAAATGGAATGTACTCGGTGCTACCTTTCTTATGATACCCCACTTGCCTATACCAGATGAAAAAAAAATTTCGACCTTCATTTCCCCTCTATGGGGACCTCCCCTTAAAGTCAGCCTATTACAACGAATCGCTTTCTCCGGCGAATTATAATAATTCTACATATTCCCACAAAATTTCATATATGTAGCTTCAGCGGTTCATGAGATATTTCATGGACAGACGGACAGACGGGCAGACGGACAGACGGACGCATGACCGATTTCATAAGGGTTTTGTTTTACTACAAAACCCTAAAAATAGCCATTTTCAAATTATCATATCTCGGGTGTTTTACCTTGTATAGAAATCAAATCTCCAGCACTTTGAGACAACGACCATACCAAATTTGAGCCCGAACAAGCATCCGGGGCCGGAGCTACAGAGGTCCGAAAATCCGTACTTGTTGTGTCGCGTAAACATAGTCTTGGTCACTTTAATTTTTTTTTCGATTTTGTCGTTTTTCTTTGGCGGGGCGGGACGCTCCCGCATCCCTAGATTAATGGGCACGATTCCATGACGACAAAAAATATACGAGGTTACTTGGGAAGCAAAGCGACCAACTAAGGAGAATAATTAAGAAGTTACTCGGCAAAGTGCGCAGTGTCAATCGTACGAGTAAAGAGTAAGATAGAGTGGAAGTAAGACTGTATGACAAAAAGTACGTAAAAAACGTACTGATTTGAAGATATTAACTAAGTTACTGTTAAAGTACGCATAGTCAAGCGTATAAGTAAACTTAGTTTAAGTGTTAAAAGCGTAAACTAAACTAACCAATTTAGTGAACTAAATCTAAGTGTTATATCCGTAAAAAAATAGAGTGTAAACTAAACTAACTAAATTATTTAAGAGAATTTAAGTATAGTATTATAAAAATGAAATGACATAAACACCACATTGGAGTTTTTTATTAAGTAAACACTAGAGAGAACTTATCCCGCAACGACTCGGAGTATCCAAGCCAGTTTGTGCGTTGTGGGATACATCTGTCAGCTGGCGGCGGGGCCACCGGTGCAATATCGAAACGAATATGCAAGCGATCGGAGAGGGAAGGCTCTTCCGAGACATGCCAGTTATATATTCATTCAGATAGAGAGAAACTGCATAAAGTAAGGTCCAAGACTTCTTGTCTTGACCTGGTGACAAAGGTGGGACTGGATACCCTGTTAAGTATATTAGGATCTT